>CM077462.1:53190910-53643493 GCA_039654755.1 Calcarius lapponicus | reverse complement strand
GTGGCCTCAGCAGTGCTGGGCACAGGGGACGGTCACTGCCCTGCTCCTGCTGGCCACACCCTGGCTGATCCAGGCCAGGATGCTCAGCAGAGGTATAATAGATAATATTTTAGCTTGGTCTCATTTCTAGGTTTTGAATTGTTTAACTGTAGCAGCAAAACACTGCAGTAGGGCCTCTGTGAGCCTCCTAGCTATAAAAAAACCCTAGATGATATCTATTAGTGTTGCTATAGAGCCAGAGTCGCATTTTAGGATTTAAAGAGATATGTGATATCATAGATATCTTCTGTCTGCCCTAGAAAGAGGTATGGACAATAGGGCACTGGAGCTCATTTCCAGGTATGGGAAGGTTTAGGGACACAGGGCTCAGGAACATGCTGATGCCTCTTTGCTGGCCTTGGGGTTTTACTATTTGGCAGCACCTTATTCTGAGGAAAGACGAAAACCCCAGGATTCAGGAGATGGGTTTCCCACCAAGAGAGGCTGTGGAGGGTTGCTGAACACATACACAAATCCAGCCCTAACAAAGTGCTGCCTACCTCTCAGCATCAGAAGAGAGACCCTATTCATCTGCGGCAGAGGTGTACACCCAAGTAATTCCCTGGGAACACTGTTCTAAAGTAAGCAGTTTAGGGTAATCAGACAGAAGGGAAAGAAGGGATACAAGAGATGAGAAAGGTCACTGAGTGTGTGAAAACCTGTGCTTTTTACACACAGGATTTGCATGTCCAGAAACTGACAATGTCTAATGAGACAACCCAAAGACTGATCAGGGGACTGAAGCAGTCCTTGAACTTTTAATTACCCATCGCACAGGTAGATCCTTTCAGCTCCACGGCAAACATAACTGTCCTTTTTCTCATACTGCAGTAAGGCTGAGCTTAATACTCTTGCTGCTGAACTACTTTATTTGGCTTTGTTGCTTTTACATTGTCAAGACTTTATTTCTGTTCAGCAGCACATGCTCTTCGCCTTGTTGCATGCTGTACTAATCAAGCTTTTATTATGTATTTTTAGATCCTCCCCACAGTGTGCAAAGATCTGCGGGGCTCTTTTAGCTCAGAATATCAATAAAGCTTATTGCCAATGTTCCTGGTAGAGGTACTGCATCTGCTTACCCTGGTCATCCCTTGGAAAAATTAAATTGTTGCAGTGTAAGTGCAAGGTTCAAGGTCCACTGCATATGAAAATAGAATTGATTACTCCCAATGAACAGAGGCTTGCAGCTCTTAAGAACATTATACGATAAATGTGTTGGCACACACTATGCATTTGGCATGCTAAGTAGTTTACTGAACTACTCTCTGCAGCATATTTTAATGAAAATGCTGACAGTTTGGCATCTTATTGGATAACTGCATTCAGTGGCTTTGGTCACAAACGGAAGGCATGCAAAATACTCTGTAAGGTGGCAGCTCCTCCATGACTTTCTGCTTTGTGTTATTACACTCCTGGAATTTATCAGAGTCAGCAATTAGAAATCAATAATGAGTACATGGCTTCCCCCCAGTTCACATCCAGAAACTTCTGCCTCTAAGAAACCCCAACCCAAAAAACAAAAAAAAAAAAAAAAAAAAAAAAGAAAAAAAAAAAAAGAAAGTATGCAAAATATTTCCTAAAGAGCTTGGTGGCTTTATCTGCCAAAGGGATGCCTTTAGCATCCCATGTTAGACAAGGCGTGAGAAAGAACAAGTTACTGATGGAGGGTCTCTGCCTCTCCCTGATGTCCTGCCTTGCTGGCTGGTGCACAGGGCAATGTGGGCAAAAAGGTGAGGAGCCACAAGGGCCATTCCTGACTCCAGCAATCTCTGAGACATGGACAACACTGGCGCAGAACCTGGGACTGGCTCTACTGGCCCACTTAATTTCTGTCTCTTTTTTTTTTCCTGTGCTTGAGGAGAGGGTTTACTTCTGACAATAATATTTTAAAAAATCTTTAATCACAAGTGGGATTTTTCTTAGCTGAAATAGTTTCACAGTAGAAGTAATCAAATTTACAGAAAGTTTTTCCTGTCTTATATCCTCACTTGCTCCTAATCCTACAATTACCTGAGGTTTCCTTCTGGAATGATGTTTTTCTTTCATCCACTGCGTAAAGACCATAAACAAATAAACTGATAGCTCCTCACTCTCCCAGGGTGGCAACTCCCTTTGCGGGTCTGGAGACGTGGCCCTGATTCTTTATATTCCTGGTGCCACCCAGCGTTGAAAGACTGGAAATGGCCCTGCAAAGGCAGTCACTTGGGAAGTCACAGCCGACCGCAGCCAGGACCTCACTGCCACCTGTTGTGGCCAGGCACTGAAGGCCAAAATCTCAAACCATCTCCTTTTACAGGACAGCGCGACTTCAGCTTCCTCCAGGCCCTTCCAGTACTATATAGTTCTTCTGCTCAGGTTCTTCTCTTTTCCTGATTAGTACTAAAAGGCAGAGGAAACTTTTCACTAGTGTGTTTCAAGGTTCTTGTTCCCAAATATTAAGGAGATCATATTATCTGTCTCTTCAACAATGATTTTGGGGATCAGTCATCCCAGACACACTGTAACCCCGCTGTGATTAACTACCTCAAGAGGAGTAGTGTGGTACCTCCATCACACCACCCAGAGCTTTGCAGGCAGATAAGAGCTGTGGGTCGGCGCATGTACATTTCACAGTTTTGTACTGACTGAGTCACTAGAAGAAATTTTATTCTTTCTTTAGTGATCAATTGATAGCTTGTTGCTTTAAAGTATGAGATAATTGTCTGACCTAAGAGAGGAGCATAAGCATCTCTAAGATTGGTATTTCCTACTCCCCAGATCCAAAATCTAACTTCTCCCCACCTTTTCCTTCTTTCATATGGATCTCAGCTCTTTCAGTGGCTATGGTCTGCCTTCAAGGGCCAGGGAATGTGGCAGGCCATGATGTACAACAGCATTCAACTGCCCTGTGACCAGCCAGACCCCACCCTCACTCTCCTTTGGCAAAGGATTCCTGCTCCTCACACAGAGTCATAGAGTACCCTGAGCTGGAAGGCACCCACACCCTGCTCCTGAAAGTGTTGTCCAAATGCTTCTCAAACTCTGGCAGGCTTAGTGCTGTGTGCGCTTTCCTGGAGAGTCTGCCCAACCACCCTCTGGCTGAAAAACCCTTCCTTTATATCTAACCTAACACCTCCATCCCCCACAACACATGGATCAGCTGTCTCAAGTTAGCTACAGAGGTAAAAAACAAGTTGGGGCATTTGGATGGCAGGGAAGTGGTTTCTTCTTGGTTTGCCAGGGCAATATAAGTTTCCTTTCATTCACACTTTGTGGTCATACTTTGGCCATAGATCCCTGTTCTGCTAATTATCCAACAATTTCTTTCCTAGGTCTTCACAGAACAATCACAGAGTTGTTATTGCTGGAGGAAGACATGGTTTTGTTCCATAGCTATTTTACTCTTTTAGAGGCTGTCACATAGGGGTTACAGTAGTTAGAGCAGCTCTTTTACTGTGTTTTACAATTCTTGTTCCCTATTTCATTTATACTGATTTTGACACAAGCCTGCCTCAGCAGTAACTCACTGCAGTGCCACCAGGCAGTTTGACAGCATGTATAAACCTAGATTTGCCATCCAAAACTCCAGGCAAATGAACAGTCATGGGTTACAAGGAGTGGTTTTGACTGAAATGCCTTACATGCAGTTTGTTAATGTGTGGACACTGGCATAAACTTTCAGTTGCAGAAAGGCCTTTTCCAGTCCTGGTTCCAGAAGGATGCCAGCAGCAGTACAAAGTAGCAATAAATCAATCAGCCAGCCAGTCTATAAGTGCATTGCATAACCAGGTAAACAAACAAGTACTGGGCACCCTGAAACACTGTAGATATTTTCCCCTTGTCAGGCAAGCCGTTCCAGAGAATCAATAGGGGGCCTAGGAAAGGTCACCCACTGCCTGGATTAATCTCATCAAAAAGCAACAGCCAAACTGCAGTGGTTCCCTGAGAACAAAAGGGCATGGTCTTTCAGAAAATAAACACAGAATTAAAAAGATGCAATAAACCAATATTTAAGCATAAATACTATAAACTAAGTAAATGTTGTAAAAAAGAAGGATATTGAAAGCATTGGTCTTTTTCTTGGTTTCTTACAGCTGCAGAGGTCTCTATTCTCTTTTGATACATAGAAGAGAAGTACTGAGCAGAAGGACTTGGGGGCATTGGTTGATGTGAAGCTCAACATGAACCTGCAATATTGCACTCACAGCCCAGAAAGTCAAATGTTTCCTGGTCTGCTTCAACAGATACATGGCCAGCAGGGTGAGGAAGCTGATACTCTCCCTCTGCTCTGCCCTCTGGAGATCCCAGCTGGAGTATTGTGCCCATCTCTGGGATCACCAGCATAAGGAACACATGGACCTGTTGGAGCAAATCCAGAGGATGGACACAAAAATTATCAGAGAAATAGAACTCTCTCCAATGAGAAAAGGCTGAGAGAGTTGAGGCTTTTCACCTGGAGAAGAAAAGGCTCCTACCTTCGAGCAGCCTTCCAGTACTCAAATGGGGCTTACAGGAGAGATGAAGAGGTACTTTTTGCAAAGACATGTTAGGATGAAGGATGATGGCTTTACTCTGAATACTGTAGGTCTGTATTAGATATTAGAAGGAAATTATTTACTGTGTAAGTGGTGAGGCACTAGCACAGGGTGCCTGGAGAAGGTGTGGATGTCCCATCTCTGAAAGTAAGTGTTCAAGGCCAGGTTGGATGTGACTGAGCAATCAGTCTAGTGGAAGGCATCCCTACCCATGGCAGAAGTGTTGGAAATAGATTATATTTTAGGTCCCTACTAACCCAAACCATTCTGTGATTCTTTGAGCTAAAACCAAGGCACCAGGAAGTGCTCAGTACATATTTGTTACCTTGTTAAACATATGGATTTAAATAAAAAAGGTTATGGTAGCAACAGCCAAAGTCTTTAACAAACTCTATAGCTATGAAAAAAAGAGTTAGTAAGGGTAAATATGGCCAAGCAGATGGCTTTTATTTAGGAAACTAAATGAGATCCCTCCACAGTCCCTTTATTAGCATCATTATATAAGTAAACAAGTAATTAACAGAAAATTACTGGAGTAGACGGTAAGCACCTGAGGATAAATTGCTCTAAGTGACAAATAACCTTCACAGAGACACATCAAATTAATTGAGGTGATTGGGTTACTCAGACAGAGAAGAAGGGGGTGCTGGACTGTAATTTTTACTTGGGACAAAGGGGTTCCGACCCTGCTGCTGTGGGATTGTCTGTCAGACAGGTGTTTTCAGCAGCACTCACTGAAACACTGATGATATTTGAATAAAGTGCTTGTATGAAACTTCTGAAGTTTTCATATGGGGAAAGTCTTGGTCCGTGTTGAGTAACTGCTGAGTTGCTTGCTGCCCTTGGCAGCTTGCAGGAGGGGAGGCAGCACTATGCATGTCTGTGCTGGCTAATGCCCCCCTGCAGAAAAACTCACAGAGCTTTTAGGCTCACTAATTGTTGCACTTTCTCTGTCTGGAACCATGGGGTGCTAAGCATGTCCCAGGCTACCTATGGACCAGCTGTGTAGCTCTGATTAACACCATCTAGAAAGACCTGAGCTGGGCAGCCTCAGGAACAATCATTTATTCTGCTCTTCAGGGCAAAGTAGCGTGCAGTCACTTAGACTTGTGCAGTCACTTAAGACCAAACATGGAGAAATATTAGCTATGCTGTAAATCCCAAAGACAAAATAAATATGTACCCAAGTATAATAACTTAAACATAATCTGTGTGCTCTCAAAATGATCTGCTCTTTGAAAAGGTATTGCATTTTGCCATCAGAAAAATATCTACATGGAAAAACCAAAAACACCCTAAAGGAAGGAAAGGGATCATTGGTCAGTGGTAAATGCAGAGATAGAATAATTCAGATTATGACAGAGAGGGGAAAGAGTTTCACTTTCCTCCTGGTCTATTCTTAATATGCCAAAATGAATTAGCAGTCTTTAGATACATTAAGTACTTAAGACCTTATTTCTCTTTCTCAGCAGAGAAAGGTTACTGGGAGGATGCAGCCAGAGGAGCATGCCGCACTGAGGTAATAACCTTCACTAAAATACTTGGAAGAACAGAACTACAGCTTGAACTCTGTCCATTGAAAATGAAAGGTTAAAGGTTTATTGCCCATTATAAATGCATGGTAAGAAAACAGAAGAACTTGTGTTGATATTCACATGGCTAAAAATGGTTTGCAGAATTAGAATTTGAGACTTCTCTAAGTTTTATCGTAGTGAGGACAAATCTATATGGCTAAAGACCAAGCATAGCTCTTAGGTCTCTGGATGTGTAAATAAGTTGCACTTAGAATTTATCAGATTAATATCTCAATTTGGCATATGCATTTTGCTGATTTTATTTGGAAAACTTTGCAAAACTGTAGGTAGTGTTGTAAAGCACAATATCAGTGAGGAATCAGGAGAGAAAATACTGACATTTAAATAAACTTCTGAACAAGCTCTGAAAGGTTTGCATCACAGACTCCACAGGATCTTTCAGAAATGGCACCTAAGTCTCTCTGTTTGAGCTCTTCTCTTCTACTGTTTGAGAGGTGCCTCAAGGCACACAAATACATGAACTACTTCATTACCTGTGTGCACTTTCAGTCTCCCAAAAGCAAGGTGCCACACATCAGACGCAGGTTTGTTTAACTTCATCTTCTTACCTTAAAGGAGTCAAGAGACTCTAGAATTCAAATGTGCCTTCTGTGCCTACCACGTAATTCTTGCACAACCTCCCTGTGCAGCTGTGTACTGCAAACCTCTACTTTCCTTCTGCAGAGGATGCCCCTAGACAGAGGAAGCATCTGCAGTTGCTTTGGCTTGCTTTCAGCATTTTGAACCAAATTCTGTCATTGTTTAGCACACATCCATTGTCTGCAGCACTTTGGAGTGCAGTGTCTGGTGGCCTGAGGCAGAATTTCTAATTTGTCAAAAAAACATTCAGCATAAGCACCATATGATAATTAATCAATGGTCGTTAAAGCAAGAGATAGCCATGATGTCTTTGATGTTGATTAAAGACTCTTCATGGCATTTTAATCACAGTATTGCCATGCCAGGATTTCCTTTTATTTAAAACAAATGTTTTGCTTTGCAAAATGCTTTACAGAGGGTGGTTTTCCAGATTCCTGAGAGTCCTAATGATTCCTAATGATTCTTTCTCTCTCTCAATGACAAAATGAAAGCAGCACTGGGATTAAAATAGTACCTAGATCAGGAGTGTCGTGAATGTCAAATGCAACTGTTTGGTTTGGTTTGGTTTAAGCTTTGGTCCAGACATCAGGCAGCATTACTACTCCAGAACATTCACTCCCCAGAAAATGCAACAAGACTAAGGGTCTCTGAAATAAGAAGACATAAAGTAAAATAAGAAAATAAAAGAAGGGAAGGAGAGGAACAAAATCTACCACCTCAGGGAGAAATAAAAAAGCAGATCCATATGATTTTCCGGAAGTGCAATATCATGATTTAAAGCATAATGATTTTGAAGTCTATACTGACATTGAATTGAGTAGGATTTTAATTTTTATGAGGAAAATGAAGTGTTATCCGGCTCCATGTTTCAATGTTTTGAACATCAGACTCTAAGGTTCATTTTCAAAACACATCTGGGTATTTGGGAACAGATCCCCAGTGATACTTAGGTATAAAACTTTGACTGAAATAGCCAACAGTGAAGGGAGAGGGAAAGAATCTGAATAGCTGGCTGTAGTGACTCCTCAGCCCTCTCAAAGTCTGGTGGGAGTAACAGGGGCCTGAGAACTGTTGTTTTTGAGCCCAACTCCTGACTGGTGAGGACAGGAAATACTTAAGATGTCTATGGTACATGGAGGAAGAGGTGGGTTGTTCAAGAAAGCAGAGGGCATTTCGCTTTAGGAGGCCTTATGTTCCCACAACAGAACATGAACACAGACATGATTTAATACCTCTGCATTTCTAAGTCAAAGCAGTTGCTCTCCATCAACAGATAAAACATATCCATGAGACCAACTTTAGCTCATGATCTGTCATGGCATGCTGGTACTCTCTAGGTTTCTAAGATGGCATAGCAAGATTTAGAAACAGATCAAAACATATAGATATAGATATAGATATATACTTTCTACACATAAACTTTCACCTTCAGACATTCTCTTTTTTCTTTTTTTTTTTTTTTTTTTTCCTAAGCCTTCCCTGTTCTAGTTTTTTGTTTTGGCACTACAGCATCTGAATTTTACAGGTTAACCTCACACCTATGTCTCTCACATACATCATACCATTTTCGGCACTTCTTGACATTATAGCAGCATTACTTTACAGCTTAAAGCTTCCACTTGGTTGCTACCCAAAGCAATCCTTCTGAGTAAGCCCAAGCGTTGTAACTCTACAGAAATGCCATGAATTCAAGCCAAACATTTTTCTAACAAGCAAAATCACTTTAATCTTTTCTTGGTAAAATTATACCTGCTGCAAATGTCATTCTATTCACAATTCATTCACTTATTTTGAATGATATGGACCTTACAAGCAGCTAGTTTCTTCCGGTTGTATTTCTGCTGAGCTGAAAACCTTTTAAGGGCTGACACCTACAATGACCCCATTTCAAGAAATGGTTATTTCAGTCAGCTAATTTGTATTTGTCATGTGCTAGTTTTGTCTGGGATGGAATTAATTTTTGCTTTACCTACTAAACTGTCCTTGTATGAACTCAGGAGTTCTCTTCACTTTTATTCTTCCAGTTCTCTCTCCCATCCTGACATGGAGGGAGCGAGTGAGTGGCTGTGTGATGCATAGCTGCCAGCTAGGTTCAAACCATAACAATCCTTATTGGCTCCCAACCTGGGGCTCAAAGGGTTCAAGATAATGAAAGTTTTATTTGAAATGTGCTAGACTGAATTTATCCCTGTTCTTGCTGTTCAATTGACAGACTCCAGTGCTTGCCATAGGGCTTGCTTGCCAGGCTGTAAGTTAGAGCCTAGTGCCCCTTGGTGGCTGTCTTTTGCTTTCTCTGCTTACTGTAGAGCTGTGCTGCTTATCATCAGCAGGAAACCTCTGGACCAGTGCAGGAAAGCCTTGCAAGGAGCAGTGCAAGTGCAGGCAGTGACCTGGCCTGAGCTGATTTTGGTGCCCAATTAACTCCATGCAACACATCATCCTCCTGTCTTGAGTGACCACCAAAATAGAGGGAGCCCAAATTCATCAATTAAATTAACACAGTGGACATTTGTGCATATTCTACATGCATTTTGCAGGGGTGGTCCATAGACCAGGGGAGTGAGATCTGTGTATCAAAGGATGGGAAGGCAGGTGGGTTGTTACTAAGGATGTGTTGGATAATGTGGGACATGAGCATTACATAAATGGTGTGGGTGCAGAATGTGCTGATTCTGGCTGGGTTAGAGTTCATTTTTCATAGCTGCTGTGGGGCTATGTTTTGCATTTGTGCTGCAAACAGTGTTGACAACACAGGGTTACTGTTAAACAGAGTTTAAATAAAGTCAGTTCTGTCTCTCACCCCACCCCACCAAAAGGATGCTGGGGTGCACAAGGAGGCAGGAGGAGACGCAGCTGGGGCCAGCATACCTGATGGTTATCCCACACCATACAGCATCATACTCAGCATATAAAATCTAGGGGAAGAAGAGGGAAGGGGGGACATTCACAGTGACAGCATTTGTCTCCTCAAGTCACTGTTACATGTGATGGAGCCCTGGAGATGCTGAACACCTGCCTGACCATGTGGGGGTGGTGAATGAAGGCCTTGCTTTGCTTTGCTTGTGTGGTTTCTGCTTTTCTATTAAAATGTCTTTATCTCAACCCACAAGCTTTCTCGCTTTTACTCTTCCAATTCTCTCTCCAATCCCAACATGGAGGGAGTGAGTGAGTGGTTTTGTGGGACTCGGTTGCTGCCTGAGGTTAAACCACAACATATTGCCACACAAATCATTCCCCACAGTATTGCTTTTGGTGGTTAAATAAAGTGGCAGTTTCTAACAAGATCAGGAGAAGAGATAGTAAACTACTTGATCTCTTTTCTCTGAAGGGGCTGAGACTTTTTGGAAGTACTTGCTTTAATATATCACCGGGACTAAATGACTTTGCTTGAAAATCCTGTCAGAAGAATTCCTACTTGATTCTAGCCACATGGACATGGACAAAAGGATTGTTTAAGCAAGAATGATTTGAGAAAATAAAAATTCCATAAAAATGACAGGTCATTCAGCTGAAGTGCTCATTGGCTACTACATGTGCTACTTGGAATAGTAATAGGCACTTCAGCATGATGACTTAGAATATTTTCCTAGTCTTAAAATTTAGTACTGTGATGAAATGACATTATTGTCAGTTCAATGTAAACAGAGACAATGGTCTCCTAGATAGTGTAGTTTATGTTACAGACCCAAGCTTTACACTTGTTTTTGATAAAGAAACAGGCAAAACATATCTAGTAACATCTGCTACTCTGTTTTCAGAATCCCTTGATGCAAACAGCTTATTTAATATGATGCATTGTAATGCTAGTATCTGTGGTTCTTACCAGGATTTAGAGGTTCAAACACTGAAACTGAAAACTCCACAGGGGAGTTTTACTTTTCCAATGTCTTCTTTTGATGAGTTGGTTGGTTGACTTAAAAAAAAATAAAGATAAGGACAAAAAGAATGAAGCTTAAATACAAGGTTTAGAAAAATTTAAACCCTAAATGATAAATCAAGCAAGTGCTTCAATAGAGTTACACAGACATATGTTCAAAGAGAACATGATAATGCTGTGGTTTTGCTTCAAGCTCAGCATTCTTCCTTTCTCAGCCACGCAGTTGTATAGAGTCGATACTGGCAGCTTTTCAACCCTGTTTCTTTGAAGGTGCTTTCAGTGACAAACTGGCAGCTCCTCTGCTTTTCCCAAGGAGCCTAGAGATGCCTTTTCTCTGAGTTTGGCTGGCAGGTACAACAGATCCCATTCTGGCAGAAGGTATTAGAAGTGGTGGTTGTTCTGCCTGAGGGTGCCTGTGAGTCCTGGGACCAGGAATGGATCCCAGCAGCCAGGTCTGCCCCTGCCTTCCACCAGCCACATGCCCGGGGCTGGGCACTGGCCACTCCACACGTGGGTATGGAACTTGGAAGGGCAGTGGAGAACTCCGGGTTTGGGACAAGCCTACAGAGCACAGCACAAAGACCAACTGCCCCAATGGACCTGCCAGAGCTCTGGAGAGAAGCATGAGCTGAGCTGGGGGCTGTGGCAGCTTGCCTGCTCAGGGAGGCTGAATAAGGCTGCAAGGAGGAAGATCCTCACTGTCCAACAGCCTGTGTAACTGTGTGAGGGGAAAGTGTTGGACAGTTGCTGCTTGCCCAGGGACTGCAGACCTCTTGACCCTGCTTACACATGTCCTTGGCTCGCTGTATGACTCTCCCTGGTCATCAGAGACAGCAGTCTCATCACCATGCTCAGCTTCATCCCCGTGCTTTTCCTCCTGCTTGGAACATGCTTCCCATGGGTAGGGTGCTCTGCCTGGACAGACAGGGTCCAGCTGTCATTATGCTCTACTGAATTTACAAATGCCTCATGTTTAATTCACCTGCTCCTCTCCCTCAGGTACTGAGAATTTTCTTTTGTTTGAGAATTTTCTTTTATTTCTTCCTGAGTCACGTAAGAGGAAATAAAGTAAAACCTTGTGCTGTGGTGGCTGGGGCATGAGCTGTGCCTGAGGAGGCAAGGTCTGGACAAACATGGTACCTTCTGTCTTTTAAACAGGAGGCAAAGTAGAATTTTCTACATTCACAGAATTGTGGCTTGGTCTGACCACACACAGTGCTAATGCCAATGGGCACTGTGTCCCCTGGGGAGCATCCCAGGCACTCTGGGGCAGGGTACCAGACAGCTGCACCTCAGGAAACAGAGGATTCCCTATCCTCTCCCCGGCAGGCAAGAGGGGACCCAAGAGACAGGGGTAATAGAGGCAGGTCCCTGCTTGAGGTGGCAGGCAAATCCCCTTCCTCTCCTTCCTAGGTGCCCCATGGAACAGTTATGAGGCTCTGTAAACCAGGGCCCAGGAAAATGATGAGGTACATGAAGGAAAATCTTGGGGTTGCCTAGGGTTAGTCAGCACAGTTTAAGGGATGTGATGGGAAGAGATGGTGGCTCCATTTCTGAAAGAGACAACAGTGCCATAGCAGAGCCATACCTGCCCCTCAGCCTGTTCCTCCAACAGGAATAAAGAATAAAACTCTATGTCAGTGTTCAGAGCAGAGAACACATGGGGTGTGGGGTAATCCAGAGTATTTGGACTGCAGCTTTCCACAGGCTTTGACCTTGGCCTTCACTTCAATGGGAAACTCCTTTTCCATTTCCCTGCAGCACAACATCTCCTGCATTGGTCAGATTTTCCTTGGATGAACCTGGTGAAGATAAAGACTGGCCACACCTTCTACTGCTAGATGATGACATCTATGTCCTTGGAGTCATTGAACACTCAGCTGGCCACACTCAGCTGTTGGAGGTCATCAGGGCAGTCTGGGATGGGGCTGAGTTCTTAAACTTATTTCATCCATCCATCCATCCATCCATCCATCCATCCATCCATGGTTTCATGGAGCTGCCACAGGCCACTATAGTGTCACTTTAAAGGTAATTGCAGGATGTAGGTCGAGGTGTGCCAGAACAGGCTGACAGACTGAGAAATGCCTAAGCCTAGTCCATCACCTATTTCAAGGCCTTTCTTTGTAACTAGGGGTGAGTTGAGGAGGAAGAGAAAAGAAGAGGGGAGGATGGAACTTTTTATAATCCATCAGATTTCACCCAAGAGGAAACTAAATTCTTCCAATCTCACCCTAGGCAGACAAGTTTGGTTTATCTAATACATCAAAACTTCCACTTTTTGCTTTGTTACAGATTCCCACCAAAACATAAAGCCATAAATCACAGAGCAGTGGGATGATTGATTTCCCTTAATGAAGGGAGACAGGAGGAGGAGAAGGTAAATCGTACAGATGGGCCTGATTTGCAGCTACAAAAGTGATGTCCCAGGCTGCATACACAGACAAAATGTACAACTTCCAGTTCTCTCTGCACCACTGCAGCTCAGTCCTGTTATTTACTGCACTCCTTTATAATCACTGCTGCTCAAACATCCTGCTGATACACCACAATTACTGCCAGTTCTTTTGCTCAGAGGAAACCTTTCTGTTCTGTGGAGGAGGGAAAAATCCCTAATGTCATTGCTAGTGCTCGCCAGTGTAGGTCTCTGCTCAGTGTTACAACTTGCACGGTGGACTACACCGCCTTGTCCCAAAACTGATGGTGCTGGACTCAGGAATGAGATGTTGTGGTCCTGAAGACCTGGTACCAGCAGCACCCATTTGTTTATATGAGCTGAGAAGGGGGGTCACCAGAGCTCCCTCCACTGCAGCTGAGGATGTAAACCTCTGCCTGCAATCCCAGTTGTCAACTTCTTAACCCCTTGGAGGCCAACTCTCTGCACCCAAGACCCCTGAGCCCAGGTCTGATACAACCCTTGTGGCTGCAGGGCTGTGGCCTGGGTTGCTGTGGCCATCAGAGTTACCAGGAAGCCTTGGGACATCTGCAGAACAGAGCAAGGAAAGGCCACAAGTGTGACACCACAGGCACACAGGGCAGCTGAGATGGCATCGCTACCAGATCGAGGGTTTGTGAAAAAAGCCTTACTAGAGGAAGGTATAAAACATTCAAGAAGCAAAAAGGGAGGTGAAATAAGGAAACTTGGCGCCGTGGAGGATGTGCCCTGAGGCTACAGAGCCCACCTCTTCCCATGAGGTGGTGGCTGTGCAGCAGCAAAGGGGCTGGGCACTCTGTGGGGTTGGTAGCTCCCTGTGTTCAGCTGGGCAGCTTGTGCTCAAGCCTTGTTCTGCACAGGTCTGTGTGTCCTGCTTGCAGCACCTCCTTGCACATGCAAACCCCAGGGGAGGCTCATTTCTCTCTGGAGCTCCTGTGCTAAGCACCACAAACCAGGTACAAACAAGGCTGCTCCCAGGGAGAAGACAGTCACAGCAAGTTTAGGATCTGAGTCATGCAGCATGAGCCTAGCCACAGCAGCTAGTGAACTGCATGGGTGAAAAGTGCTCAGAGGAAGCAGAAGAAACATTTACAGTGCCAGGAGAGCACTAAAGTCAGGACTTACTGAGTTGTTGGCAATGGGCTTTATGGAAAGTTGAAGCTATATTGACTACTAAAAATGATGAAGGGAAGGCTTGGAGAGAAAATTGCAGGTCTAGAAAAAGGAAAGATGAATTTTAAATAAGGGACTGAATTACTAAGGAATTGAGGCAGAAACACACGTGTCTCTGCAGCAGGGGTCCTCATCCCCACCCGTGGGGGAGCAAGCCCAGGCAGGATGTGAGATGGGTTACAAGAACTAATAAAGCAGACACTTGAGATCAGGATCCAGCTTGGCAACAAGCACCTGTGAGTGGCAAGAGAGACTAAGCGGCACAGATCTGAGGCTTTGGTTTGCCAGAGGGCAACTGAGTCATTGGAATAGCTGTCCAGGCAGCAGTTTGCAGCCCTCCAAGATTCCAGGGGGGATATTAATGCCTAGGCAAGGGAGAGAAGGGAGGTGGTCTGATCCCAGGCTGGATCAGACACCAGGTTCTTCTTTCCCCTCTGACCTCTCCTCAGCAAAGCTCTGGACCTCTGACCCTCCTCATGTCCCAGGTCACTGCTGGCACAGAGCTGCTGCTGAGGAGATGCAGTAGCAGGTTTGACCCAGACTGCAGTCAGAGCCTGGCACAAGCCAGAGCTGCATGGTGGCTTCTGGGACCACGTGTGGATATTGATGCACAGGAGTGGTGGGACCTGGGAATGTCTGGGAGTGATCACAACCCAACTGCAGTGCTGTCAAAACTCATCCCAGGGTCGACAGCCCTGGAGGAAGAAGCTGTGAGAGAACAGCAGCTCCCACTGCAGAGGACTGCAGAGGCACTGTTGCTCCCCCTAACACAGTGCAGGTGTTCAGTTTGGAAGAAGAAAAAGCTGAGCAAGGACTGGAGGGGGTGGGTTTAATCTAGAAAGCAGGTACTGAATACAAGAGCAGTTCTCATGCAGGAGGTACCAAGACACCAACCTAATGCTGAGGTTCAGAACTGAACCTGCAGTGACGGATGAATTGGTACCAACTGCTAGGGCAATTACTGAACCCGTAAATCAACAGCATTTGACTCAGATCTAGCTTAAGAGAAAAATCATTCTGGCAGAACAATTTTACCAGGCACAGATAGCTAGAAGATGTAAAGAGAAAGAATAAGGTCTGTGAAACAATCCAAGCAGCAACAATGTCACTAATTTTGTGCTCCATAGAAAAGAAGGTTAATGATGAAAACCAGTATTTCAAAGTTGAGGCAAAGGCCAGAAATTTTGTAGAACACTGGAGGCAGAAACAGAAGAGAGAATTTCAGCAGATCATGGAGCTGAGGACTTAAAGTGAAAACATAACTGCTGGCAGAGGGGCAAACTTCACTGCCTTTTAAGAACAATAACCCAAGTCAACTAAACCACAAGGGCTGGAAAAGGAACAAAGTGTAAAGCCTGACCCAAAAAAAGACCTGATGCCTGTAAGGATGCCCACCTGCTCAAAACCTCCAGCTACTGCTGCCAGACCCATCCATTCTTTATGTCAGACAACCAGCAACTGAAGCACCAGTCACAACAAACTGAATGCAAATAGTCCCCAATAAGATATGTCCTCAATCTTAGTTCAAGCTTTGAGAAAATGTGCTCATGGGGGCTGGAGTGAGCAGGGGAATCTCTGCTCTGGAGCTGGGGCACGTTCTGCCTCTCCTTCTGAACTGGCCTGGGTGTCTGCAGGGCTGTTCCTCTCACATTTTCTCACTCCTCTCTCTGGCTGCAGTTTCGCAGCATTTTTCCCCTTCTTAAATGCATTATTCCAGAGGCAATTTCCAAAAAATGCGCAATTTCTGTCTCTGCACGTGGTGTTTGCTTTGCCTCTATCCACCATAATCTCTTTTGAACATGTATATAGAGGTGTATCATGGACACATAGAAAAGTCTGTTGTATCCATCCTGCTGCAGCATGAAAAGTCCAGTGAGCCACAGTGTTCTTTTACACAGTGGTGGCTATAGTGGCATATATTTTAGCAGGTCCACATTTTTCTGTGTCTGGGAACTGTCCATAGAAGTCATTTTAGTCTGTCTCTTCATGGGAAGGGTTCAGAAGCCCTGAGATTATCCCTAGCTAACTCCATGCTGTCAATAAGCTGTTCACAGCTGCTCTCACCCTGCCAAAGGCTATCCTGTCTTAAGCCTGGCCTTGTGCTTTCTGCTTCAATATGATGTGTGAACCACTTCTTGTACTGAAGGGCAGCTCCACTACTGATTAACAAAAATTAAATTATAACATTCAGTCTGTATTTATCCTGCTGTGGTTGCTGGAGTGTTTCTAAATGGGCAAATGTCCCTGTGATTGTGTTATTTGGCTCTCATAATGCTGCAGGCTGGACAAGGTATAAATATGCAGGAGCTGCTCCATTTCACTGTTGCATGGATACTAAGCAGATGGATGGATGAACAAAACTCCTTCTTAGAGAGGACTGCCCTTGTCAATACCAACTGCACCTTTCTCTCTCAGTTCTGCACCTGGCTTGGGGAAAAAAAAAAGGTGAACACCATATTTAAAGACTATTGCATTTTTCTGAGCAGAGTGATAGGATTAAGGGCTTGGTGCTCTCTTTCCCTTTCTGCAATGGCACATTCTGAGTCCCGCTGGATGATGATCCCCTCTGGCGCACAGAAAGACACTCTGTCCCCACTTGCCTCCCTGCCTTTTCTGAAGAAAATGGGTACAGCCAACACATGTGCCCAAGTATTACCACAAACCACACCTGCAGACGAGTGTCTGGGCCGAGGCTGCACCATCCAGTCCCCCAGTTAGGGTCCAGCAGTCTCTTCCACAAGATGCTGAGGGCGTTGTTGGCCCAGTCATTTGATGCCTTGAGAAGACTGACCTAAAACAGGGGCTAGACAGGGTTAAAGAGTAAAGTAGGTATTTATTAAAAGGCCTCAATGGATACACTTTGGGCAGTACAAGAGCCCAGGCAGAGCTACACCCAAGATGAACCCAAAATGGTCAGAAAAAAGACGACTGATCACGAGGTCTCACACTGTTATAAGTTCTGGCCCATTTGCATATTGGAGTTAATTGTCCAATTATAGATTTAGGTTATGAAGTCCCATTTTTGTTTTTCTTTCTTCCTTCCACCATTGTTTGTGCTCTTGGGCCTGAGATTTGAATCAGTTGTCCTTAGTCCCCAGCTAGAGAAGAAATTTTGTCTAGCTGCTGCTGCTTTCTTTTCCTGATGCCTCTATGAACTATGAACTTTGTGAAGAGAGCTTACCATCTCTTAATATGAAGCTCAGAAGTACACACTAAAGCAGTACAGATATGAAAAATATAAAAGCTAAAACCTAAGGCATCACATTGACCACCCCTATTCAAGCAGTGGGCCCAGACCTTCCTCTAAACCCACAGCAGCCATTCACAAATGGCAGCAGAGACCAGGACCTGCTGCTTGTAGCAGTGCCCTGCTGGCAAGGGACTGCAGGTGGTCTGGGTTGTGTCTTCCCACTGCTGAGCTGACTCACACTGACTCTCATAGCTGTGTGAGCAGCACAACCAGGATGTCCCAGCATCCAGCATTTCCCCCTCAATCCCAGCCACCTGGGCTGGGTTCTCTGGTGTCTTGTAAGACAGGACCTCCTTCTTTGCCTGCATGAGAAGCCAAGCTTCTCCAACTACTTTCACTAAATATGTGCTGACATTTTGGATTATTTGGTTAACTGATATATCTGCTTTCCTGTCCAGTGGGGTTGCAACTGAATCCAAAATTACTAGTGGGAGAAGCACGATGGCCTGATCACATAAACCTCATGTCCTGAGAAAATTCAGCCAAGAAACAGTAGATAGTCTGTCTGAACTGACAGCCAAAACTAGTCATAGTCCTGGTGTGGATCCACTGGCCTTATCTTCTACACAAATTCTCCTCTCACCTTCCCATGTTAAAAAGAAAAGATGGGCAAAACCAATACAACCCCAAAGGAAATGCATTCTGAGAAGACAGAAATTTGGCCAAGATAGATGGTGATTTTTTCTAACTGCAGACCCCATGATAATGCAGGTCCTGAACACTCAGAGTGATCAGGACAAACATCCTGAGGGAGCTATGCTGGCAAGAATCAGAGCAGAATATGCTCCCATGGCCAGATGGAGCTCCAGAATTCAGGTGCTGCCTCCCTGGGAGGGAGCAGGATCTCAGGGCAGGAATCCAGCTCAGTTTCAGCTCTAAGCACATGCTCCATGAAATGGGTGTCTTCATCAGCATCCCCCATCCCACAGATCTGACTGAGAAGGACTTGCTGAGCCATGTTCACAAAACTGTGAAGCTCAGGCAAAGGAGTGAGCAGGCAGTTATTTTTCCACCAAGGACAAATGCTTCTTTTAAGCTTGGGGGGGGGGGGGGGGGGGGGGGAGAAGGGAATTGATGTTTTTGTGAAGTTCTTACTTCCAAAGGGAAAAAAAAGACTGATGGGCAATTGTAAAAATCATGCCTGGCAATCACACCATATGGCATTTAACAAGGCCAGGTGCTGAATTCTGCACCTGGGATGGGGCAGCTCTGGTTGTGGGTATAGACTGGGGAATGAGAGGCTGCAGAGAAGCACTGTGGAAAGGGACCTGGGGGTCACAGTTGATGGCAAATTGTACACGAGCCAGCAGTGCCCTGGTAGCCAGGAGGGCCAGCCCTGTCCTGGGGGCATCAGGCATAGCATGGCCAGCTGGGCAAGGGAGGGGATTGTCCTGCTCTGCTCTGGGGCAGCCTCACCTCCAGTGCTGGGGGCAGTTCTGGGTGCCACATCGCTACTGACTCACCATCACTCCTTTGGTGTCTTGCCTTGCCTACATGCAAACATGCTAAGTCCTTGCTCTTAACTCGCAGGCACTTGCTTACAGGCACTCACAGACCATTAGAGATCCAGGACTTCCAGCTGTGGAATACTGAGTTCAGCTACGCAGATGCTATTCCTCCTACGAGGAAAATGAGAAGTGCACCTGGGAGCTGGCTTGTCTGAAACCCACCAGCAAGAATCAAATCACTCTAAGGCAGGTAATTAATTATGGCTCATTCCCAAAGGCAGGGAATCATTATCATATTCTAGAGTTGGAGTTGTCCCTTAATCACCTTTTCTGCTGAAGATATGGGGAATTTGTGTGCAATAAACACTTTCAGAAACTATTTGTTTCAGTTTAAAGCAATGAATGCTCAAAACACTGGTATTGAGCTATTTATGAACAGACAGAAAGGCACAAGAGACATTACTATAATAAATATTTAGCAGGCGTCTGTAGAATGGAAGTATACATACGCAAAATTGCTCAATTTTATGGTTATATTAGAAGGCACAAGCAAAGGCAAATCCTTTTTTTTTTATTGCTTCTGAGGGAATTTCTTTTTTTAAATTCAGTTATTTTGTTTCTTCTCCAGTTTTCAGTCTGGCAGCTCACAGGGGATGCAGGACCATGGCCCATGAGTCCAACAGGTCCAGCTGTGCCACTGGCACTGGGAACCAGGCACCAGTCTCACACCAGCTCCTTCCCCAGCCCCCTTTGCAGGGCTGCTCTGCCCTGGGGGGCACATGGGGGCATATGACATCCCAGAGAAAATCCAGCCACTGGAGATCAATAGAGCCAGCAGGGCTAGAAGTCTGGTGTGGTTCTGCCTTGATACTTGGTGTGGCTTCAGATCTGGGCATCTGCCACGCCCCACATCACACAGGTCTCTGCAGAGCTCACCCCTTTCTTCCTAAGCATTAATCATGTGAAAACTACTGAAAAGCGAATGAGTGAGGAATGCCATGGCTGTGGAACACTGCAGGCAGCTCCAGACATGGGTCCTTTCCCTCTCCCAGCCTCTTATGCCTTGGTTATGTAGAATAATCATAACAGTTTCTTTTCCTGATGCCTCTATGAACTTAAGCAGAGGCAGCTATTCTAAATTCTGTTTGCAGTGAAATGTGGGGGAAGTGGTAAATCCCATACCCACTGTGTGCACAGGGGAGGAGAGTGGCACTGAGCAGGGCACAGTGGCCTGTGCCACACAGCCCAGCCCTGCTGCAATTCACTCTCGTGTGCCTGCCCTGATCACTGCTCAGTCACTGCTCCCTCAAATAGTCATGGGTAACCCCAAACCCCAGGGAACAACATCTCTGGCAGGACCACTTTTTCAGCAGGCAGGGGAAACAAACAATGTCACTTGCACTTTCATCTTTCAAGTTCACTGATATCAAAAATTAACTAAGCCTTTCCTCTACCTATGGCTTGTGCTAACAGAAGGCACTAACTGACTTTGCAGGTTTTTTTCAGAAGTTCAACTATTACTCACTACAAGTGTTCCTGGAACATGAACTTGTTTCTTTCCAGAAATCTGCACATCTTCTTGCTTGTGTGGAGTAATACTACTGCTACGAACTCTGCAGAGCCAGGAAATAGCCAGTGTGTCCTTCTCCTTCAAACTAAAACTGTTTCATTTCTGTCCCATGTGGGGCTAGTTTTGTGATCAGCAAATACGTTTTTCTACTTCTTAAAACATAGTTTCAGGAACGCAGTCAATGTTCAAAGCCCTAATTTGACAGCTGTACCCTGCAGTATAGTCTTTCTTTTCCAAAGCTGTCAGAAAATGTCTGTAATTCCAAGGAAGGGAGACGACCCCAGTAACACTTGAAATGTGCCGTGCTGCAGACAGATGTGTCAGTACTTTAGAGAAGTAGCTGGTCAGTTTTATGAGGCTAATGCCAGTAATATGATTCCCAAAATACCATACATCAGCAAATGAGAATTCTGTTTTAAAATGCAGACAAAGAACAAAATTAGAATCACAAAATAATTTACACTGCAGTGCACCTCTGCTGGTCATGTAGTCCAGTGTCTACTCAAAGCAAAGACAACTTCAAAATAACATTAGGTGGTTCAGGGCTTTCCAAGTTTGGGATATTTGCAGTGAGTAACTTTGGTCTCTTCTATCCTCTGGCCCTGAAACTGCTATTCCACATCCTGCCTAACACTTCTGCAGGCACAGGAGCGCAATTTCTCCTCTCAATGACCGGAGCGGAGCACGGTCTCCAGCTGCTCTCAGCGGTGCTGCCACGGCCCGCTAGACGGTGCCATCCTAAAAGCGTAAACCTCTCGCTGCTGGGATCCAGCTCAGCGTTTTTCCTGGAGGATGCCCCGCCTGTGCCCAGGGACCGGCGCTGTGCTGCGGGAGCAGCGCCCGGGGCCACAGGAGGACCCCCTTTGCCGGGGGTCTTCATCCCTCCTCCTCATCCCGGAGATGCCCTCATCCCCAAAAAAAAAAAAAAAAAAAAAAAAAAAAAAAAAAAAAAAGGCACACCAGAGTGGCAAGTCACACCAGATGAGCAAAATTTCCAGGTGTATTTCCCCACCCAGATGCGCCTGCGTGAGCACAACCACTCCCAAAGCTGGCAGAGCACAAACCCCTTGGAGGGTGCAGAGCTCAGCCCTGTGTGCAGGTGCAGTCCAGCCCTCGACCCAGGAAATACCCAACATTTCCACCTGCTACTCACCTCCTGGTGTCTTACCCCATCTCCCCTTGGCTGGTGAAATATGGGGCTCTCTCTCCTCACAGAGCGCCAGGCTCCAGGGTAAGGAAAGAGTTTCACATCATCCTGACAGCATCTCAGAGCTGCAAGCACATGAAACTTGGTTATCAAAGTGGTTATCACTTCATGCCAGATATTTCCTACTTTGCACCAAATGAGCAAATTGAGAGGTACCACAGCCCTGCCCAAATTAAGGCCCTTGGCTCCCTTCTCCCTGAACCTGACTGTTTGGAGGGGCTGTGTTTTCTGGGATATACCGCATCTCCTTTTCAATGGCAAGTGGCTGTGGCACTGCCACAAGGCATCCCGAGGGATGTGCTGCCCCAGGAAAGCGTCACCGATGCAGAGACCACACCCAAGGAGGAAAACACACGGGTCAGTCACCCAAATTGCTACTCTCATGAGGCACAGGTAATTTCTAGACCCTCAGAAGAGATGCCAGCATCACTGCCAGTAAAATCTGAAGCAGGAATTAGGGAGTCATTTCCAAGAAAATGCTGCAGTTTACTCATTGGATTATCTCTTTTTGCTCATATTTGTCACTCTGAGAAAATACTGTTCACAGAAAGCTTCATCAAGTTACATTACATTTGTATGCTTTTATGTGATGTGAAGGTTCTGTCTTGCATTTCTACAACCATGCAATTCACAGAAACAACTGTTATGCTCTATACCACCATCCCAGTTGGAGTGACTTACCCTCTTGTCCAAAACTCCAAGGTTTGCTTGTTTGTTTTTAATGTGGCACAAGCAAACAGAGATGGGAACACAATGAGTTAGAACGTGGGGTTCAATCTCAGCATCAGATCTTCACAGTAGTTTCAAGAGAAAACCCCTTTTAAGTCTCTTCCACTCCAGATTAAAATGTCACCTCATGTCTAAGGAGGAGCCAGCACTGCCCACCGCTTTTCCTCAGACAAGGCACAGTCACCTAACATGGTTCCCAGATGGAGCACCAATAAGGCTGTGTTTCCTTACTTCAGCCAAAATGTTCCTCTTGCTTTCCCGTTCTTTCTTTCTTATTTTCCTTAGTCTAGGAGCAGCCACAACCAAGATACTCCAAGCTTCTCTGTGAACAAGAGAAGCTTGCTCAAGAAGTGGCGTAGCAGGACACACAGCTCTCAAGGCAGAGGAAGAAGAAAACCTTTTTGCTCAGCTGAGGAGTTATCAGTTCACATCCCCTTGAGCAGATGATTCAAAGTGAACTTGGATCTCACCCAGAAGAGTTCAGAGACTGTAAATAGGAAACCACCTCATCATCAGCCCCAAAACTGCTTTTCAGGGAAACCATTTTGCATTTGGGTCATACTCACTAATAGCCTGGTGATGACCAACACTGTGCTGTGGCAAATGAAGCATTCACCAAAAGCAGTTCACCCAGTGCTACTGACAGGTCCAAACAGAAGATCAGGGCCTGAGGCTTTGTCTAAAATCAAAACTTTCTGTAATTTAATGGAATTCAATTAACAAAGCAAATTAATTAAACTAGTGCAAATGCCTGAGCAGGCTATCTAAATCTTCTGTGCCTTAAGGCTTATTTACAAACAGTTTTGTGCTGCATTGACTATTCCTGTATAGCTTCTTTATATCAGTGTAACTCATCTGTGGAGAGACCTCATTATATCACACCAGGGGATGCCCTGATTTAGCCAGAGCGATTTCCAAACAGAGTTAGTGAAAACAATACAAGCATTGTGTGTGTGAATTCAAACAACTACCCAATTGATTTGAGGTAAACTGAGTTTCGATAAGTTAAGCTGTCCCTAAAATATTGTGTGGGTTGTAAACCACTGCATATGCTTTCACCTTCTCCAGAGGAGAAACAAATGGTCTCATTAGTAAGTGAGACCGTAGAACAAGACGTACTCTAAGCTGCCATGAGCAGGTTCTGAATGCAGCTGATGTGTTAGCTGAAGATGAGTGTCATCAGCACAGCGTGCTCACAGCACAAATGTACTGAGAACACAACCAGTCCTGCATGGCTCCTGATTTTAAATCATCCTCATACTCAAACCACTTGCAGTTTGTTGCTGAGAGGCATTATCATCAAGCATCAGCACCTCTTATCTTCCCTCCTCTGGGGCATTGCTCCACCATCACATGCTAATAGCCATAATCCACTTTTCATCCAGCACAACCAGGTAGCAAGATTAATGCAGAATCTTGTCAGCTTTAATGTTCTCATCTTCTCCCAGCACAGCCACAAGCTAAATGTGCCTGAGTGGTTTTGGCACCAGAGCTATGAGATTGTCTTCTTAACCATCACATGACTGCAATTCCCAGGGAGAGACCTGCCTACAGTGAAGGGCTGCATAGCTGTGTTGCTTCTGAAGAAATTGGGAACTACATAAAAACAGTGAAACAGTTTGTTGGCTTCTCCTGACTGAACTTGAGTACCAGAGATCAGGCCTTTGCTCCTGGCTCTGTCACCAGCCCTCTCTATGGTCCTAACCCTTTCTGTGACTTGGCTGCTCTTCTGCCTCTGTCTCTCCTGTACATGAAAATCACAAATGTTTTGGGGCAGGAGCCAACACTTCATCCTAAGAGGTTTTCAAGGTTCAACTGGATGAAGCCCTGAGCAGCCTGGTCTGATCTTAGAGCCAGCCTGCTGTGAGCAGGTGGCTGGAGCAGAGACCTCCCAAGCTCCTTCCCAGCGTGAGCTATCCTGTGGTGCTGTAATTCACAGCAAATAGCACGTAGAATCAGTGTGAGTTTGGGAGAAACAGTATGGAACATGCTTCAAAGAACAAATCTTTTTGGTTGTCACATCATCCCTACTACAAGAGAAAAAACTATTTTTTCCGTTCTTAAAAATATGGAATTTGTCAAATTAAAAGGGAAAGTCTAATTGAATATTCAACAAAGTATTTATCTCATGGAGTGCTTTAGGAAGCAATAGTAAATGAAAAATAAATTCTGTTGTTTGGGAGTTCAGGCCAAAACTTTCAGCCTTGTCTGTAAGAGTTTTAACTTGTCAGTACAAAACCAGAAAAATTAAACAACAGCTACTTTGGCTAAGTGTAGATTAGGCCATGGAAGTTTGAAATTTAACCAATATAAATGAAACCATTGTGAAGGTCCAAGGCTAGCTCCTGTATACAGCCCCCTTCTTAACATAATCAATTCATTTCCTCTGAAGACTCAGAAGAATAGTATCGGTAACCACAGCAACACTGAAACGCAAGTATCATTTTTAGCTCCATGATGTAGGCTGCACAAAATAAGAGAACACATTTTGAAAGTTTTCATCACAACCTACTGTATTTTTTTTAGGGATTTATATTAATAACAAAACAAGTATCTGTGATTTTTTAAATCATTCTTAAAATTTGAGATGGCAGATGATTGGTTTACGTTGTTTGTAGCTCGCAGTGATGCAGTCAATGAAGCCTCAGCTTTTCTGCCTCCTGTGGCATTCTTCTCAGCAGTGAGGAGATAAATTTGGTCACCTGCCCCTCAGGCTTTCTGGACCCAAAGAAGAGTTTGAAACCCCTGTTGCAATCCACGGAGGAGGTCATTTTGAACCCAATGGATCTCAAATATCCCAATCAGTGGCTTCCCTCCTCCAGCTGGAGGACAGCTGAGGCTCATGCTTGAGAGCTTGTCCTGTGGGCCCTGCAGCTTCAGGAAATGTTCAGTCAGCCCTCAGCACTGGGGGCCTCTGCACCATGTCCCTATATGTGGAGGCCCTGGAGGCCTTCTCCTAGGTTATACCCCATTGGCTCCTTCCCCTGTTCCTATGCCTGAACATCGGTGCCTGAGGCTCCCCCACCCTTTTCCCTGATTGGGTCTCACCTTGATACTGCCTGGAGACCAGGGACTGCCGGGGGGCCCCGGGGGGGGAGGGACTTGGAGCTTGGGAGGAAGATGGGGGTTGGAGGAGAGAACATCTCGCTGTGCGGCTGAATTACACATCTATGGACATTGTGCAACAGTCTCTTGGCTTCTTTACCCTGGACTTTACTAGCAGCATTTAAACTGCAACACCTATAGTGCCTGGGGCATGGCTGGTCCTGCCCAGGACAGCACCCACCTGAGAGGAGCCTTCACAGCAGGATGCTCATCACAGCCACCTCTACTCTCCAGGTGCACCAACACATTGGACAGACTCTGGGAGGTCAATGTGAGTCTTAAGATCCTGTGCTCAGTTCTGGGCCCCTCAGTGCAAGAGAGACATTGAGGGGCTGGAGCGTGTCCAGAGAAGGGCAACGGAGCTGGGGAAGGGTCTGGAGCACAAGGGCTGTGAGGAGCAGCTGAGGGAGCTGGGGGTGTTCAGCCTGGAGAAAAGGAGGCTCAGGGGGACCTCATCACTCTCTGCAGCTGCCTGACAGGAGGGTGCAGCCAGGTGGGGCCAGCCTCTTCTTACAGATAACAAGTGATAGGATGAGAGGAAATGGCCTCAAGTTGCACCAGGGGAGGTTTTGATTGGATAGTAGGGAAAATTCCTTCATGAAAAGGGTTGTTGAGTTCTGGAATAGGCTGCCCAGGGAAGCAGTGGCATCACCAGCCCTGGAGGTATTTAAAAGATACGTAGTTGTGACACTTATGGACATGCTGAACTTGGCAGTGTTAGTTTTATGGTTGGACTTGATGATCTTAAAGGTCTTTTCCAACCTAAATGATTCTATGATTCTGTGGATTCTATGGAAAGATTCTTTTTTTAGCCAAATACATTAGAAGAAAAAAATAGAAACACCAGTCTTCACAGTGCAGAATCACTTTTGCTGAAAGACTTGACAGGAAAAGAAGAAACTGAATGAAATCCTGAGGTCCTGACATGCTGCTGCTTTTATGCAACTAAGAGTCAGTTGTTTCATTTATCACATGTCACTCTAGAAGGAAACGCTATTACATAAAAGTACATCTATGAACTTCCTCAAAATACTTGTCTGATACCATCCCACCTCCAGTAAAAGATTTAATAACTCCCACAAAGATTCAAAAGTCTTTGAATACCTCTGCATCCATGCCTTCATTTTCCCTAGTTTTAAATGAGTTACTAATCCATGAGCAAATGTGTTCTTTGATCCTTGGCAAGTTATTATATTTGAAGAGTCTTTAGTGTTGCTTTGTTGTTCCTGAAAGCCTTCTGGAAACCCAAGTATATGAACCAGATTGCCTTAGATACCATGATAACTTTTTAAGGATGGCCTTACCTCAATCTTGAACCACAGTGGTTTGATGGTGGGGGCTTTTTGTTGGCCTTCCTGCTATTCAGTGATCATGCATTTGTTCAAATCTGTGGTGTTATCAGACAATTCTTATGTCACCTGTGAACACTTCACCCTTTCATTTGTTTCCTTTCAAATCTAATATTTATATTGTTGTTTGTTGCTTTAGAGTTTTTTTAAATTGACCATTGTGGCTTTGACAGTCAGATTTTAACCCCAGGCCTGTGCATAACTCCATTTTCAGTCTGGAGCTTCTGTTCCACCTGCCTTTTCTCTGACTAGTTCCTCTGTGGTATATAGATACAAGATATACCAATATATTATAATATATACCAATCTATTATAATTGGTGTATATATATATGTATAACTATATATATATGTATGTATGTATAATATATATATCAATATATTGTATATATACTATATATATAGATATATATACACAATATAAAATCATACTGCACATACTTCATTTACATAAAGAAGCTCATGTATCTCATTCTTATTGGGTTTCCTGCATTGTCATCGTTGTACTCATTCTATCTATCCATCCCAGGCTAGTCATAAAAACTGCAATTTTGGTATTTAGATCTGGAGCTTTTATGCATGGCAACTGCACTTTGAGTCAATCATTCAAACTAATTACCTGATTAGACTGCAAGTCTTCTTTAATATACAGATGCACTGTTAGAGCTGGGAAGCCACTCTTTCCTTTTTTTTTTTTAATAATATTTTTTTTTCCTAATTGTTACAGTATCCCAATAATTATTGTTTTCCTTTCTGGTTCTGAGGTGTCTACTATGTCAGCTTGCAAATGTAAAAGCAAACATACCTGTTCCGTAATTTCAGCTTTTAGACTTCTAGTATTTCAGGGAAGCACACACCCCTTGATACAGTTACCTGTGTGTGTGTGTGTAGGGTCACATCCACATGCACCTTATTCTAACAGGACTTTTTTCCTCAGAATAACCTTCACTGTTTCTCTCCTGAGCTATCAGCCTCAACACTGCCACTCATCTGAAGATGTTGCTTTTCATGCCTTTCTACCAGAGGACATGCTTTTCAGACCTGCTTTTCAGATGCTATAGCTCTTTGCTTTTTTACAGTTGTTCATTTATTTCCCATAAAACTTTTTCCACTTTGAATACCACCTTCCATTTCTAGCATTTCTTAATGAAGAACCCACATTTTCAAAAGCTTCCTGTGTGTGTCAACTCTGCATGGTTTCTTTTTCTAAATCACAACCTGAGACTGATTTTCAGGCTTTCTGTGCTGACATGTGGCACTGGGAGCATTTCAGCAGACAGCCATGGGAAAAGGCAGACCACTGTGCAGCTACTCCTTAGAAGTTAGGTAGAGATCTACAAGATCTCCCACTGTTGCATCTAGCTGGCATCAAAAACACAGTTATCTACATGTTGACAACTAAAGTGTCTTCCATTTTAACTTGCCTCTTGCCATCCATGAGGAGAAATTTCCCATGGCACTCCCAAATGGAGTATCTCGGGTGCAGTCCTCACAGGGCAGAAGCAGTTGAGCAATGGAATCATTTCCCTCTCTGGCAGCTTGCTGCCTTTCTGCCATTAAAGTGTTTTCTCTGCAGGAGTCTCTGTACCTGGCCTAGAGGTAAGATTTTTTTATTATTTGCATCAAGGTCTTGATGATGAGTGGTTTTTTTTTATTTCCAGCTTAGTTTTCTTTTTTCCCTCTTAGCCTCACTAGGGAGTAGTTTGTACTGAACTAAGCCCATTTTCCCAAGTGGAAGACTTCTCTCCTCTGATAAACTAGGATGCTCAGGGGGATATAAATCTGCAATACAGTGAAAGTCAAACTATATCAATTATGTGTTATCCTACAGAAGACTGTTCATGTACCTGAACAAAGAGAATATGACAAAGCCCTAGAAGTGTTTATCAGATTTGAGAGATTGTGTAATAGCAAGAGGTGGTGAACAGTAGGTAGGTAGCATTTATACATGTCTTGTGAATCATAAGCTTCTTCAAAGTAGGGTTTAACACAGGAAAGTTTTACTGAAAGTACAGTCTGCTTGTCTTCAGAAACAGGGAAGGGGTTTTCTTCAAACAGACAGCTACAGACCCTTTTATTTCATCAAAGAAATGTCAAGGGAAAGAAGGCAAGAGGCACAATTACTGAAAAACATTTTGAAAATTAATAGCAAAAACATATTTTGAACCTAACAAGCAGGCAGACGCAGGATCTTGTCAAGATACTGTTAGGATGTGCTGAGTTTGGGAAGTTCATCCCCATGACCAAAGTCTCTGATGACGAAAAAGATGCAGGAGTGTCTCTGGTGGGTGCAGGCTGGTGGAGCACTTGTCACCCCCATGCCATGCTGGAGCTTGTGCTTGTGTGCCAGGGTAGGACATGAGACTCAGAGGAAGGCTTCACTCTGACTTTGGCAGACAGTGTCTGGCTCCTAATCAGCCTGTAAAGGGGATGCCTACCAACAGCTTCGTCTCTCTTTGTGATACTGGCTCCTTGGTGATTAAAAAGAAAAAAAAAGCTCCAATGTTGCAAATACAAAGTTATATGGGAACAGCAATTACACTCTCCTCGCTGTAGCCCAAAGCAGGGAGGAAAGTTATTTCATTTTTCTTCAGGAATTCATGTGCCGTTTTGGGGAAATGTTGAAGCTCTGGACTGGTTTGATCAAAGCCTTCCTACACTGTCAAACTTGCAAATAATTCATGAAGTGTAAGAGACTGAAACCTGTCATAAAGTATGCTGTAATGGTACACTTTTTAAAAGATGTTGGCTATATTCTTTATAGCAGCACTTGGAAACAGGCATATCCTTTAATTGCTTAGCAGCTGCCAGTTTAACGCTTAAAACATGATTTAATTCACAGAGTCAATGAATCAATTCCTTCTGCTTCTGTGTGCTTCCAAGGGATATGCTCATTGAAATGCCTGGCAAAACATTTCTGTGACCTCTTCATTCACATCACGATGAAAATTCCACAAGCAAGCTGAAACTTTAGGTTTGGTTAAGTGGTGCACTCTGAGTAACAGCAGACAAATCCACTAAATCATGTCTGAATCTCTTAATATTAATGTCTCTTCCACCAAATCTCAATTGCATACTCTGCTCTCAATGTGAAACAGTTGGGATTAATGTCCGCATTTTGAAAAGCAGATGCTGATTCTGGTGACCTTGGTATCTGAGGACCAGCTTGAGAAATTTGACATGAAGCTGGATAGAGGATCTCATTTGCACAAGGCACAGAGCCTCTGACTCTAAAAATCAGACAAATTCTTCTTGACTTATCTGATCCAAGTCTAATCCTCAAGTAGTTGTTTCTGAGTGATTGTTCTGCATTGTCACTTTTATTGCTGGATGGGTTACAGGCAGTGGGAAACGGAAAGCTCAAGAGAAGAGAGCAGCCTGCTTTTGCCTACCAGCCCATAAAGTCTCTCAAAATCTTCCAAATCACATCAACCCTTTCAATTTTTGTTCACTCAGGAGACAGCAGAATCTCTTCATACCTAAGGACAAGGACACTGCCACATCTCCAAGGTGTTCTGTGCCAAATAGACCTATCAGCCATGACCTCAGGTATGCAATAGAATGTCACCTAATGGGAGGGTTCAGCTCTCAGTGCTGTAGAAGTAGTGCCTGTCTATGGGCTTTGAGACAGGCAGCTCTCTGAGGATGACCCATCATCAAAGGATAGCAAAGCTCTCCCACAAAAGCTGATGCTGGCATTGAAAAGGTGACATTCCATCAGTTACTAGCAGCAACAAGGAGAGAAAAAGATGTGTTTAAAAGAATCAGTGTCTGATGGAGCTCTCAGACTCACACATCAAAATAAGAAAGCTAAATTATAGGCTATATGTCTTTCTGTAAGATAATTTTTGGAGTCATAGGTGGTGAATTTCTCCCTGTGCTGGTTTTAGCTGGGGTAGAGTTAATTTCCTTGACAGTGGATCTGTTTTGGATTTGTGCTGAAGAGAGTGCTGATAATGTCAAGACAATTTTATTATTGCTGAGCAGGGCTTACAGAGAGCCAAGGCCTTTTTACTGCTTTTGTACTGCCATGCTGAGGAGGGAGCCGGAGGTACTTGTGAGGTTGAGAGGGGACACAGCCAGGACAGGTGACCCCAGCTGACCAAAGGGACATTCCAGACCATCTGACATCATGTTCTGTGTAGCACCTGGGGGCAAGAAGGAGCATGGGATGTTTGGAGTGATGGCTTTTGTCTTCCAAAGTCACTGCTACACATGATGGGTCCCTGCTCTCCCGAGGATGGCTGAACACCTGCCTGCCCATGGCAAGCAGTGAATTAATCCCTTGTTTTGCTTTCCTTGTGTGTGCAGCTTTTGCTTTCTCTTTAAAACTTTTCTTTACCTCAACCCACAAGTTTTTATCTTTTACCATTCCAATTTTCTCCTCAATCTCACCAGTAGGGATGTGAGCGAGAGGCTGCATGCAGCTTGGCTGCTGGCTGGGGTTATACCATAACACTTCCTCATCTCATTAAAGGAAATCTTAAGCCTTGAATATGAGACTGTAGCATAAGCAGCCTTTATCATCTTAATATCACAACTCTGTTCTCTGATCTTGATAGGATGCAGTTTGTAAATAAAAGCCCCCTGTTTCTTTTCTTTTGAGATAATCAGATTTCTCAGTAAGGCATTTGGAAAACTGAATTGCTTTTGTTGTTGATCATAACTGCAAATTTATGCAGTTCAAATTCAGTAGAACTGGGATGAGAGGAGGAAGTGCACAAAAAATATTGTAAACATACCTATCAAAAGGAAGATAATTTTCTGCCATAGGTTGAATTTTACATATTCACTGAAAAGGAGCAAAGAAATAATTCTGTAATAAAAGACTTTTTGGCACAAGATAAAGGGGACAAATATAAAAACAAACCTTGAAATTCCAAGTCTATATCTTTAAATTCTGACTGATGTTGCTCTTCAGAGCCAAACTTAATATTCAAGGTCAAAAGAAAACTTGTACAGAAAATACTTTCTAAACCAAAATAGCTCATTAATCTGATTGATTGAAAAAATAGCTTGGGAAGTGAGAAGTGTGCCTTTTGCTCCTAAACTTAAGATCAGTACATTTAGCAGCCAATGTTTCTGGGGTCTTAGTTTGACTGAATGAAAATAATTGATTTTTCAGAGGTTGAGAGTTGGCACATTTGTCAAATCCAGCAATTTTTGTCAAGGTGTCAAGGTGTTTACTTAGGAAATAAGATGTCTTAAGTGATCTGTCAGCCCTGTATGGTACTGGCCAAGATCTGCATTTTAAAATTAGATCATTTCAATAACTCCTAAAATGCTTTGTAACCATAATGAAACTTATTGCCCAGTTTGTAACAATCACTCATTTTTTGGTATTTCTGTTATGTTTTCCTATTTAAAACAGTAACCCTGAATTTGTAAAAGGCAACTCAAGGTGGAAAATCAAGATCCTTAGTGCTATCATAAAAAAGCCATAGTCTCATATGATTGAAAATCAATGTCCTTTTGGGAGATTCAAACCTCACTCTAAAATCAAAGCTGATGATCGAAACACAGTCCATTACATATGATTCATTGAAATGGAAAATAAGTGTTAAAATCACACTTAGAGAAAAGCTAATATCAGGTAAAAGAAAGAATTGTAAGCTTTCTGCCTTTTTTACAAACTTTTCACCATCAAACAGTCTTCAGAGGTGCCAAAGTCCAAACCAACCTCTCCACTAGCACCTTTAACACTAAGATCATTTTATTTAAAGTTCTGGAATGCAAGAGACAGGTACAAGTAATGAAGCACAATTAAGGCAACTGCAGAAAAGAGTGGCAGTGATTGATAATATTATGCACAGTGGTACTTGTCAGTCTCAAATTCTGGTCTAGATGAAATGAGTAATATAATAGGCTGAGTAACCTGCTATACCATGCAGAAATTAGTAACCAAACCAACATTAGTTACTCAGCGCACAGATAGAAAGACATAGAACTTGAAATGGTCTTTCCAGGTCTCTCCATTCATTAAGACAATTTTAAATGTCAAACTTATTACTCAAGCCTCAATTTTACTGACAAAAGACCTTTACTTAAAATCATAGCAGACACAGCAATTTTCTAAGTACAGAGCAAAAGGTTCCAGAGTAATACTCCTACAGATTTTGGACTTTGGAGATATTCATGTCACATAACTTCAGCTCTCTAAAAGTGAGGTATCCAGCCTCAGTTAGAGATGAAGTTCTCTGTCTAGCCAAGGAGGAAGTGAATTACCCTTTGAAATGTCTTCCTCTGCCTCTGTGGCCATAGATGGAGTCTATTCAAATGCTTAGCCTGGACCTTACTTTTGGATGACTGGAGTTAATCTGCTATGGCTTCAGGGCCCCACTGGTACAGACCCCACACAGAGGGTCTTTGCAGTGTGAAGAAAATGTTCCAGGTGATATGGTGTCTTTGTGATGTTGATTTCTCAAGCGTAATTGCAGTATTTGAAGGGTGTCTGTCACTAATCAGTGAGCATTTTGGGGTACCTCATCTCCTATATTTGGCACTTCATATAACACCATGTTGCCAACGCTGACTTTTCAGCTGTTAACAGTACATGTGCAAAAAACAGACAGAAATAACAGTGTCATGGAAAAACTGGGTTTAGAATAACTCTTTGTTGGAAGAAACCAAGTTTCAGAGTTAATAATATAGAGGATAATCAACCTAGCAAGATAGATGAGATATACAGTCAGTGAAATTGTGTTGCTCAAAACAGTGCTTTGATAACTTCTACTTTTTAAATACCGTCTCAAACAAATCAATGGATGTTAGTCAATTTATTGTTCTCTGTGGTTAGAGATTACTGCCTGGGAAATTACTGCAATATCTTAGCATGATTACACAGTATTAAATAATTATTCAATATGAACGAATGCTCTTCACCACTGCCAGCAAACCTGAACATTGTTTTGCCTAAGTAAAGAATAAAAGTTCTGGTCTATATTCAGTTATTTTTGCCTCATTTGTTCAAAGGTAAGGAACTTGTACTCCACAGACAGAACCATGTTTAGTGAAAGTGTCTTCTGGGTTTATCAAATGACATCCCTGTCTCAAGGTATGGTTAGTGAAGGACATAAGGGTAGCTAGCCCGGAGCTGCCAGCACTGCAACGTCCTTCTACTCTTAGGAATTTACTTGGGGAAGTCTATCTGTGAATTAATCAGCAAGGGCCCACTGTGGTCAGTGGAGATACAGAGCCCAGTTCAGATTAGGTGTTCAGTGCCATCTGACACTTGTGGTCCCCAGCTGCAGCTTCATAAGGCATTAATCTCCTATGGGTGCCTATGTCACGTGGACCAGCCCACATGGATGTCTTGGATACTCAAACACATCTCAGCATAGGCACCTATATGCCAACAACTGGATTGTATGCTGAGGAAGTACAGCCAGGAGACCTCAGAGAACATTTCAGTTCACCCTGGTATATTTGCCTACTGCTTGACTAAGTTCTGCATAAACAAGGACTTAGTGCTCTTTGGGATGCCAGGGACACCCAAGATGTGGCTGGCAGACACCACTCATAACCTACAAAGGACCATGGCCTGCTGGAGGCAAGGCAACTTAAATGACACTGTGTGCTGGCACCCAACCAGGCGTGCAGGTTTCTAGTGGCTGGCCACTGAGCAGCTCCCTCCACCCCAGGGATATCTCATGATGGGTTCCTTGGCACTACAGCTCTCAGTCCCCTACACTGAGGTTTTGTAATCTCAAACTGAGTCCTACCCTGAATGTTGGACAATTGTGTCTTCTCTTTAACTCTCTTGCCAAAGAAGCTGGGTTGGCCTCTAGAGACTTTTAATTTTCAGGGATTTAGCAATAGTCATGGATCCAAAAGGCCTGGAGAAATTCTCTTTTCACAGGTGCAGGGAACTCTCAAAGTAGATAGTGCCTGCAGCTCTCAAGCAGGAGACTCTTCGGTAAACTTCCCCTCATGTCAGCTCTTCTCCCCTGACCTACTCTCCTTTCCCATAGCATATTAATCAGGTGAGTCTTCAATACCCCAAGCCAGTTTGACCTAGAAGGCATCTGCCTCTTACTGCACATGCTGCAAGATGGAGCTGCCAAGGAGGAGCAGCAGGAGAGAAAGAGGAGGCATGTTGAGGAGTTGTTCGAGAGATTGATAACTCCACTAAATTCACTCTTGCTGTAATCCCACAACCTGTAATAAACCGCAGAGACAAACTCACTCCAAAGCTCTTGGGATTTCATAAACTGTCTTCTATAGGCCCAAACCAAAGGCTATGGAAAAGAATTAATCTCCTCTCCATGACTTTAATGATCTTCAAATGACCTTGGCATAATTTCTTCTGCTTCTCATCTTTTCTTCTCTATTTTCCTTTTGCTGAAAAATTTACAGGCTCAAATGCTGTGAATTATGACAACCAGCTACAGAAATCTAATTCTTCAAGTGTCTCTATTATGTTTTGCCAGATAATCCATCTGTGCAAACCAGCCTCAAAACAAGAATTCAGTCCTGCTGAAATTAAGCTGAGAGAAAACAGAAAGAAACTACCTCTTGAAATGTAGGTCTGCTACTGAATTTTAAAAAGATGTGGCCATTATCTCGGTCTGCTCCATCTGTGACACTCTCCTATAAATAATACTGTTCTCTCTGGGTGTACATGTCTTCATAAATCTGGCGTGAGCTGACCATGTCAAGTTTTAGCTACAAATGTTAAAATTCTTTATTCATCTATTGAACCAGCCCCAAGTGCCACTTTCTCTTATTATTTCAAACTTAGGGTGTCTGGACCAGGCTCATACCTAAATAAAAAGCTAAGTTATTTTCCATGTTCCTTCCTCCTGCCTTGGGGGACATGATAGTTGATGCATCCACAATGCATCCAGCTGATTTGTATTATCCAGGCTACCAAGAGGTGTGGTAATGGCTTTGACCTAGTACAGCTGGGAGCTTTGCTATGAATTAACCAAACCAAGATGAGAAGTGCTGCCTTTTTTTCCCAATTTCCTGTGCTGAAAAACAAGAGAAAAAATATTTCTGTTTTTCCTTAGCATAATATTTATACTTCTATAATTCCCATTTACAGGTGCTATATACAGGCAGAAAGACAAAGGACAACTCAGGAAAGGGTAAAGCTGGAGAGAAGCATGGGATAAAGAAAAGTTAAATTCTTTCAAAGTGACATAAATCACCTCATGGGTGAATACACTGAAGGTGTGCCAGCAGGAAACCTGGGGCAGATGCTCACAACCAGCTCAGAGCAGGTGAAGTCTCAGCTGAGGCCTGCTCATCCCCATCATCCATAAGAATTTACTGCATAAACATGTTTCAGGGATGGCATAGTTCCAGTTTATTTTCCCTTAGGTGAAAGGACAAGTAGGTGACCTGTAAGGAGCCATCCAGCCCAGTTTTTTTCCAGCTATAATTCTCAGTCACATAGGAAACTGGCACAAGAAAAGGGGCCGGGGTGTCCACTGTCACACCTGGGTTCCCACAGGATAATTAGGAGTATAGCATGTCCCACAGCATCCCCAGCTTTGACACTGCTAGAAAAACTTCTGTTTAAAAGGGTACTGGTTCTGATTCCATTTAAAACAAACAGCACCTGGTTTCCTATGCTTTTCCATTTAATCTAACAAGTAATTGTTAAAGTGGCTTCTTCAATACAGTGTGAAAGATTTCTCTGGTTGAAAGCTGTTAAATACTGCAGTTGATTTGCAATGAAAGGCAAGAGTAGAAAGCCAGCTCTGTTGCACTGATTTCTAAGCACATAGTAAGGCTTGTGTCCTATGACCAGGCTGAGAGTTTGCAGCCTTGAGAACTAAGGTTCACTGCAGAAATAACCTGCTGGATTCCCCGTTCTGCTATACCCAGGTAAATATTTAGCAATTGCACTGAGCTCAACAGAGGTTGAAGTTAACCTAAATAATCCATGATAGAGCATTTTCTGTAATGAATGGAAGTCCACTTCAGTAATTTCCTTGTTTTTGAAGGACTATGGGATCAGGCCTTTGTACTCTTCCAGAGTCAGGGACTGGACAGGAGAGTTAAACTCAGATTTTATGCGCAGGATGTTGCACACAGTATGTGTACAGCACCCCAGACACCTGGAATACAAATCTTGTTGTCTTAACAGTGAAAGACTGACCTTTTACTGCCACTTGTACAAAAAATAATCAATCATTTCTTAATTGTTGTTATTAGGGTTGTCAAACAGGTAACAGTAAATGACTGGGAATTGATTTTTTTCAGCTTTGCATCATATTTCATTCCAGCTATGCAGCATGTGCCCTTGCATACCAGCTGAATGAGGAACTGTTGCATGGTGTAGGAGCAGTGAAGTGTTGCTTTGTTTAAGGGGACACTATACCCCCTGGAGGGATCTGGATAGTGTCTTGTACTTAATGACCTTCCTCTACTTTAAGTCCTCAGATTTTCCTGGTTGGCTTGGCAAGTGAACAGGGCAGTGAGTGGTTCTTTGCTTCATCTCAACAAAGCCTAGGTGGATTCACTGGAAGGCTTTAATGAAGGGGTTGAGGACTTTTTATCCTCCAAGACAGCCCATTTATCTTAGCCCTCTCAGGCTGAAAAAATTACTAGGTTTCTGATCCCAGTTCCACTATTAATGGGAATTTATCTGCAGCCCCAAAGCTGCCAGCTTCAGTCAGCAGGCTGGGACAAAGGGCAAATGGGCAGCACAAGTGAAGCATGACTGCTATCCTGTTACCAGTACCTGAGAGAGCTGCCTAAAGCTAGCCCATATTTAGCCCTGTATGACCCTTACACCTGAGGCTGCTTGATAGACAGTTTTTCAGACAAACCAAAACCATGACAGCCCCTCAAGAAGGAACTCTGTGAAATAAAACTTATGTGCTATGCATAATCTTTTGGACTACAAATTTATATTATTTAGGCTTTGTAAGTAAACAGAGAATGTCAGCCACTAAATTATGATTCTGCATCAACTCCTGAGCAGACAGTGCTTTAGGGATTGCCACTCAGTAGGTGAAACAGTATTGTTCACTAAATTTGGTGGGAAACGATGCTTCATTTTTCATTTGCTTACAGCACAAGTACATGGTGAACACTGCAATTGCCATTTCTCACTAATTATGTGGAAAAACCCACTGAGGGAAAAAGAAACCCTTGCAATATCTTTTTAGCTTACAGGATGAGCACATTAAAGGCAAATGTACATTTCCATAAATAGATTGAATATTTTCTCCATCTGTATAAAAGCAGAACTATTACCAGAAAATTGGTTTTTGCCCTCAATTTCTCTGAAGAAACAAAAGGAAGGTTACATTCAGGGCAAGGTACTGAGTCAGGGCACAGAGCATGGGGAATCATGCCCAAGGCACTGCCACTGAGGCAAAGCTGCTGGTAGATAAGGTTGATTGAACAGGACAACAAACAAGGATATGCTCAGGTGCTCTGGTTCCTACAATATGGTGTATGCGGGTGAAGGCTGTTATGGGTTTGTGTCCAGGAGATTACACCAGAGATGTCAGTAGTTCTGCTTCAGAAAGAAGATTTAAAATAATATTAATTAAGGTTTTAGCTATGTTATTAAGTTTTTCCTGTAATTTCAAGGATGAAATGTTCAGTTCCCTTCTCTTGCCTATTGTTTCTACAAATTAGTTCTGAGTATCACCGCAAGTAATGACCACAGGAGCATTCAGAGGTGTTAAATGGAAGGAGAGTTCAGCCCTGCTGCTGGAACTGACCCACCAGGAGAGGAGTTCAGCTAATGAGAAGTTAGGTTTCATAACAGGGGCAAAAATTATTTGTATTCTGTTTCTAGGGCTCACCCATTTTACATTTCTTTTTTACAATCCTCTTAACCAAAAAAAACCTAAATGCATAATGAATGATAATCTGATTTTTAAAAATTGTATGGACTAATTTTTTGGCATATTTGAGGGATATATTTTGCAGAAGATGCCTGATGAGCACTGTTTTTATACAATATTAGTTAGTGGAAAAGAAACATCCTGACATCTTTGGCTCCAACCACCAGTGTTCCCTTCAAAGCACAGCATTCTCCTAAATTATTTTTGAGTTTATCCTAGTGGTCTTTCAGGTCTAGAGAGCATGATGAAGTATAAAATGGACTCAGAGCAAAGCCACGCAGGACACCAACTAACAGCAGATCTAATCCTGACATATCCAGGCCAAAATGTTTGCAATGGGCTGACAGCAGTCATCAACAAAGAAACAAGGAAAACCATATTTTTCTATGCATTTTAATTGTTCTCAGGAAAGAAAATCCCAGTCCTGGACCAATTTTAAAGTAAGGTTAGCACTTGCCATAGGCAATCCCACTAGTGTGTCAGGAAGGCAGAGGTTTCACAAATACCTTGATGCTGCTCCTTAATGCTCTTTTTTTGCACAGAACTACAAAACTGCTCCTTGAGTCTCTCATTCTCAGCCCTGCTCCTCTGACCCTGTTAAAATACATTTTCCTGCTTTTATTTTTTGCCTTTTCCCTCCACCCTTTGAATTTGCCTAAGGTCTGGGAGTGGGGTGTCCATTCTCAGCTATGGCTGAATTCTATGGTTTCAGCTGCCAGGCTGTTACCTGAACTCCTGCCCATTTCCAGCTCAAAACCTGGTGCCAGCAGTCAGATGAGGACCATGGCCTTTAGGACAAATTAATCCCATTTCTAACTCTTACTGAGCAGGAACAAAATATAGAGACACCAGCAGGCAGTAGGAAGGGAGAGCCAGAAGAAAAAATAAGTGTTTTAAAGAAAAAAGCAGCAAGTTGATTGGGGAAGAGAGAAGGGGAGGGGGGATGTAGGAATCTAAGTCACAACTTTTCAAAAACCGATGTTAGTAATTTTGTGAACATCTTTCCAATCCTTAACCCTACCTTGCCTCCCTTGGGCTGCTGCCCTTCATAATAATGACTTTACAAGGGCTATAAGCAGCTAGTCTATGCTGAGTATGAGGGATGGACAATCTGCTGCTCAGAGACCAAGGAATCTGATGGGCAGTGTCCACAAGGAATACAGAGAGCTGCAGCTCAGAGCTGTGATATCTTGTATGACAGGAGAGATAAGGACTTCAGATCCCTGCTCCTCCATCCTGTGCTTCATCCTGGGACAAGATGCTTCAAAGATCTGATTAGTGGCATCTTGTTCTGGCTCCTGCAATTCTCTGCTGGCACATCTGACTTTTAATTTGGAAAGGTAACATTCAGCCTGGCCTTCTGCCTTGGAAAGGATGCTGACACCTGCTACATATTTTCACAGGGAAGACAGAGTGATTCCTGGTCTCATTAATATGGTAGATAGCTGGGGTGACCCATGGGACAAGCTTGATGGATATCTTGGGAATGGTGATTCCTAATTAAAAGCTCATCTTGAAAGGGGTTTCCATATTTGTGAGTCTGCATTTAGTTTGGTATTTATTTAGCTGCTAGCATGTGTGAGCTCCTCTGACATTAAACAAGCTCCAGCACGCTCAGGGCTTTAAATACACTTCCCTCAGAGCATGGCACTGCCTTTAACCTTGAGGAAGCTGGAGTATGCCGGGCTATGGGACAAGTTCAGAATGCCCCCCAGAAGAGAACATGATTTTCCATCACACACCACCCCAGAACAGCAGGAGCAGGTGCCCATGAAGCTCATGCTAGGGGTGTAAGGGGCTTTCTGTCCATGTCCAGACAATACAGGATAGAGCACAGCCACAAAGCAAAAACATGACAGCCTTTTCACAATCAAGTGTTACTGTCTTTAAGCTTCCTGAGACCCATGCAAGAGCTCTGGTGTATGGGACATCACAGCTGGGGCTGTGCTCTGGGATCAGGGATAGCCTTTGGGACAGCAGGGATGGAGCAGCAGTCTGTATTCTTCTAGTCAGGCTCTGTGTGAAAAGTACTGCGGGAGAAACCAAAAGGACTCCTTGGATGCAGAAAGAGCTGCTTTTTTGGATGGTAGCATGTAGCACACTGCCTAATTTTTTAAGAGGGCCTTAAAAATGCTTTTCTTTATGAAAAAAGAGAGTAAAAAAGAGTCACAATAGCTGAGAAAAACTCACACCTACAGGAATTGAAGCTTTCACATGCTTTGCAATAGAGTAATATGTGCCTTTGATGACAAGGCTATTTTTCTCCTATCATTTATTTTAAGGAGGGCTTATATATCATCCACTTACTTCTCCATGCTTTCTGAGTGTTACTTATGCTGAACATGGAAGAACATTAAGGTAGAAAAAGAAATGGCCGAGATTATTTAAATACTGGGCTTCACTTAATCAATAGTGCTTAGGCAGTCCTGAGCCAGGTTTTCTGAGGATCTCACAGCCTTTTCTCAATATATGCTCTATCTCAAAGCACTTCTGTAATACTTTCTAAACTCACATGACAGAGAATAATTATGGACAATTAATTAATGCAGACAATGAGGCTCATGTGACTATCTGTTACAGGACACCTGTATAGTTAAATAGAACAGCTCAGGGACTCTTGTCTGACCAACTGACTATCTCACCCCAGCTGGTTTGCAAATAACTGCAATGAGCCTGTGATAACTTTGTTTTAGTTCAATGCAATACCCATTAGCATTTGAAGTGAACAAGGCTCTTCCCATAGCCACTAGTGCGAATGCTCTGTGATCAGTCATTTTCCCCTTAAATGTTAATATCATTATTCAGAGCTTTCTCTGGACAGAAAAACACATCACATTTCATAAAGCCTGGCACAAAATCACCAAGCAGAGGGGAAAAAAATAACCCTCTATCAAAATCTTTCATGATGAAACCACATTCCTCAAATATGAAGAAAAAAATGGCAAGATCCAACAATGTTTCAACGTATCTGTTAAGTACTGCACTTCTTGAGAATGAAAAGTAAAAATTAGCACAATCAACAGGTGGAGAACATCGCATGGTATGGGTTAGTAATGCCACCCTCCCTGATACTACATAGCTATCAGAGCACAGTGAAAAAAGAAACATTTTAAAACATACCAAATTTGATCACTATTCAATGAATAAATTAGGAGTTTAAAGATAAATATGCAGAAAGCATTTAATCTTGTTTTTTATATGTGTAAGTGTATATATATATATATATATATAAAGCCTCCTGCAAGCAGTAGCTGGAGTTATCGCAGTTTGCAATAATGGAAATAAGATTTTAAAAAAAGATAAAACTCCAAAAAGGCTCCATTTCCTCCACATCCCCTCAACAGAGCAGTGAAGTATGAGTGCCATCAGGCCAGCAATGAACAGTGAGAAACTGCACTATGAATCTGCTCCCTCAGCTGAACCAGGCACCTCCAAAGTAAAGACTTTGTGACAACATCTGCTCAGTATAAAATGTTATTTCATGTGCAATGGCCAGCACAGAACTGTCAGAGTTTTTATCAACTTTCTAGTATATATTATGGTATAAAGAAAACCAGACCTGGGGAACCACAGGGAAAGAGGAGAGTTATTTGCCACCAATGTTACTGTTCCCAGATTAATTTTTGTATCTTCATAGGTATTATCTATAAAGCACCAATAATCACTTACATTTTTCATCTTTTTATAAACATTCTGTCCCCAATTAAACACTTAAATAATATGCTCACACAAAATTTCTTTTTCAGTGGCTACAGTTATAATTTTACAGTTATAAACTGTACTCCAAAAGTCCACAAATATATTTGCAGAGGTTCACTTGAGGGCTTCCTTGAGTTCTTCCTTGAAGGCTTCTGGAGAAAAGCAGTGATATAAGTTTGAACCAGAATAATCAGAATCCATACCAAGACAAGCAAATGTGAGGATGAGTCATTGAAAAACTGAATCCAGTGAGCAACCTGAGAGCTTTGTAGGTGAACAAAAAAGAAATAACCTCACATATTTCTGTATGGTTTTAGGAGAGCTGTAGAGACTAAAATACTCCAGAGTTAGGAGTGATCCTGAAGACAACAGATTCCCTTTCAGACTCCCTGGAAGCCTCATGGATGGTTCAGGAGTGGGAGGAGAGACACGTTAGCCTTCTTTCAAACATATAACTCTCACTCAGGCAAACAATAAATCACACTAGAGATGGAAACATTTGTCTATTCTCAAATAAAAAGTGTTAATCCCAAGGTAAGACATAATTTCAATCAAATTTAATTAATCCTCAAAATAAGAACTGATATGGGAAGAGTTGTTGAGACATCTAAGGCAAGGACCTGGCATTTTCCTAATACAGAAGATTGTCACCTGTGCAAAAATGGCAGGGGGATCATACTGATTAATTACATTGCAAATTTACATGGAATAACACTAGAAGGTGATATGAAAATGCTTTAACAGAAAATAAGGCAAGAACAGCAAGTTTTGTTCAGGCTTGCTGCAAGCTCTTCTCGGATAACAGGATACAAATTTAACTTTATGCGAACCATTACTGGAGTATCATCCTCCTGCAACTGTAGCCTCCAGCAACACATTTGGAGAAGCCTATAAAGAGGCTTCCTTCATGCAGCAATATGTCTAGAGCCAGTCCTAATATATATTATGCTAATTTTTTGGCAAGACACCCATAAACTGTTATAAAGATGGCTAAGCTGAGCCTGGGCTACAAGCATCTACTCTTTGGTTAGCAATGCCTCTTGCAGGAGGAGGTGATTCTAAACTCAAGGCCTGGCTGATGTCAGGAAACTATCGCTTACTTTAAAGTCTTGCTGCTACCCACTAAAAAGCAGCAAACATGAGACCAAATTGTAGGAGCGACGGGGGTTCGGCACGGTCGGGATGGACGGAGACAAGAGATCTCTGAAGCCAAGTTGTATAACTTGCAGTTTATTGCAAAGGACAAGGGTGCAGGGCCCTGCTGAGAGCTGCCAGCCGCAGCTCGGAGCAGGCCTGAGAGAAGAGAGGGTAGAGTGTAAGAGAGTGAGAGGCAAGAGCTTAAGAGCGGAGAGCATGTAGAAAGGAGGAGGTGAAGAAGTGCAGAGGAGCAGAAGTTGAAGGAAGTGCAGAGAAGAAGCAGAAAGTGCCCGAAGTTCCCATTACAATACAATAAATCATCTTCTGTGTTGAATATTCTGATTCTCACTAACCAATCTAAGACAGCATGCAAATCCTATAGTATTTCCATACAACCTATAAGAATCACTACATTACCATACTGTGCTACATTTTAAACCCTAAAAACTACTCTTTAGACCCCTTCTGCCAAGCTGGCAGGGTCTGCTGGACCCTTGGACCTGCTTGCTTGCAGAGGGAATTGTTTCATCAAGAGGGGATTACCTTCAGCGGCCACACCATTGTTCTCCCATTGTTCAGAAACTAAGGGATCTCAAAGGTTGCTTTCATTTCAATCTCGCTTATAGTTTCTATATTCTCAAAATCTTTTGCCAGGCAATCATATTTATAAGGCTTTCCTGTTCATCCTCCCCAACACCAAATGATTCCCTTTTGAGTAAGACCTGGATGAGGAAAAGACCTTATACTTTGATTTCCTTATACTTTGTTCCCTCTCACATGATGAGCTTGTTCCAGGAACACACAGCTCTATCTCTAAGAGGTTATGGCTCTAAGAAGTAGCTGGGGATTTGTGTTCTCCATGGTAGGGAGTAATTCTCCTGCTCAATAAACAAGCACAGTTTGGTTGCCAATCAAAAGCCACCCAAGGATTCAAAGTGAACATAAATCTCATGCAGGACACCTAGGTAGCAGATCCCTGAGCACACTCCTGAAGCAGGACTGTTCGCTGTGGCAAAACCCACCAACCAACATGAGCTAAAATCCAAGCTATTTAATGTTGACATAAGCAACTCCTCCCAACTCCGACAAGAGGATCCTCCAGCATCACATAAATCTGGAACACCATTTCTCCCATCTATCCCAGGAACAGAGCGGCTCTGTGCTAATCTCTTAAAAAAACATCAAGGCAGATTTATCTCCAGTAAGACAAATCCATTGAGGATTTTGCAACAGGACTGTCCCAAACTGGGCAGCATTTCTTTCAAATCAGAAATATAAGTGCTCAGGTGCCAAGGCAGACACACAGCCCAGACCCTTCCTGTCTCCCCAGCTCCCGCTCCTTTATTAATTGTACTAATGTTTCATTACCAACCTGTGTCCCTCCCTAGGACAAAGTCTGGCTATATCTGGTATATGATGGAACCTTCCCATGAGCTGTGCTCTTTCATGTATGATCAACAAACAATTGTTGAACTCCATAACCCTTTGAAGTTGAGGACATGCTTGATAGCCAGGCCACGTTGTGCGATACATCTAAGGTGTATTGCTCTTGGGGCCATTGGCACAGTGAGCAGCATGGACTCATAGCTCTTCCCAGAATAGAACTGCTCAGAAGTGTTCCTTTCATTTGAAGAGTTGCCACAAGCTGTGAGGCAGACGAACCTTCCCCCTGCTGTGCATGTTTATGTATAAATGTAAATCTTTCTTACCTTTCATCTGTGAAAACTGAAACTTAACCAAATGTTCTCGTTTACTGAAAACCCACATGCTGGGGGTTTTCAGAGAAGCAGCTTTCCATCTAGCATTACGTACATTTCTCTAGACCTGTGCTAAATCAATCCTAAATCAAACAATCAATTTTATAAATAGTAAATTGCTTATTATGTGTTTTAATAAACAATTGCACTATTATTTTTACATGAACCATGAAGGCAATCACAATATATTGTAGCTTATGTGTTCTATACACAGTGAAATGCAGGAATACTTTTGGGAACTTGAAGACATTTGAAAGATTAATCATCCCTTTTTAGGGCAGGCCTAGCATGGGGCAAGTATATTTGGGTTAGGAAAGGATTTCTGAGCATTTTTTTCACCTCTGCCTAAGATGCCACCCTTTCAAATCATGTTTTGCATAAGTAATTTTGAAAAATTGCCCGCAGAGCAATCAAGCCAGCCAGCCAATTCTGCACTAGGACACACTGAAACATCAAATTGGAAATGATTATGCCTCTCTAAGGTGTTCAGCTTTTCACACAATTCTTTTTAAATAGATGGCAAGATTTCACCCCCCAACAGTGTGCCCAAACAATAACAAATCTTCTGCTAACACAGAATCAACCGCACTAAGTGTCACTCTGCCTTAAGTTCAATAGCCTGCAGTGCTCAAACAAATTCAGACCAGCTACAGATGGGACAAAGATCGAGTAAAAGCAATAGTGGTAACTAAAATTACCCTGACATTTGACAAGAAAATAAAAAAGAACCAGGGTTAGGGCCTTTTCCACATCCTACCTCTCAAATGCTAGGTGGTGAGCTATAGTTTCCTTTTGTTTCTCATAGTGCTTCTAAAGCGATGTCCTTTAACATAGATGACCTACAGCACAGTTAACTTTAAATTTTGATAAGTACTGGTGACATGCTTAGCAATTGCTATTATATATTACTTGGAAGTAGTCAAAATCAGGAAGATTGACTATAAAATTGGTCAATATTGATCCAAAGCTGTAGAGTTTACAGTATGCAAGCTTGTGAAGTCTGTGCTATAAGACCCAAAGAGCCTTCCTGCATCCCATGGTCCTCTGGGGAAGAAACAAATTGCAAAATATTTTCCCACCTGAAAATAATTGTCAGGAACTGAGAAAAATTCTCCACCCCTAATCAGGATAAGCAGTTTGCATCAATTGGAAAAAAAAAAAAACCCACAAAACAACAACAACAACAACAAAAAAAAAAAAACTACCAGAGTTTAAAATAGATTTCAGTTCAGTTTTGATGATTTGGGGTTTTTTCATCATCAGTTTCAGTAGAAAAGTCGCTTTCAAATGAGAAAAATGGAACTGTCTACGTGTAAATCTTGAAATCTCTCATTTCATTTCTCCAAAACCAATGGTTGTTCTGATCACATGCCTCTGACTGTGGCACTCCCTTCTCTTGTTCTAAGTTAGGTGTGCTATGGAGGGGACAGAGATCCTATTTTTATTCCCCATACAACATCCAGAACAATTCCTTGTTGTACTACTATTAGCAAATGTAGCAATAATACAAACAATAAATAATAACTGAATAACTGGAAGAAACAGGTTGTCCTTTATGTCAGCAAGTCATGATAAATGTAAAGCCTTACAAAGACAAAACCCATACCCAAAGGCCAGGGAGAAATGTAGAAGCAGTTTCCATCACAATGAGCCAGCAGTGCCCTGGCAGCCAGGAGGGCCAACCCTGACCTGGAGGCATCAGGCACAGCATGGCCAGCTGGGCAAGGGAGGGATTGTCCTGCTCTGCTCTGCTCTGGGGCAGCCTCACCTCCAGTGCTGGGGGCAGTTCCGGGTGCCACAACATAAAAAAGACATTAAACTATGGGAGAGTGTCCAAAGGAGGGCAACAAGGATGGGGAAAGGGCGTTTGAGGGAAAGCTCCCTCTCACGTCTGAGGTCACTTGGTGTTTTCAGCCTGGAGAAGAGGAAACTGAGAGGAGACGTCATTGCAATGTGCAGCCTCTTCTTGAGGGAAAACACAGGAGCAGGCACTGATCTGTTCTCTGTGGAGACCAGTGACAGACCTGAGGGAATGGCCTGAAGCTGTGTCAGGGGAGGTTCAGGTTGGGTATTAGAAGAAGATTCTTCACCCAGAGGGTGGTTGGGCACTCCCCACCAGGGAAGTGGTCACAGCACCAGCCTGACAGAGCTCAAGGAGCATTTGGACAATGCCCTCAGGCACATGGTGTGACTCTTGAGGACGGTGCTGAACAGGGCAGGAGTTGGACTCCATGATTCTCTTCGGTCCCTTCCAACTTAGAATATTCTGTGAATCTGTGTTTCTATGAATAAATTGATTCTGATTTGCTGATAATTTTAAAATTATATCAAGTAGCAGTAACAATAGTAAGAGAACACTTCAGGAGAGATTTGTTAATGAATAGCAATATGAATTCAAAGCACTTTGATGCCAGTGGAAAATCTTAAATATTATTGGATAATACCACTAAGCAGAAAGTATTCTATCAACATGTTGATTCACCTTCAATTTCAGAATCACAAATCTAAGAATTCTCAGTTTTTTACATAAGAGCCTTCAGTCCATCTATCAAGTCCTGTAACTGTGACCCATCCAGGGTCTGCATCAAACAACTGATTTAAAAAACTTATTCCAGTAGGCTGTGCCCTGGGGATCTGGAGATGCAAGGACAGTTTATTCAGGAAAAATTAATTCATTTCTGTCTTCACAAATACAAGTATGTCCTATCTTTCCTTTCAGATGACTTTGAACCCAGAATATTAAAGTAGCAGCAGCTAAATATGATGTTTCTAGATGAAAAAACACTGGAAACAGCACATTAAATACATTTTTTAATCTTCAGTCTTAGCTTCTATCCTTGAAATTTTGATGATTTCTCTAAACCAATGATAATCATGTGAAATTCAGAATCCCAGGTTACATATCCCTTATGTTCATTATTAGTATCATAATGCTGTTAAACTTAGGGTATGATCAAAGTAGCATGGATTTATCCCAAATGCTCTTTGCAGATACTCATGCATTCTCCCACAGTCCTAGCGTCAGTCTGGTCATTTGTATTTCATTTTCCTTTGTATTTCGTTTGACTTCAGACAATTCATTCTACTTGAAGTTTGTTCTGTAATTCTCACAAAACTGTTCTGAGTTTCATATAGATTGATTGACAGAAAAAGTAGAAGATTCAGAAGCAATTATCCTCCATCATAGGATGTACTATAGTAATAAGGATGTTTTTTAAGGAACTATTATTTAAGCTGTTTATAAAAATAGAACTGAAAAGAGTAATATTTCTGAACACTTAACTAAATGGACCATATTTTTAGATCAACTTGCTTTTCAGATATATGAAAAAAATCCTCTCAGTATTCCTCCCTCACATGTTAATTTGAATATTTACTCCAGAACTTCAAGAATGAAGGTGATACCTTCTTAAACCTTCAATAAAGACAGTAAAAGAGCCCTTCTGGCATCTTGCTTTTGCATGCATCTTTTTTTAAGCAATGTAGACATAAAACACCAAGAAAGAGTCAGCACTCTTGCTGCTGTGGTGCCTGCTGATTTGGATACTCTCCTACCAGGCCTTGTGGCTCACTGGTGTGCAGCGCTCAGCTTCACAGCAAATACAGCCTGAAGTAAGCAATGCAGAGCTGCCTGTACTGCTTTTGCTTCATTGGTGATGTAATTGGAGAGGGCTTTTCCTCTGATCAAGTTCCCCACCCGCCCTTCTAAAAGATAAGCTGAGGTTCTCGCAGAGGAGGTTTGATGTTGTGCAGTCTCTCATCCACCACGTGCTTAGTTTCAAGTTCCTTATTATGAGAACTGTGTGAACCAGCTGAAAGGATCAAAAGAGGAACAAAAAGAATGAGTTGGAAATAAACAGTGTTTAAAGAAATAGCAACTGGTTTTGCCTTTAGAAGATGAGAAGCAACGTGAAAAAATAAGGGTAAAGGGCACAACAAAGAGGAAAGGAATAAACTGCACTCCATCCTGGTCCTATGGATGAGACAGAGTGAAATGCTTTTCAATACAGATGAGACATTAGGAGTGTCTTTCTATCTCAGATGTGTCTAAAGGCCCTTCTGTAGACAAACAAAGAACAATCCATATCTCCACTTCTTCTAGCAGAAACTTAGAAGCTTACAGTATTTGTAGATATGTACCTATGGACACGTACAATTAGATAATTAATCCAAGGATGATTATTTGAAGGGCTCTTCCCAGGGAAACTATGAAAACAGTGCAGACCAGTCAGCAGTAGGGAATTTTTCTTACAGAGTGTAGGGTGTCTCCATCAACACACATTATCTAAGAGTAGGACAAACACCTTCATTGCTAATTTACATGGAGATGATCCTGCTGTGGACTATAATGATGGGCCAAATAACGTCTCTTCTCATACTACTTTCTATGATTTCCATGATTCTGCTTATAATCACAAAATCATAGAATGGTTTGGATGGGAAGGGACCTTCAACATCATCTACTTCAAATCCCTCTGCTGTGGGAGGGAAACCTTCCACCAGACCATGTTCCATCAAACCTCACCTTGAACACTTCCAAGGATGGGGCATCCATAACTTCTCTAGGCAACATGTGCCAGTATCTCACCACTGTCACAGTAAAGGACATAAAAAGGTGGCCAGGACTGGGGGGAAAAAGGCTCCAAAAGAGACTCAAAGACTGGAGCAGAGTGAAGGAAGGTGTCTAAAGTCAATATTGCCCCCCAGCTAAAATACACTGGAAACTCTTCTGTTGGTTCAAAAATTGTTAAAGAAATCAAAGTGAAACAAAGTCTGACAACATGGATGCTCAGTCCCAGCTATCATAGCATTTCTATCTCAAATATAATGAATTAATAAATACTGAGACAATTCAATTGTCTTGAATTTTCTTGCTTTCAGGTCTTCATTCAAAACAAGAGGGCACAAAAAATTATACAAATGGAGGGAATAGAGAAAGTAGAGATTCTCATCTCCAAGGAGATGAGGTATAAAGAACAGCAATCATTAGAAGAGAAGATATTACTGCTTTCTCATTAATGATATGCAAAACCACTAAGAAAATGGTAGCATGTTGTTAGCAGCTTTTGAGCAAATTGCACAGTTCCTGGAAAAAAAAACCTTATTTTCACTGCAACCAAAAGCCATTTTGTTCATTTGTGGTAACTGTTATGTTCATTTCTGAGCCATTATGAAACAGAACTCTATAGGAAATAACACTAACCCCCCTCCAGGAAAAAAAAAAGGCACAAGCATTGGTGTTTGAGGGGTTTTTTTTTGCATCAGTAAGATCAGATTTCACCAGAATGAAGGAAAAAAATAGTATCACTTCACCTTAAAGAAATGCCAACTTCTCACAATACTGAGGTATAAAACTTATAATAAAAATACTATCTGGTGAAACAGCAGAATGTGACTAAGAGCCATATTGGTTGCAGAAGAACAGAAATTCCTCTGTAATTCTCTGCCAATTTTTGCCACCTGTGAAGAAAATAAAACATTTGAGTATCTGAAAATTATCTCCCAAGCGCTCTTTCATGTGAATCTTTAGCATTTAAAATATTTTCAGATAAACTAAAGGAAATTTCAGTGAAAATTTCTTCCTAATCAAGGAGTCAAAACCCCAATTAAAGATGGAAGCAATTTTTTTTAATTAACAAAAATTCTGTAAAATGTAGGAATACAAAACTGCTGAATATTTTAAGGTTTTTGTTTCAAATTTTGAAACGCTGTAGCAACTACTTTTGCTTGAATTTTCTTCATTGCTTCAAAATACAAGTAACCAATGCTAAATACCTAGTAAGACATCATTTTACACTCCCATATCCTTCTCTCCTTATTCACAAAACCACAGCATGACAGTCACAACAGATGAAATATATGGGGTAAATAAAAACCTCCTTAAACTGTTTTTTTTTACTCCTGGTTTACTCCATCACCCTCTACCAGTGTTATCCACAGGTATGAAGAATGCCTCAGCACTGGCATGCTCCCTCTGCCTGTACAGTCTCACAGTTTCCCAGTGAGCTGCTGCTTGAGGTGACTTACACCCTTCCTGGTCTCCAGAAGCCAACACATACACATCCTGCTAATTGAAAACCTGTTTAATATTCCTGTCAGTCAGACTTTTCCAAGCACCAAATTCATACTTTCCTGTGTTCTGCAGTGAAGAAGAACCCCATGTTAGTTTTCACTCATACCGCTAGATATGATAACAATGGATACTTCTCCTTCTTGCTGATGCTCTGAAAATTTTGGTAACAGTGAGCATGACCCCTGCCCTGACCCACTTCAGGGATGCCCTATGATGCCTCCCAGCTGCAGAAAGTAGTTTTGCATCCACCTAATTCACTCTCTGGAAGGCACAGCAAGGGAATTTCTTCACTCTTTCCCCCACCCCCAGCATTATTACCCTTTTTGTGGCCTTAAAGTGCCTTAAGTGTTTGCTTGGCTTTATCAGGATGTAGAAGAAGGTGATAATGGAGTCAGGCATCTGTCCATGCTTGACTGTGTCCAAGGATGTGAGAAGCAATCTTTTCTTTTTTCTTTTTTTTAGTTTACTTAAAAAAAAATACATATCAAAGGCAGATTCCTGCCTCCTGCTTATTCTTTTGATCACTTCCCAGGCTGTGTCTCCTGCAGTGCTGTAAGGTTGTGGAAGCACAGACCCACAAAATTCAAAGAGTGTCAGAGACTTCTCAGTCAGCAGGCAAATTAACAACAAAGTAAGAATGCTCACACTGGGGCACGTGTCTAAGTCCAGCCCACAATCTCTCTCTGACAATGGCCAGATGAAGATGCCTTTTGCCAAACACAGGAATTAAACAAACGTGTAAAGGCTCAAGCAAGGTTGGAAGTTGGGGCTGCCTTGGGGACACATTGAAACACAGATCTCTACACTTCAGCTTTTAGCAGATCTAGCTGGATTTTTATTCCATGGGTATGTACAGTTGCTTTCCAAAAAATAAGATAGTTTGAGGGAATTTCTCCTTTTCTATTGGTGAAAACTGCATCTGACAATTTTATTTTATGCTCCAAAGCTCCAATATATAGACAGAGGAAATATGTTGTGGTAGACCTGTGTTCCACTTGACATGACTTTTGCAGCTGCAGAGTGCCTGGAGCACTGGCTTTGTGCCTTTCTGTACCCTAACCCTAGGCGTAACTCTAACACTGGGTGGAGCAGTGATGGGATGAGGCTGGGGCCAAGCAGAAGGGTGTGGAGGGAGCCATGCTGTGGCAGTTCTGTGTTCCTGTTGGCATGATTTTTGCAGCTGCAGTGTGCTTGAGGCTCTGGGCTTTGTGGTTTTCTGAACCCTGACCCTAGGCAGAGCAGTAAAAGCAGCCTTAGGCTGAGCATGGTGTCAAGCAGAAAGGTGTTGAGGGAGCCATGTTGTGGCAGTCTTGTGTTGTGACAAATCCTCACTTCATGGGGTTTGTGCCATCCATGGTTTAGAGATCTGTTTTATACCCCTCTCTTGGCTGTGTCCTTTTCAGGCTAAAGAATCTGTCTGTTCAGCCACACCTCATGGAAAAGATGTCCCAAATTCCTGATTATCCATATTACTTTATTCTGGTTCTACTGCATCTCTTCTGAGATGTGAAGGCAAGAACTGCTTGTGGCATTAAAACCCGGAGCACCATAAATAAGGGCATAATGATACTGTATGTTTCCTATTCTTTTCTTAATATGTATTTCTTTCAGGCACATTGACATTTTCATTACAATTCAAATATCCTTGGCCTTTCATGAAGTCAATGGTTCTTCATTTTAGAATTTCATTTTTATGACCTTGAGAAACCCAGTATTATAGAGAAATTTTGTCACCTTTTCCCCCACTTATTTCTTCCCCATCACCTATGAATATGTGCATCAGCACAGGTACATGGGCAATACATGTTCTGTGTAGAAAAGCACACTATTAATCTTTCAGAAAAATATCATTACAGAAAGAAAATTCTCATTCTCTGACAGGATAAAATGACTGTACAGTTGAGAAGCTGTCCTTAAGGTGAAAAAGAGTAGGTTTAAACTTTTGATGGGCATTCACTTTACAAGTTCAGCAAATAAAGTATTTAGCATTGGTATTTATTGCAATAGCTTTTTTTTTTTTTGCCCAAAACACACATGAGTCTACTCTGACAGAGATGCTAATTTAAGGCTATAAACACCAAAGTTTTTAGCAAAAAGTAATACCTACTTAGAAAACATGATCAGGAAAAAAAACTCAGAAAAACCTATCAGGAATGTTGTCCATTGAACAGATCTGCCAAGTAAACTAATGCCAATTATTCTTGGTATAAGCTATTGATTTTAAACTGAAATGTAAAACTGAATGGAAATTTTTAAATTTACAAGATTTTTCAAAATTAAATCATGCTTAAAAATAAGTAACATAGTACAGTTTACATTAAAAATTTTTATGGGTTCCTGTCAGCACAGATCAGTGAATTTGGGATTATGTGCATTAGATCAGTCTGGAGCACAGTAACATTTTATGAATTGAGTAATTTTTTCTAGAATATGACTAGAGAATCTCAGATTTATGCTAAAATGTCGTACAGTTTATGTGGAACATGTCTGAATAGAATGACAACATTCATCTAAATAATTTTTATTGCATGTTTGACCCACGTGTAATTATAACAGTTACCTCAGCAGTAAAATGCAATGTAACTCATCAGTTTGTGTCTATTGTGGGCTACCAAAAAAAAAAAAAAAAAAAAAGAAAATGAGAAAAGCCCTGGCCTTTAACTACACAGAAAGAAAAAATGGACAAAATATTCTTTTGTCCTTCAGAGAACAGAGAGATGACCAGAGATCTGACTTGAAAAGAAAACAGAATGTACAATGGGACTGGATAAAGAAACAGCAATTAAAGAGAAGCCTCAGATTATATGTAATCACAGAAAAATAGGTCTGTAACAGAGCTTGATTAGTCACTTAGTCCATCCTCCAACTCCAATGCCAGATCAATAGTACTTAATATTTGTCCAGTACGTACTTAAAGACATCCGGTAACAGAGACACCATTACACCCTGTGATATAAAGCTGTGCCTCACTAATGTTACCATTAGAAAAGCTTTTCTTCCTTGATGCAATTTAAGTCCATTACATCTTACCCTACCTACCAAGAATAGATGATTCCCCTTCTCTTTGCAATGGCCTTTTAAGTCTATGAAGAGTCTTAGCATGTCTGTTTTCTGCCTTCTTTTCTCTAGCCAAACAACTCCAGCTTCCTCAGCCTTCCCGGTCCTCTGTCCACCCTGCACTGACTCCTGTTGGCTCACATAGTTCTTGAGCTGGGGTGCACAAAATCAGTCCTTCCACTGATGTCCTACCAATATTGCATACAGCCCACAGATTTCTCCCCACATCTATATCCTTCTGGAATGTTTACCATTTTTGCCAGGAAAACACATTGCTGACTCATACTCAGCTTGTGACTTATTGTAGACTCCAGATTCATTTCTGGAAGATTACTTTTTCACCCCTTGTTCATTTCCAGAATTTGTGCAATTTTTTATACCCATCTATGCTCACTGCTTTTGTTCCCCCAACCTCTGTCTTATGTTTTCTAGATCAGTTTTCTACATGTCAAAATCCCAATCCCCTCTTCCAGCATGCCTGAAATTTCTCACAAAACTGAACAGAACTGGATTTAGATTCCTACAGGATCCTAGCTGGTAAGCCCATTTTGACAACAGCTATTGATACCTACTCAATAGGCACAGTTATCTACCTAGTTAAGACCCAGCTCCATAGGAGCTGCACACAGACTATGTTCCCCTAGCTTTTTATCAGAATGCCAAAGTGCAATACCAAACAATGAAACACTACATTTTTGCATGACTCAGTTGCTGTGGTAACATAAATTAACAAAATGTACATTATTGTAGCAGCTTTGTCATATAAGTACGCAGGCTTTTCCACACAAATAATGGCAGAAGCAGCACAAGATTCTCAGATGAAAAAATACCTGGATAAAATGTGATGGCTAAAAAAGGTTAAAAAACCCCAGGTGAAGCCTAAACAAAGAGCTGACAAATAATCTGGGTGTTTTGAAGATGTCAGTTTGGAATCAGGGACCATAACTGTGGTGCAGTTGAAGGAAAGGATAAATGTCTCGCTACCAAAGGTATTCAAACAACCAGTGCAGAAAGCCAACAAAAAATCAAGTAAAGCAGCAGTTATTTAAGAAGACAAAAGCAACAGGCACTGATACTGATGACATTATGCTGAAATCAGTTATCTGCTCTGGCATATCTGATAGTCTCAAGCACAAGGGAGATCAAGAGAGTCTGGGGGGTTGCCTTAGAAGCAGGTTGTTATGGATGGCAGCACAAAACACAGGTTTCCCAGCGTGAGAGGGTGAGGAGTAAGTTCAATTAGAAGGGATGGCCAGTGCATTGGACAACTGAAGGAATAAAAGAGCCATTTCCTGTCTGAGGCAGAAAATATTCAAGTAATGGAAAATAGCTAAAGTGCACAACAATTGAGAAGAAATTCTGAAAAGATGAATGTGCATTTCTTACACTAAAAAGAGAGATAACTGATGTAGAGCTGTTAATGGAAGTTCGACTTGACAGAGATTGATAAGAAAGACAAGGGAAATCAAAGTTAATACATAAAGAGATCAGTTTTACAGAAAAATACACTTTTGCTATTCTATATTACATTGTAATTATGCCAATACAGATTCTGGAAAAAAAGGAGGTTCTGGTTTCCAAAGAGGGCAGCTGCTCCCACTTTCCCTCTTCTTGCTTTTAAGTACTGAATAATCCTGTATGTTCTCATTTATTAACAACTTTTTGTTTCATTAGCTGACCAGGAAAATGTTGTGAAATCCCAAAGAAGCCATGGAAATCCTGAGTTTCAGCAAAACCTGAAGAACAGTGATGAAGGAATGACTGGGGACATACAATGGGGAAGGAAGAAAGAGATCTGGGAAGTTCTGAAGGCATATAAATCCGCAGCCTCTGACTGTCCTACCCTGAGAAAGTCTTTTAACACTTACACTCCCTCCTTCAAAAGAACTATTCTCATATCGTGGGTGTGTGGTCACAGAACAGAAAAAATCCTGGTTTCTGACTCCCAAGTCAGAATCCTGTTTCTATTTTAATTGAGAAGCAAGTTGTTTCCTAAGGCAATAAGGAGGAAATGAGGTTTTACCAACAAGCAGTGCAGTGACATCAAGCAGCTCTCTTCATTTTGAGTAGCCTCCCATTTGAGCAGACGTAACTCATGCCTATGAGTGTCATGTTTTCATCACTCACAATGTACTGTAGGTTTACAGAGTCACAAGATCTTTTAAACAGGAGATGAGGTCAAAAAGACCCTTTAGACAAACTCAGGAGGAGCCATAGTATACTAAGAAAAAGAAGTTAATGTGAAATTCTTGTGATTTTAAGTAGTTTCAAAATCAATTCCATATTGCTCTGTTCTTTCTTATTCTGATAATTGAGCATCATTTTCTCCAGTACTGCAGCGCTTTTAACTGACTCATATGCTCCTCAATCACCGGCAAAGTCTTCCATAATAAGCAGCAAAGTAGCACTACAAGTGTCTCATTCTTTCATCTTGCTTTCACCAATTTCCCATATTAAATTAATATTCACAGTCACATTTGGACACCACTCTGGCTCAGAAACAGGATCAGCATATGGGGCTGAGGGAACAAGCATTTTGATTTCTTAAGGAGAGGCCTCAAATTCCTTTCCTACAGCTAAGTAAACTAACCAGGGGTGAGAGGTGGCCTTTTGCATCATGAACTTAACCCTCCAAACTCGTGCCTAGGATGGGGATGAGATCCACTGAAAAATTCAAGACTTTGTAACAAATGAGTCAAACTAACAAAATCGTGACGACATTCTACAGGCTATGTCAGCTCTAAGCAGGAGGGTTTGTGAAAACATACAGGAAAGCAACATAGCCCTGTGCCTCCACAGTCTTTTGTTGAGGCAGATCTATCACATTGTTTTGAAAAAATAATCCCTTCAAAGTGGCACGTTGGGCTCACATTTCTGTGTAGAATTTGTGTAAATTGGATGCAATTTTTTTTTTAAATTAGCCCATTTTCTGGTGGGTACCAAAAGAGGTTTTTATAAATTCCAATAGTAGAATAGCAGTGGGTAACTGCTATTATAATTATATATATATACATATAAACACACACACACACACACACACATTTGCAGCCTGTGAGTAGCAATGGCTGTATGTCTTATCTTGTATACGATATGCTCCATCAGCTACAAGCCGTAATCACAACACCAGACTTTCATTCATATCTTCTAAGCAGCTCCTGGCGCTCAGCCGCCTCGGCAGAAGCACAGAAGGCTGGGTGGGATGGTGAGAGGTAGATTACTTCAACTGCATAAAAGTAACTGCGGGGTGGGAGGAAACATCTCGTAATTAGAACACGGGACGGAAATTAAGGTCTCTACCAACTCTGTCACAAAGGGAGTTCGTGATCCTTGGCGAAAAGCTTTCCGACCGCCCTCTCTCCACCTGCACAGCCGGGGCGGTGGGGCACAGGGACACTTGCACAGCGAGCGCCCGCGAGCACCCGGAGGTTTTCTCCGATGGCGGCAGGACCTTTGCCGGGCCGGAGGACCAGCTGCCCAGGCCGCGCCGCCCAGGCCCTCCCCGCTGGCCCCAGCCGGTAACGTAGCGGCGTTTGGGGAGGGGGGCACCGCGGCAACCTTGGGAATTCAGTGCGGGAACCCACGGCGCGGGGGGGTGAGCCGTGTCTCCCACCTGCCCGCCACCCGCCGAGGCCGGCCCGGGCGGTTCCCCCGCCGGATTTTGCGACGCCCCCGGCACCGGGTGCCCCGCGTCCGTCCGCCCCGGCCGTGGCCGGCGAGAGGCGGCGAGGGGCGGCCCGGCGGGGCCCCGCGGGGATGCGGGGATGCGGGCGGCGGCGCCGCGGCGGGCGAGGTGAAGGCGACCTTGCGGCCGCTCCTCCCGCCCGCAGCGGCGGCTGCCGGCGGGCCGCAGGTGGGTGGCTGCGGGGCCGCGGGGCTCGGCGGCCCCGGGCGGGCCCGGGCGATGGCGGCGGGGAGCGCCGGGCCGAGGCTGCCGCGCTCCCCGCCCCGGCGCCGCCCATTGCCGGGGCCGGGCGTCGCGGCCCCGTGTTGACACACGCGCCGGCCCTGCCCCCGGCGCCTCCCCGAGGTCGCCCGGTGGAGGTCGCCCGGGCGGCGGAGGCCGCGGCGCGGCGGCGCTTCCCGGTGAGGGAGGAGACAGCCCCGGCCCTCTGCCCCGAGAGGGCGGAGGGGTCGCCCCGCGCCTCGGCAGGCCCCGTCCCTCCGGAAAGTTTTCCCCGACCCGTTCGCTGCCGACCCCGGCAGGAGCCGCTGGCCGGGGCGGCGGGGGCGGCCGTGCCCCCTTGGCAGCGCCGGGCTGGCCCGCCCGCCGCGCCGCGCCCCGCCCCGCGGCCGTGCCGGAGCTGCGGCCGGCCCGGGGACACGCGTACCCGCCCGCACCGGGAGCCTGACAAGGAATTTAAAACTTGTTTCAGGTACTCTACCTACCCTGCCGTTCCCCTGCTTCTAACTTTTGAGGTTGTTCTTGTGGCTGTTTTGTTTTTAATAATTCTGTGAGGAGGGTGTAGATTTATTCCCTCCGCTTTGTGTGAGAGGACAGGCTGCATAATTTGGCTTTCTCTAACCGAACCGCAATATCTGTTGATTTCACCATTCTCAGATCTGGCTGTGGCTTCTAAGCAGTAATTTCTCGTAAAAATTAATTTTCAATCACCTGTGTGTTTGGGGCGTAATTCTGCAGGCATGTCTGAGTAGCGCCGGGCGTGTAGGGTTGTATTTGTGGAGCGGTGACGCTATTTTATAATGCCCCGGGGGAGGAAACTCCGCCGGGCTGTGCTTGTGCCGCTCCTTCTGCAGCCGGACCTGGCCCTGTCTCGCACTCCCCGTGCCTGGCTCTGGTTTGGTGCATCTGACAGGGCGAAATAAGCGATGGTGTTGCCAAAAGTTGGGTTAAGTAAACGCATCCCACGGAACGGCAGGCTACATTTCTTGAACAGATGCATTGAAATGTCGTGTTTACTGTGTCTTGTCCTTTTGATCTGTGTTTGCGAAGCGGAGACATAACTCATAGTTGCAGCTCTTAGGATTATGCAATTAACAACATACTTAAGATAGCAGTAGCACGGTCTTTTGATCTGGTAGGAAAATAAACCATTGAAGTATGTCTGGGTTTTCAAAGTGGCAGGGTACTTCCTCTTCCACTGTCTCCTTACCATGTAGCATTTGTCTATATAGCAAGCCAGTGAGCTGACAATAAAACTTCTTCAAGGATTATATTAGATATATCTTAGTGAACTGAATTTTCTAACTGACAGTGCTCCGGGGTGATGCTACACTTCAACAGAGTGTAATCTGTCTTTAATGAATCTGAACTCAAGCATGTTGGCATTTTAAAGAGAATTTGTTATGTCAGTGTAAAACACATTTGCAACAATTTTAGGGAATTAGGGGGAAAAATTTATGTTTTCTCTCTCCCTGCTCCCTCTTCTTTATTAATTAGACCACTTACTCTTGAAAATTTGAAAACTTACTTTTCGTTTTTTTCCTGATGGGTGTAGTTGAACCAATTCAAAGTATTTCATCTCTCTACAAATCTTACCATGGTTATTATACCTTTATTACTACACCAGACTTCTGGGCAGCAGTCACCCAGGGGAGCTGCAATTACCATTACCATTTGCAATCCTTTTAAAAAGGCAGTTATTATTTTTAAGATCCCGACAGACAGAACTCCACTAACAGTATTTTTACACATCTCAAATCAAAACACACATTGAAAAGTATTGTCTTAAAAATGTGAATGCAGAGAAGTGGAGTTTATTGAAGGTATGCAATTTAAAAACAAACCTCATACTCTCAACCTGACAGAGCATGAAGGGATTATCCAGACTTGACTCATCTGTGCAGATTGTGCATTTCATGCTGACTGCTGTGCTGAACAACTCTGCTGCAGTGATTTCACTGCCTGCTTCTCTGGGTTGTACCAACCTTTAAAAACACTGTTGGTGTTCCAGAGCTGTTGATACTTTTGAGGAAATCTAGGCTTGCAGTTGGTGAGACTTAAAAATATTTGCGATGCAGTTAGATATTTGATGAAACCTACTGACTAGATGTTTACTGCTCAGTTTTACATAGGTAAATCAAAAACCTTACGAAATTTTGTTTTGTGAGGCCTTATACATGCTACATGCAGTTGAAAGTACTCTTTAAGCAAGCTGGAGAAAAAGCAGTTCAAAGTCAATGTGAAGTAAAATAAGGAACTTATTTGGCTCAGGTCAGTTTTTGTTGTACTCAGAAATGGCTACAGCTAAGCAACTCCATTTGGTAGAAAAGAGATGTGTGATTTAGTTTGACTTCTTTCATTACAGGAGTATTAAAATCTTGTTTAGTGTTTTCTGCATCATCTTCCTAACTTCTATCTTAAGTCAGTTACTAAAAAATTTCTGCCCAGAACTCAAGAGTCTGGTTTTTTGTTTTTTTTTTCCCTAATTGTCCTTTATTTATTTTTTAATTAAAACAGATCATAATCTGGATTTTGGTAGCCTCAGCATCCAGTGATCAATTTCTTCATAATCTGTATTTTAAATAATTCTTAAAAACTGAAGTGCTTCAGAGGGAGTAACAGTAGTAAATAATGGTGAGAAAGATTTATAGTAACTAGGAGGAAGGGTAGAAAATGTGTGATGTAAAACTTCTGCTTTTCCTCTTCTGTAAATATTATTCTGCTGGTTTTTCTGTTCTCTGAAGCAATGTCTCACATCTAGCTAGGTAGTCATAGATAAGAGTTTTTCTAAGTTATTCAAGAGATACTTCATTATTCGGTCATTTCCATAGTGTTTGTTGCCATGGGAGCTAGCCAGCGGCCTTATTAGTGATCGAGATGATTGCACCTTGCTTTTTCACTTTTTCACACAGAAAACTGTGTCTGAGCTACTGTAAGAAACAGATGTTGTACAAAAACTGCAGTGAGTTGTTTCTGTGAAGAGACTGAGCCGTTTCTGTCCTAGGACTGAAGTTGTAGAGTGATGCTTTAGATCTCTTATCATGTATAGTTATGTGTAAAATGCCTCATGTCTCCAAGCTTGCTAAATATTTACAATAAATTTACTACTTCTACCATATGTTTGAATCAAGAAACCCATTAATTGAACAAGCCCTTATTTTTATGCTTGAAAGAATTGACACTTCATTTTAATTGCTAAATTATATGTTAAAAGTAGACTATAAAAAAAAACAGAGGTGAGATGGTGTAATAAGAATCAGAGTAATTTTTCTTACTTCCTGGCCTCAAACTGTAATTATTTTCAGCTAGAAAATAGATAGAAAATCAATTGTAATCTGCTCATAATTGCCTTCCTGGTAGAGTTATGAGGCATTTCACTCTCTCTTCTTCCCCTCTCCCCCACTCCTTTTTCTTCATCCTTCTTTTATTTTTTAACTCTTTTTTTTTTCTCACTGTATGTATTTTTTCCTCTGTATGTCTTGTGGAATAGGCAGATCTCCAGAGCTAGAGGAGATTTGTCATTGAAAAGGTCTTCATCTTTAAATGTTTTTGTATAACAGCTTGAGGCTCTGTCAAAAAGCATGTTCCTTACCAAGTTGTTTAATGGTGAGTAGAAATTGACAGAGGTTTTCATAACCTTGGGGCTTTCTGCTTAGATGAACGAGGCATTTCTCTTTTACCTATCAGGATTGATTACTTCAGGTTAGATCACACGTCTTATGTAAAAACTTAGCTTCCACTGCCAAAAATCCAAATTGCTTTTTCCTAAGCATGAAGTGCTGTGCTTGACATTTGACACTGACTTTTCACATTCTGTTAGGGTGTTGTACTGCCCATTAAAGAATTATTTTAGGGCTTTGGTAAACTCAAACTCCATTCATTCTTGAGTTATAGCTGCAAAATGAGAATGCTCTGAGAGCATACCTCAGTTTTAAGACTTGCACCTCTACTCTCCCAACTCAAAAGGTCCAGACGAGATGTTTTCAGTTTCCCCTGGGGAGTAACGTAGCTCACCCTCTGCAACCGTGAGATTCATCATTCTTCCAGGCTTATGCCATTCTTAGCAAGCACCAGACTACCTCTCCTGATGGCTTGAGCATTTTGAGGTAATATTTGCTTGATTTATGATACACATAAATGATACACATTTATGAATGTAACACTTTAAAATTTGACATACATCATCCTCCTCCCTGGGAGTGTGTGTGTCTATTTATATACTTATATGTACATGTGTGTGTGTGCATGTAGATGGATGCAGAATATAATGCTAGACCATCCAAGATTCTACTGTCCTTTAAATGTAGAAACCTTCTATGTGCTCATAAATGTACCTCCCAATACCTCTTTTAGACCAAAGTGATTTGGTTCTAAATTCTTTCAGGATAAAGGTGTTCTTTGCATAAAATTTCTGCAGTATTATACAAAGTATTTAAAATGTATTCTTGCTTAAAATCACAGTTTTCTTCAGGGTGAATAATGAGGAAACTAAAGTTTTGTTAAGAAGGAGGGATTTTTACTTTATGAGAGGTTGGTATTTTGAGAAAAGAGTGGGTAGAGAGGAGGGAGGGGCAAGACATTCAATGGATGGGAGTGCAGAAAAGTTTAATGGATGTTATTAATCCTCCCGATGGAAGAAATAGAGTAGCTTCTTTTGGTATGAAAGGAATGTCTTGGGAGGAGGTTGAAAGTTGCAGAGGAGTGCCAGAGACTGGAGAATCAGTGAAGCTGGAGGTGTTCAGTAAATGTGACACAGGTTATTGCAAATACCTGAAAAGCATTTTGCTTGCTGTGGGTAGGTAAAGTTCAGAGTCTAGGGAGCATCTTAAAGAGTAAAATCCTTGAGCCCTTTACTGCTTGAGAGAAACTCACATGATAATTCCTAAATGACCATTTGTGTGAGCCATGCTCCCCTATGAGCTGTAAAAAATAACGTGCTAAGTTGTGAAATCAATGAATCAGTCCCATGAAGCTTTGAAGTTTTGTGATGAACTGAAAATTTCAGTGTTGCTATGACTTAGACCTTTTATCTTAGGATTAATGAAATTTGGTGGTTTGGCAGAGATTGTCTGGAAAACTGACAGATTGCCTGTCTTTTGGCAGAAGCTACTTTCCTAGTCTACTTTTGTTCTTTAAACTGTTAATGTAAGTAGCTGGTATCTCATTCTTCATCTCTCTGCTCTCATAGTTGCCATTATAGTTGGTGCCTTGACTCTCAACAGGTCTTTTCAATCCTTTGTTATCTGTAAAGCTAATATTTGAATTGATGAGTTATCTATCTTTCCAGATTTGATACATGGCTTCATTATTGATGAGAGACAGTTCTCTTATAAGAAGTGCCATAAACATTTACATGGAGATCTCAACTTTAACTTAGTGGAGAGCCTTAGAGCCTCATAGCTTGCAGCAACATCCCCTGAGGCTTTTCCACCTTAAAACATTCTACTGATTTGGAAACCTCAGATGAGTTTTCCTTCAGCAATAATTCTAATACATGCTCTTTGTAATGCCAGATACACCTCTGGAAATGGTTTGTTCTGGCTAGGGAAGGACTGTGATGTGCAAGTGCCCAGGGCTGTGCAGCTGGGTTCACAAGTCTCTGTAGCAGCTGCTTCTGGGGTTTGTACTGCCTTTCTTGCTGGGTTGCCAGCTAGGCTTTTGCCATCCTTGCCAAGCTGGGAGTTGGACTCATTAGAGTTACTGGAACTGTCACTGTTGGGATTACAGTCTGGGTTTCTTGAAGTTGTTGAGCATGTACAGCCCATGCTTTCTGGTGAAATATTAAAATCAGAGTTTTCTCCTTCAGCTACTGATTCCCCAGCCACTTGTTCACTTCTCTTTTTATAGCTTTTTACTGTACCTGTTCTGTGGAAGAAAATAACACCTGGTATCATGCATACATTGCTGGGATTTTCATCTGGTTCTAGCAAGAGACTGTGTGACTAAATGTGTTTAGGTAGTGCTCACTTCCTGGAGATTGACCTTATTGCCAGGACTCATTCAAAGTCATGAGTTTTGTGTAGTATAAGTGAAACTTGGTAAACTACCCTTGCCTCATCATTTAGGAGAAGCTAAATTACAGATCTCACTGAGATTTTGTGTGTTTGCATTGTGAAATTATGCAGCCAGTTTTTTTTCAGGAGTGAGAATAATTGTTCTTTGATAAGTTTAAGGGTGTTGGTAGAGTGCATGGTCTCTCCCTAAGGTTTTGTACAGTATTTGGTGGTAGTCTGCCATCTGATTTGTTCATAAAACTGGCTGCTCCAAGTTTTAGAAGGCTGTGGTAGGACTATAAATCACATGTAATGCCTTGATAAATTTTGGATATTAGTATGTTACAAATCAGTTTGGTTTTGATATATACATATGTTGCAAGAGAGACCTCAGATAAGCAAACTCATTAGTGTGAAATAAGCATCATCATGTTAAAGTTGATCTTTGTTGCTACTTCTGTGAGCAGTTTGAATTGTTCATCTGCAGCTTGAATGCACTTATCATTATGCCTGTGAGATCTCTGATGAGAAAATGTTTGTAGCGGGCAGACTGAAAACAGACACCTCCAGTGGGCATTGTAAATAGTGTTTAGTTCATCTGCTGACATGGGATCCTTTTGTGGACCGTAAAGCCTCGTCCCTTGATGAGTGTAAGATGATGTTGCAGAAAGAGATAATAAGGCTAAATAGGGCATATTAGCAAGAGGTTCACCATCGGGCCAAGTGGAGTGATGCTTTACCTCTTTTGGCACTGGTGAGGTTGTATTTGGAGCACCGAGTCCAGTTTTGGTCTCTAAAGGGCAAGAGGGACCAAGTGTTTGCCTTACTGCCTTACAGGGACCAGTCTAGTGCATGGCAACCAGGTTGATTGTGGGCTGGAGTACATTGTGTAACAAGGAGAGACACCGGAGCAGCTGAGTTTGTTCAGCCTTATTTAAGAAAAGACAAAGGGGCATCTTATTGCTGTCTTCAGCTCTGTAACTTGTTTGGAGAAGACAGAGTACTCTGTGTGGAGGCATGTAACAAAAGGACAAGAGGCAGCAGTTCGCAAGGTATAGTGAGAAATTCTGGCTGAAGATGAAGAAAAATGTCACCATGAGAATACTTACACACTGGGGCAGGTGCTTGGGGAAATTGTGGAGTCTCCAGCCTTGGAAATGCTCAAAAGGGAAAGACACAGAGCAACTTACTGTAGCTGATCCTGTATTAAGTGGGGGTTTGTTGGACTAGTTGACCTCCAGAGATTCCTTCCAAGCTAAATTATTTAATACTAAATGTTAAAGCATCACCAGTTCTGAATAAAGTATTCCCATTTGCATGTCTTTATCAGATCTAACTTCATGACAAGGACTGGGAAACGCAGAGTATGAGCACTGGGGGCTCAGAAGGGCTCAAAATGTTAGCCTGATTAAAGAAATGTGTGCATGAATTCACAGGCCTAAAATCTAGCTGGTTTTTCAACTAAATGCAAGAAAATTTGGTCAGCAATATTAATTACTACTTTAAAAGCTGCAAACTTCTGAGCCCAGAATGACTCTGAGACTGCAAATAGCTGGAAAATGTGAAATCACTAACACAGTTTGTCTCTTTCTGATGTATTAGGTTATTAAACATGAGCAAGCTGTTTATTAGCATGTGAGATACTAGGATTTCAAAGCCTGTATGTAGCTCAGTGTGGAGACTTTCTGATGGTCTTTCCTGAGTTCAGGAATATAGTAAATCTGAAGAAAAGCTATACTTAAATTATAGGTAATAAGATAGACCTCTGTGCAGCTATTTTCTTTTGTTCCAAGAATCCAAGTTCCTTTGGAACTTTGATTTGCAGCTACAGTAACCCACTTTGTAAGATCTGGCTATTGTTGCCACTTGTGAGGTCTTCCTCAGAAAGTAAGAAACAGTTATGTGCCAAGTGTGTCTCTACAAACCACATGATCATCTCTGTCTTCTCTGATTGTTAGCTTACTAAATCTGGGTAAAAAATTGAACCTTAACATGTTCTCTGCTTCTTTCATCCCAGTAGAGAGTAAATGGCAAGGCTGAAAGTCGTGCAGAAAATCCGCTGCTGGCAGCCCTCTTGCAGAAGGCTCCAGGCCAAAAAGACAACTGCAGCCGTGTGGTACAGGCACAGGAATTGTGTCTCAAATAAGCATAACACTGTGAAGCCATTTAGGGCGACACAGAGTCCAACCAACACCTTGAACTGTGTCCAGGAACCCTGGAGATTATGGGGCTCTATTGCCAGCAACATGGCCTCAAACACAACCTGGTCATGCCTCTAGACAGTTTGAGAAACCTATTTTCCTCTGATAAAGCTTTCAAATTCTTAACAATAGTCTGTGGCACAGATAAAAGATATTAAGTTGACTAGCTAAGTGTATTTAAATGAAGAGAATACTTTTTTTTTTTCACATAACCATGTTAGTTTTGTAAGAGGATTTTCTTCTGACAGAACAAATTTGAATAAAAGTACTTTGCTAAGCATGATGGTATACACTTTGTACAGTTGTAGGCATTGTCTGGCCACCCAGTATTGTCACAGGGAAAGTTAATTAGACAGTTCAAATTTTCATGTTCAGAAAGCATCACAGACAATGTGACTCTTTCTGGAAGTGGGAGGAGATCAAATCTGTCATGTATGTACTGGTGGAAACTTTTTTTTCCCTTGAACACTTTGTAGCTTTGTGTCTCCTTCAATTCATTAAGAGTAAAACTGAAAAATAAAATAAGCAGTTGCAATCTTTAAGTAAGCACTGTTCCCCCGTTTGTTGCAGAAATAGACAGTGCATTTCACACTTGAAGTTTATGAGATAGTGTTGATGAGAGCAGTTGCCCAACAGCCACCTTAGTGTCTAGAAGGGAGTATCAGTGCTTTCTGGCTTGCAAATCCCTGGATACTTTCCAGGGGAACTTTGTGTCTATTCCAAAAAAAAAACCCCAAGAATTTCTGGCCACCTGACTTACTGCCCTTGGAAACAAGACTTCTGGGATTGTCCATCTGTGTGCATGCTCTGGTGTGCTTGTGCAGGTGTGGTTACAGTGGCTTGTATGTTTGTGCCGGAGTTTAACCACATTTGAGTTGGAGCATCCACTTAAAGATGGGAAATCCTTGAGCCTACTGTATGTCATTGTGCTGGAGGCAGCCAGCAGTGGCCTGGCTGTATTAGGAGGGGCTGTGTAGCAGGGCAGGGGAGGTGATCCTTCCCCTCTGCTTAGCACTGGTGAGATAAATCTGAGCCCTCGAGTAGAAGAGGGACATGGAGTTATGGAGCAAGTCTAATGACGGGCCAGAAAGATGATGAAGGGAGTGGAGCATCTCCTCTGGGAAGGAAGGCTGAGAGAGCTGGGAGTGTTCTGCGTGGAGAAGAGACTTGTGGGTTTCTTATCAATGCATATAAATGCCTGAAGAGTGTGTGCAAAGCAAACAGAGCCAGCTTCTTTTCAGTGGTGCCCATGGACAGCACCAGAAGCAGTGGGCACAGACCATTCCTTCTGAACATTAGGAACTGCACTTTTTCTGTGAGGATGACCAAGCACTGGCATCTGCCCATGGGAGTTGTGGAGTGGCCATTCTTGGAGGTGTTCAGATGCTGTCTGGACATGGTCTAGCCCCTGGCTCTTGGTAGCCCTGCTGGAGCAGGGGAGCTGGACCTGATGTCCTAGAGAGGTCTCTTCCAACTTCAGGGATTCTGTGACGCTGTGAAAGGAGCACATCTACAGTGCCTATCTACAGGAGCCTACAGTGAATATCTGTAAGTTACAGTATTGAGGAAATCATCATCCTCCTAGGTAAACAGTGAAGGGGTTTTTTGTCACATGATCAAAACTATTTAATTTTAAAATTAAAATCTGCTTCAGAAGATGTATTTCATTTCAGGTGCTACATCTCAGTGTGATAGTGAGGGTGATGGCAGTGTTTTTTGGAGTTGCAGAGTGCTGCTTTATGCTTTCTGTGTAGTTGGCTGGTGTGGCTCAAGCCTCTTGGGCTCCTCATGTAGGCAGACTGTGCAGCTGCAGGCTGGTGCTTTGTCATGTGATGAACAGCTCATGGTCACTGCCTTTGTCTACCAACAGAAGAATGAAGACTGGATCTGTTTCACCCGTGGTCAGCAAAAAAGTCATTGCTACATATGATAACACTTGGGGTTTTTTGCTTCTCTTCAGCACCTCAGAGGGCATCCTGATAAATGTTGCAATGGTTTGCTCAGGTCTTGCATGCAGCCAATATACCAGTGATCTAATGGGATTATACCAGAAACTGTAGACATTCTGGCCTTCTTTTAAGATGATGCCCTGCTGGAAAATGCATCTCTGCTTTTTTAATTTTAAGGATAACTAGAGAGAGGTGAGTCTTTTTTCAAAGAGTGAAAGAACTCTTCACCACTTTGTTTTAATGCATTTGAAAGTGCAGATTTTTCTACAAATTGCACTGCATTTGAAAATACTGTTAAATCTTATTTTAAAATATGGTGGTTTTGAAAGGTTAGTCATTCTCTAGGCAAAACATTACTCATCTTTATCATAATATCAGTTCTTTTTCTGAATTCTAGACACTCTTTACGGATAATTTAATTCAGTCCTTTGTATGGCTGTAGAGTGGTGGTTTTTTGTCTGGTTTTGACTGTGAGTAGATCCAATCTAGAGCACCACTTACCACTCCTCAAAACTAGGTGAACTTCTTTCAAGTGTTCTATTTAAGATAGTCTATCTCTTTGTATAACTTGAAAGGAATATTTTTTTTGCATTACCACCTTGTAATTTTAAAAAGAAGCATCTCCCTTGCAGCTCCCAAGTCCAACAATAAACAAAAGTTTTTCACCTTTTTTTGGGCTGAGTTTTGTCTGTAGCCTATAACCTTAATTTCTACTTCATAAATGCAGTGGTACATGATTGATTTAACTTCTGCAGTGTGTTCTTGCAAAGAACATAATTTATTACAGGAGGCTTAGCACAAAGTTGTAAAATAAAAGATAATTAAACATGTTAATGGGACAAATTGTCTTTCTAATTGCTGCAATAATACCACTGTAGTTACAGAATGACAGAATGACCATTCTGTATGCTTGCATAAAATAATTTCTCTTTAAATAAGGCTTTGCTTTCAATGTGTTTGAAACAACAAGATTTGGCTGGAGCTAGCAGCTTTTTTGGAGGGTTTTTAGAGGGTTTTTATCTGCCTTATAGTATTGCTTCCCTAATATCTTCAGCCTCTGCTGTCTGAATTTCCCAGCTGCTCCAGCTCTCCCCCCTTTGGTCTCTCTGGCCCTTCCATGTGTGCTTTTCACACCACACTGCGCAGTGGCGGGGGAGGATAAAGGGGATGCTCTCCTTCCCACCCCTCACCCAAACCAAGTGACACCCTGGTCTGTGTCTCTCTGCAGCATCCCATACCCTTCTGCTGTGCCATTCTGAAATCTCCTTCCACCATGGAGTCTCCAAGCCCATCACCTCTAGGCAATTCAGGATTTTATGCTGGCCTGCTGTTTAATCAAGTGGCACTAAGGACCTGATGAGCACTGTACAAAATGTCCCATACCTAGCAGCCACAAATATAGGTTTTTATAGCTTACTCATCTTGCAAGACCAGAAATTTGAAGGAGCTGTTACATTTGCTGTGTCTGGATTTAATTTACTACCTCTTTGTATTTTGAGTATCATAATAGGAAGCTGTTGAACTCATTATTGGATTTGGAGGTTTTAGCACAAAAAGTAGAACTTGCTTTGTCCCTTTGTGCTGTGTGCCTTGCTTTGTAACTTCTGGTGATGCTCTTAGGCACATTTGTCTTTCACAGATGTGATGGCACAGCCCCACTGTTTCATACAGTGTCTTTCATGCAGGTGAGCTCATCATTCCTACAAGGAAGCCTCATGTACTTGATAAGTCTTAATATGAATGCTTTTCTGTCATCCCAAGCATGATTTAATAGGATGATCTGACACCTTGTAAACCTTCAACAACCCAACTTCTTTCAGGGAAGAGCTGAGAAGATGCTTCCAGAAGAGGCATCTGGTTTAAGTGACTGATGTTATGCACAAGATAGAATTTTCTAAATTCTTCTAGAATTTAGAAGCCTAATTAGAAATTAGTCTTCTTAATTCACCCAATTACAGCTTACCAGAGTATCTTTTGTAAATTTAACAATATAGTGTAAGTCTTCAGACTGCATCCATTCTCATTTTGGTCATAGTGCTGCAGAATGGTGTTTGCTTAAACTTTAATCTGCAACTAAAGTTCATCCCTGGTTCCCTGGAGACATGCACTTGGTATGTGGAGAGTTTGGGGGTACATGAAACAAGGTGGTATTCTTATTGTTACTGTAGAAGACGTAGAGGGGGTAGGTCTTTGGAAGTGAATGTCTTACAGCATTATTTTTAAGGCAGTTTTCTAAGCTGGGTAATACACTTGCACTAGTCATGTTTGTAGAGCCGTAAGTACAGCACTTCTCTGCCACAGAGTTCTCTGTTATAGATGTATATAAAGGGGTATCATATGTGTCTCTGCAAAGCAAGCATCTCTGTAGTGCAAAAGAAATGCCTGGCTCTAATCAGGGAGGTAACAAATGACTAGCCAAGTGATCCTGCTTGCATTTAAGTGCAGTTCTTGGACATAGGTGAACTGGACTGGCTTCCAATTTTGCCAACAGAAGTTTTAATATGCTTAACGTTATCCAATACCGGCAACTGAGGTAGTCTAAATACCACAGCAGGGACTGATTAGCTTTTTCAGATCACTGCTTTTATTCGCTGTTTGCAAAGAGGCTTAATCCAGTGCTGGGGATCAGGCGTCCCACTGTGCTCGTGGGTAGCTTTCTCTCCGTCTTTGTGTTCACAGTGGCAGAAATTAGTGTGGAGTCTCCTCCTGTCTCCGACTTAAAAGCTCCAAAATTATGGTGTTAGTAGTTGTTTTTAGGAGTGTTGAATGGACAGTGTGGAGAAACTATGTTTTCTTCTTTGAAGTTTAATATCTGGGCACCTGATAAGTGCATCAGTGTAATAACATGACAGTATGTAATTTCATTTACTGTGTTGAATTGCTTTAATATCCACATAAAGCTTGGAAAGTTACTTGAAACAGTTGTAACAAACCTACTCTCATTCTTTCCTTCTGTTTAATCACAGTAGATATTTCCCAGCAGTTTACCTGTCCTCACAAGCAGAGGAGGACAGCTGCCTCTGTGGTTCTCATTATTGTTTTAGTCATGTAATGATGCTGAAGTTCAGTAAATACGCTTTTCTAGTAATCATTCAGATGAACATTTGCAAATGCAGAATCTCTTCCTTCTGTGTGTTGACCTGTCTTCAGCTGAAGTTATCAGCAGTGGCAAATTCTTATTTGAAAGTCCACAGTGCACTACCTTTTTTTATCAAGCATCAAACCTTGCTACAATTGTGTTGCTAAATGTCTGTGTTGGGCAATGGAAATGTTGGGCAGTGAGGGGAGATGTGGACTGGAGTTTGTGTTTCTGTGTGGATTACTTCAGTTGAAAATAAAAACAATAAAGAGTTGGCTATTGCCTAGCTCCAGACTTCTCTTGAAATATTCTGTCATTGGGAAGAGATGGAAAGATCTTGGCATCTAGAACATATCTGTGAAAAAATAAAGGAGGAAAGCAGTTGTGTTGCAGACAAATGTAAGGGAGTCCAGAACAAAAGAGTGGTTTGTAGTTCCTTTCTGTCAAGTGCTCTAATGTTTCAACTGCTTAAAGATAGCCATTATTCCATATATTATTATTATGTGGTTTTAGTTTAAAGGCTTTTACCCGCTCCATTGAAATTACCCACAAGTACTCTTAGAGTTGTGTGTAAATGCAAGTTTGTTGCAACTATTGACTAATGCAGAAAAGTGTCAGAAAATTCAGAAAGCAGTTTCTGAATGCATTTCAGTGTTTAGTGTGGGCTCCTTTCATACCTCCTTGTGATTTATACAGCTATGATTAATTTTGCTAACAAGAAAAGGGGACTACAATAGCTCCTGATAGATTTATTTTTCTTTAATATTTTTCCTGACAAAGAACATTTTGTTTCCATAATAGAAGGGGTTATATTCCTTCAGACTGATATATTTTAATAGAAACTCACAATTTTTACTACTTAAAAAATAATTCTTTTCTTTGTTTCATGAATTAGAAACAATGAGGAGAAGCTGAAGTCTGCCCAAGCCAGGTGTTTCTTGTTGGCAGCCTGCTCCCTAATGACTCTGGCTCTCATACAGCAGCTGCCTGCTAGTCTCTTTTGTATGGCCTATTGTTGCTGCACACCCCTCGTTAATACACATGCTGCCCGGGGCAGACCCTGAGAATGACATCAACTTGCTTATCTTAGAAACCTCGGAACCTGATGCAGGATGGGGAGGTTGCCTTGCATCTGCCCAGCCAACTAATTGTGAGCTCTGCCGGCCGTGATTGGCTCCGCGGCCGCTCAGTAGTAGGTTAAGCAAAGACATCGCGGGTCCATCTGTTCGTCCATTCATTGTTCTGCTTGCTTGCCTGAAGTCTGCAGCTGAAATCGTGTTAAGGAGTTGTTTCTGGAGCAGCTAAGAGAAACCAATGTCTGTGTGTTTTCCAGCCAACGTGAGTATGGGGGCTTCTCTCTGCACAAACGGGACGGTTCACCTTTCTGGCGTTGCAGCCTTATCAGTTTGCATTTGGACAACGAGCTAGCCTGCATGTCGGCTGAGATTTGCACACTTTGGGTGTCTCTTGGAAAAAGAGGGATAGAAAAGCAGTTATGTGCTAAGGTTAAGTATATTAAAGAGCATTGACTCACACTGAATTCTATTAAGGAACTTTTGAAAGCATCAGTAATGGTGCATTTCCCAAAATTTGGAAATGGTAGGAGTAGCCATCAACAGAATGAATTCTCTAGCCCACTGGGGAGAAGGTGAGGTTTCAACTTCTAAGTTACAGGTATTTACCCTTTTTTGCAAATAAGCTGTTATTTAAATTGTGAGTAGTAGAAAAAGCTCTTACAAAGAAAACGAGAATTAGACACCTTTTCCATTATACCACACTGTGGGTGAAATTTACCATGTTTGTGGAAGTAGGAAGAGCTCCATTATAGGCTATCTGAAGAGACTGACATGTAAGATTGAGCATGAGGGTGCTCTCAGATACATGCAAAGGTTTGAAGTTTTTAAAACCAGTTATCAGTATGTCAGATCTAGTCCGGCTGTTTTTATAAAGTTTCTAATCTGTTTTGTTTTATATTTTTAGTTCAGATGTTAGGCTGAAGAAAAAACGCTGTGTGCTCACACATGAGCCTATGTTCCAAGGATCCTGTAAAAAAAAAAGTCCAAAACAAAGACCTTCATATATCAGTTGAGAGGGAAAGAGAGCATATAAAAGGGTTAAAAAGAGGTTTGCATTTCTACCACATGCCCTATTGTGTGAACATATGCATGAGTCTATTGAAAGTTTTCAGAAGATGGGCAGGCCACCAGTTGCTGGTCTCCTGCAGTTCCAGTAGACATCTGTTGCCCCAGAGCATTAACCAATCTGTTCAATGGGACATCCCTCCTTTGTTGGATAGAATGATGCAGACAACAGCACTCGCTCAAATACAATGGTAATTAAATACATAGAAACTACAGCAGTAGGTATTTATTACATATTCATTATTTTATTTGCATTGTTGCCGTATCTTTATCATTCGGATAACAGATACGTTCTTTTTTCCTCTTTTCTGATCAACTCTGCACTTCTGTTTGTGACAAGCAGTGAGTGTTTCAACCAAATTATTTCAATATTTTACATTTTGTGATTAGGAGACTTAGAAAAAGTGTACCTGTGTGAAAACATGTTGAACTCTTTCCTTGTAGACTGTATCTTCAGAAACTTGTTGATGGTCTTTTGCAAATACACATTTTCTGTTATACTGTGCCACATGACACTACTTTACTCTGTTATTTTCCTCTGTGAACTAAATTTGCATAAAATGACTTTTTATGCTCAACTGTAAGTGGAAAGTATTCTGAATACACAGTAAAAGATTAGGTGATCTACTAGCCCACGTCCCTTTGAGAAATATTTCTGTTTTGTGTGGAGGTGAACCGATGGGCTGATTGTTGCTAATGGTTAGTGGAAAATAGTGACAACTTCTAAGAAATGGTAAAATATTATACTTCTACAATGAAGTGCTCATCTGGATTGTTATATTTATACCTGATAAATGTATGTGCAGTACTTTAAGCCTTTAACAGTGAACACAGTGTGAGATACTGTCATTTCAAATGGGCTACAGTTTAAAACTTATGTTATCATAGGTATATCTAAACTGGGAGTTACCCATTTTATTAACCTTTTCATAAATACAAATTGTTTTACTGAGCTGCGGTGAGCATAACCAAAAAGGGGAGACTTTTCATGACTGGAATTTTTGAGATGATTTTGTTTGTTTATCTTTCATTTAAATCAGAATTCATAGTAGATGCTTTTCTTAGCTATTTTGCATTGTGTCAGCATACTTTAAAACCATATGTGTGTAATAAAAGCTCCTTGTGAATAAAGAATTCTTAGCTGCTGTTGCTCCTTAGATAAATGTGACCTTTTCTGGTTTTCATGAGCTTCGTTGTCCTGTGTATAGGTACACTAGTGTTTATGTGGAATACAAATTCATTCAGATTGACTGCCTGGCATGTTGCTCCTCACTAACCAAACCAAGACAAAATAATCAGCAGCATTCAATAGTGACATCTGATTTTCACGGTTCTAGTCAGTGAATCTCGTAAAGGACATCATGATGGGAGCTCCAAAGTGTAATGTTTCTAAGACATCCTACTGACCACAAATACGATATACAAAGTTTCCAGGCACTGTAAAAATTTATCTGAAAATAAGTGCAATTTGCATGCAGGGTTTAGGCCAAATGCCAGGAATAATGTACTGCTTATGCAAAACTATTTCAGAAATATTTAGCTTTGAATTTACAGTACAAATACAATTTTAACTATGCTTTTAAAGCAATAGTATAATGACCATATATTATCTGTGGGAGATGTTAAAGCTGCTCCTTCTATTATTCTGTTCTTTAAATAGTTTCTGAAAAACAGTAGAGTTCTTTGCAAAACAAGCAATTATATATTGAAGAATGATGGAGATTGACAGGAAAATTAAAGCAGATAGATGTGAGGCTGATTATGTATATATTCCTAACAATGGACCAAGCTCAGGCTACAGTCATTTTTCATATGCAGTTGATGTGCAAATCATCTAAAGTACGTTTCATATAATGCTTGATCTTCAGACACATTCATATGCTAGTGACTTCTTTGAATCACACTGGAGGCTGTTATGATTGTAGTTGCTGTAAAGCACTTAAACTTCAAGAAAGAAGTGATTGGAGAATGACTTAAGTATTATTTTAACTAACACTAAAAAAAAAAAATCCACTTTCTAATCTATGCACTTCAGGCTTTTGGTATTTGATGCTGTTAATATGCAAACTCTTCTTCCTCCCCTTCCAAAAAAACCCTCCCTTCACTTTTAGGTCAATACTAAAATGACATTTCACAGTACACGGATTTAGGCAGTGACCCATTATCTCCCTGTATTCTGCAGCAGCGGTACATGAGCCAGCTCAACTTTTCAGTCCAGCTTAAAAGTATTGCCCATTAACTAGACTTCCTCGAGTCAGAGCAGATTGTGGGGTTGGTGGAACAATGATGTCGGGGCTTCCAGATTGGTTTGGCAGCTGCATTGTTCTCCGAGGGGAAACCAGACGCACTTAAGTCCCGCTCTCTTTCATGGGCTTTTGTTCATACCAAATTATTCTTTGGCTGTGCTAGTATTCATGATGGTATGTTAAAGGAGCGCATCCTAGCAACTAGAGGCTGGTTGCTAGGCAGCCTGGCTTCCAATAGGGGCTGCTTGTTTGCGATTTGTTTTAATTTGTGTGTGTGTGTGTGTGTGTCAGTACTGTGAAGGCCACAGTGTTGGTTTTTTAACTGTATCTTTTTATTGGAATATTGTGATTTGTTACTACCTCTGCGCTATCAAGTGTATTATCTTAGTTAATAAATCACCATGTGAAAAGATCTATTTCCTAAATTATTGTCGTGTTTAATCTCTGGATTGCTTGAAATCCTAAAGCTTTGCATTAAGAGAAGGCAATATTCATTAATATACTGCCTGATAATTACAGCCCTACTGCCTTCTAACAAGATAAGATCTAAATAAAACTTTGTTTTCTTCCTTATCGATCTTGCTGGGATTAAGGTGTTGGAGGTGAAAGCACTGATGATAGATAAGATTTATTTATGTTAACTAGAAATGTTCAGGTAAAGTAAGATTTTTGTTCCCCATAACCAGAGCACTCTACCACAATGGTGATGTCTTGGCACTCCCTGCCTATAGAATCTACTTTTACTGAGCCATGGATTGGACTGTTTGTTTGATTCTCTCTAATCTTAAACCTGGATTAATTTCTGTGGTGCACACTCTCAAATCTTTATTGCAAGAAGAGGAAAGTACACTGGATATTAAAAATACCGTGCCAGTCTTAAATACTCACCTGTAAGGGGATGGGAGAGTTAATGTATTTGCTGACAGAAATTTTAAGTTCAAGTGAAGTCCTTTGTCTCTATATCTTGCTTTATATTCTGCCTTACAAGATGGAAGTGTGAAAGAACTCTTTGTTTCATAGTCTTTCCTTAATTTAAATTCTTCTTTTTCATGGTAACCTTGCAGTACAATTGGTCCATATGGTCCATTTTTATTTATGAGAAATAATTTATGTTTTATTTTCTTTATTGAAGCAGTTAGCAAAGATTGCTGTTTCAAAGAACAAAGTAAGGGAAAGAGGTAGCAATCTGCCTTTAAATGTAGGTTGTTGAAGTAGTGTTTGTGATGAAATGGGTAACTAACTTCTGTATAACTACTACTATGCAAAATTCCTCAAGAAAATCTGATATGGCGAGTATATGAAGTCCAGAAAACTGCAACTTCTTTCTTCCATTCTTCCTAAATTACTCATATCTATACATGTATAGTTTTGATTTATCAAAAGGCTTGCAAAAATCTAATGCAGGAGCTGAAAACAGCTTTTGATTTTGTTGCCTTGATGAATGGTCTGTTGGAATTAGTGCAAAGACTTCCATTGGCTTTATTGGCCATTAGATCAGTCTACGTCCCTAAATGCTGTATGTGTTAGTAGTACAACACTCTGTTGAGAGCAATTAGTCTTTCTTGACTTAATTATCACTTTATAAGGGAATTCAGAAATAGTTTGAGTGTATTCATTTGAGCTGATAGTGTCTTTCAGGGCCAATAAGTTTTTATTTAATCATGCTTTCTGTTACTAATAAGCCAGAGAATCTAGCACTATGCTAATTTCTTTCTGTTCAACATACTGTAAGGTATTTCGTTTGAAAACCTTTTCTAGAGTATTTTATAGTCACTTTTTGTTGTTGTTGTTACAACATAGTCTTATGCTAGAAGAAACATCCTATTATTTTTAAATAGTTACTTTACTCCTGTCTCTACATTACAGTAGGTAAACTTGGAGTCTTTGGTTTCATATTCTTTCATAAATCCATTTCTAGAAATGTATAAGTAAAACATTTGATACATTCAGAAGACAGGTGGTTAGTTATTTATCCTCTTAGTACAGATATTCCTTAGAAAGTTTTTTCCACAAAAAGCCTTCCATGTTTAAAAAAAGAAAAGAAAAGAAAGGCTGCAAGAGAATAAATGCAATTCTGAGGAAGCAGCAAGAAAATAGAAAACAAGTAATGCGTGTAACCAGTTGCAACATTTTTGTTTTCTCTTTAGGAATACGGAACACTTTATATTCAGGAATACAAGAAAAACAGCAAAGTGGAGTCAAGTGCATGCAGCAGCTTCATGGGCTTGAAGGATCATCTGGGGCATGACTTAGGCCACCTTTATGTGGGGAGCACTGGCACACAAATAAATGCAATTGTACCTTGGTCGATGGCGGAGAAGCCAACGATGGATAAGGTTAATTCTAGGAAAGAAGACAGAGAAAAGGAGACATCTGAAGAGACTTCTGGAAGCTCCAGCTGTGACTCCGAAGAAAGCACAAATTCTGATAATGATTCAGAGAGACTGAATAATTCTGCATCGGAGTCACATTTATTGCCTAAGACTCATCGACAGCTGTGCCGATCTCCTTGCTTAGAGCCTCATATACTAAAAAGAAATGAGATCTTGCAAGACTTTAGGATAGAAGAGGCTCAGATAGTACCTAAGGAAGTCAAAAAGCCTCCTGATGTGGTGAAAGAATATCAAACCAAACTGGAGTTTGCACTTAAGTTGGGTTACTCTGAAGAGCAGGTTCAACTTGTACTAAATAAACTTGGTACTGATGCTTTAATAAATGATATTTTGGGAGAACTTGTCAAACTTGGGAATAAAACTGAGACTGATCAGACTGTAGCTAATGCTAACACTAGTGTAATGCGTGAAGCGTCTTCCATAGAGTCTCAGAGGTCAGAGTCTCCACTGCAGGAGGATGTGACAGAGGATGGAGACAACCTGAGGCCAATAGTTATTGATGGCAGCAATGTTGCAATGAGGTATGTGACCATGAAGGTTTTGCTTTTCTATTTGAATGGAAACAGAAAGTTCTTGCCCCTCAGTTCAAGCACTGATGTTTGGTGTGACTGCCTTAAACTGTATGCAGGGTCTCTTTTAAGTGTCTTTGCCAACCTCACAGAGTGCTTATATTGCAATCAGGCTACAGGTCTGTAGGACTTCAGTGGTGTACTACTCACTGTTAGAACAACCGCAGGTTAATGCCATTGTCCCTTTGTAGGCAGACAGCAAATCCCTCCTCCTCACTACCACTCTAGTCCTTAATTTTTGGTAGTCACCATTGCTACAGGCAGTTGCTGGATGGAGTTACATACAGAAAGTTACAGCAAATGTGAGATTCCTTAAGATTATAAAATAGTGATGTAGAATTAAACAGCTTAAGGGATACTTCTTAGTTGGCTAATCTGTAAGAACTGATCTGCCCTTAACATTGGTCTTGGTTGTCAGTTTTGGATTTAGGTTTTATTGCCATTAATTGTTGAAATTAGTGTGTGAAAGATGGCTTTCACTTGCATGCCCACGGCTAGCAGATTTACCTGCAGCGTTCACTGATCCTGACCCAGTGATCTGAAACAAGAAACTTGCCTGTGAAGGCAAGAGGTTCGTGCTTCATCGGTGATTAAAGAGGGAAGGAAATGGCAGAGAGACATTCTGAGAGATTAGGTTTTTATGGAAATATAAATTATTTAATGATAAATTGATAGGTAATTGTTTCAGTAAGTCATAAGGATTGTCTGATTACTAACAGCAAGATTTAGGAGGTCAGTTTTAGTTTTCTGGTGACTTGGTGTGGTTTTCATTTCCTTAGAAATATGCAAGACTTTCCTGGGCTAAAAAAAAACCCTGGCATTTCCATGGGACTTTTTTTTTAGCTTTTAATCAAGTCAATTCCCTTTAAATGAAGCTTTTTTAAATGAAATTTAAATATACCACTTATTTATGCCAATATGATGGGGTTTGTTTTTTAAGTAGAGGAGTTAGCACATAAGGCAAGGATATTACTTTTTAAATATGGTAAATTGCTGTGAGTTCTTTTTGCTGGATGTGTCCTTCCTTATCTCTTGGTTCAACTTCAGCTGTAGAGGAGGCATGTCCAGTTGAACAAACATGATTGTGGCACTCAACCAAGTTACCCAGTGACTTCTAAAATGGGTTTTTATTGTACTTCACATAAATCCAAAATGGTTGTGTGTTAGCTAGTTAGCATGGCTCAGACTTGGTGGATGGACTTAGTTTCAACTTCTCCTACAAACTGTACTGAACACATTCCAGAATTAGCTCCAGATCTGTAATTTTTCCTTAATGTTTATTCAGCTATTAGCATAAATATTTAGGGTGTGCCTTCCTATGTTCAATTTACTTTCTTGACCACCTGCATCAAATGAACCAACTATGAATGTATGTGATGCATGCTGCAGGACCTTAATAAATAGATTAAATCTATTCATAGAATGGTTGTTCTGTATACAAGAATCAAATTATCAGGTCTTTACTTGCTTTCTACCAAATGTAATCACAGAATCATTCCATTTGGAAGGGGCCTTTGGAGATCCATACACAGAGCTGTGTAATTTCAAGGCCATGTCCAGTTGAGTTTTAAATGTCTCTAAGGAGATGGAGACTTAATGTATTCTCTGGGCCAGTGTTTTAATGCTGTTATTGTAAGAAGGCTTCCTTATTTTATGTTAAAGCAACATTTCTTATATTCTATTTTGTACCCATTGCCTCTTGTTCTGTCCCTGGACACCAGTGCGAAATCTGTTTCTGTTCTCTTTATTTTTTCCCATCAGGTGTTTAGACACATGCATAAGATCTTCCCAAGCCTTCTCCTCTCTAGGCTACACAGTCCTAGATCTTTCAGCCCTCCTCCTTGTATGAAAGGTGCTCCAGTCCCTTGATTAATTTTATTGTGCTTCACTGGCCTTTCTCCAGTGTTGTCTATGTCTGTCTTACATGGGGGAGCCCAGAACTGAGCCCAGCACTCCATATGCGTGAGTAGAGAAGGATCCCCTGCCTAGACCTGCTGGCAGGGCTTTTCCTAATGCAGCCCAGGAGGCTGTTGGCCTTCTGTGCTGCAAATGCGCATTGGTGCCTCATGATCTGCTTGGTGTTCACCAGAACCCCAATGTCCTTCACTTCAGAGTTGCTTTCCAGGTGATCAGCCCCCAGCCTGTACTGATGATTAGCATTAGACCTCTGCAGCTGGAGGATTGGCATTACCCTCTGTTGAATTTGCTGAGGTACATGTTCGCCTGTTGCTCTACCCAATCCAGGGTCCCTCTGAATGAGAGTACACCCATTTGGTGTTCTCCTCCCAGCTGAGCATCCTCTGCAAACTTACTGAAGATGGACTCTATTCTGTTATCTAGTTCATTATGAAGATGTTAAGCAATGCATTCCCCGTGCCAGTCCCTGGAATACACAGATACTGATTAAACTTCAACTGGGCTTTTTGCCACTAATCACCTTTGGGTGCAGCAGTTCAGTCAGATTTCAGTCCATCTCTGCTCTAACTTTGCTCCTATGTCCCTAGTTTGTCAGTAAGGCTGTGGTAAGAAAAAGCTGCTATGAGAACAAAGCTGTCAGAAGCTTTGTTAAAGCCACAATAACCAGTGTGTCCTCATCATCCACTGAAGAAGTCATCTCACCATAAAAGGCTGTGAGGCTGCTTAAGCATATTTCTTCTTCATAAATCCATGCTGACTGTTCCCAGTCATCTTCATCCAATCTACCTGCAGAAGTGGTTTGCAGGACAATTTGCTCCATCACCTTTGCAGGGATCAGGGTGAGGCTGACCAGCTTTGTAGGTCTCTGAATTACCCTTCTTACCCCCTTTAAAATGGAAGGGATATTTACCCTTTTCTGGACACTAGGAATATCCCCAGTCACCACAACCTTTCAAAAATTGCCAAGAGAGGCCATACAATGTCATTAGCCAGCTCCCTTAACGCCCATCAGCCAGGGCCCAGAAGCCTGGCAATATCCCATTTCAGTGTTCCCAGAAGTCAGCTGAAGGAAAATCTTGTCCTGTTACGTTTGCCCAACATCCTGCACATTGCTGTGGGCCAGTCTTGAGCTTGGCATGAGCAAGCTTTCATCCTTGAAAAATCCGCCTTCTCTCCTGTGCATGGGATTTTCCTCAGTAGGCCAAAATCTGCTCTCCAGAATTCTGATCTTGTAATCTGCTTTTTGCCTGGCTCTTTCTTTGCAGGATCTGCTTCTCATGGTCACTGCAGCAGAGGCTGCCTCTGACCTTCCCATATCAGTCTCTTTCTCCCTTGTTTCTAAGCATGAGGCCCAGTTGGTGCACTTGTTAGGTACTCAGTCACCCATGTTAAGAAGTTACTGCAAAAGCACTCCAGAAACTTCCTGGATTACTGATGCCTTGCTGTGTTGGTCAGAACAAATGCATCTTTGCCAACTGGCTGATGTGTCCAGGGCATCCCACCTTTTTCTAGAAATCGGTCCTCGATTAGGAAAGCCAGTCCCATGTATGTAAAAGATGAGTCTGAGCTGCTGACGCCAGTTGTGCAACCAGTTGTTTGCCCACAGGATCTGTCCTTTCCCCTTCAAGAAAATAGGTACTAGTAACTAAGCACTTCAAATACTGGAAAGATTTCAGCTTTTACATGCAGGAGAGACAGAAGTTCATTTGCAGTTCAATTTTCTTCAGATTTCTGTATGTAAATGTCTAGGGTCCTGTTATGTGTAGCTATAAATTGTCACCTTTTTGTCTTTGCTCTTTCAAGCTGTGGCCAATGAGTTCACTCTGGAATTGCTAAAGGAAAATGAGCCTGTGCCCTAAGCAAGACTGTAGATAGTCTTTTAAGAGGTGTACTTGGAAGCTTTCTCACACATTATCACAGGAATGGTTAAACTGTGATCTATATTCTTACAGCCACGTTGTTTTAATGCACATACTTGATGATAACATTTACTATTAGAATTATTCTAGGTAAGAGCTACTAATTTTCATTTGATGGGGAGGGAAAGTTTTATGGAGAAGGTGAGGAGTCTGATGTCCAATAATTTGAGTAGGATGAGACAGCTCTCCTCTTCTGGAAGGATCAAACACTGTGCTACCCTGTGTCTCCATTCCATGACTAATTAAGGATGTAGTTTCACAAAACATCCGGTGAGTGACACAGAGTGATTTACTTTTAGGCTTGCCTCTATCCCACTGCCAGGGATGCTTTCCTATCTGCATCTCATCTAGTGACTGGGTGGTTGCAAAATGAGTTGATTCACCTTCCTAATTCAGAGAGCAGGGGGAATCAGAAAGGATTATTTTTCCATTAGACATGTTAACATAACCCAATGTTTTTGTCATTGGGAGAACAACTCGATCTGACACAAAGGAGGAAGGATATGTCTGATTATGTGACTGGATGTTCATATTTGTGGAACTGGTTGCATCTAATGAACTGATGGATTCATGAATTTCTTTTGAGCAGCACAGAAAAAGGATCGGGTCAGAACAACTTATTCTGGCAAGCCAGAGCCCACATGTATGCCAGTCGTCTGGTGACTACTCCTGTTACAGACAAGCTGTTTTAGCAAACTGTAGATTCAGAAAAACTCAACAGTCATTTTTTCTGCCTTTTGGTAACATTTGGAAAGCTTTCCTTAAACTTTCATATGACACTGCTTGTCATTTGTGCATTAAACTGTAAATGAGTCATCAAATGCATCTTGTGTATATCAAGTTTAAAGCTACAATGTGGTCTAAATAATATGAATTGGCTGAAGTTTTAAAAACAAAGAAAACACCCTCTTTCAACTGAATAGCAGAAAGGAGGCTTTTGCAAGCTATGACTTGAAGAATTGCTATTTAGCTTCCTATAGGATACTTCAAGTCTGGTCTTGTTTTGTCATTCTACCTTTCTTGGTGTTGAGTTAATCTTTTTTCAAAAGAGGAAAGATGCCCACAGCTTAAGCCTTAAACATCAAGGCTTTTTGTTAGAATGCTGCTTTTTGCCTTGCTCTTTTGTTAGAATGCTCATATAGATGAGACTGATTTTTCTGTGTATGTAAACTTAAAATCAGAGCTGAACAGCAAATTAGATAATCCCCTAGAGCTATTGTGGACCTTGATAGTTTTCACTGGGTGTCCTGGGTGCCTTCAGACTTTCTTTGCTGACTGTGAAAAGAATGTTTCAAATATATATAAAAGTTTATGCTGAAAACTTACTGGCAGAAAATAAGTTTGCTTTGCCTACAGAGAGTGCAACATGAAGATAACACTGATGTAAAATTATTTGATTACTTTACTTGATTTATTATTAGTTTTAGACAACAACTTTCAGAAGTTTATGGGCAAAGAAATCAAAGTATTTTGATTGTGTTGTTTTGATTTGCAGATTGAAATCTTGTTTGGGATTCTCAGGCCATGGAGGTGATGCATTTCAGCTTCCCTTTCTGGAAAACCTTGGCCTGTGTATTTAAGTGATCCTTAATTGTGTATCATTGCACAAGGGAAAACACAGCATGAGATAAACAGTGTACTCATTTTTGTTTGGGAAGAGAAAGATGCTGGTTTGGGGAGTTGGTTTTTAGTTAAATACAGTCCCAGTTTTGAGACAGATATTTAACAATTTTCTTCTAGCTTTCATGCCCAGCCATGCACAGCTGTGGATGCTGTTGGTGCTTGGTGGCACCAGAAACATGCACCCAGGCCTGACAGTCATGGGTAGAGCCTCCAGTGCCATACAGGAGTGGCATTCAGCTGGAGAAAGTGTCACTGTGGTGTCTAACCAGTGTTAGACATCTCTGTTCAGACAACTGAGCCTTGGTCCCGGGTGTTAACCCTGAGGCAGGTCATTTGGCTGTAGTGAAAGGCTCACTGATACCCTACTGACTCAGAAGGTTCTCCACAACTGCATCCTTTGTGTCAGGGTGATGGCTCAGTTGTCTTGTCTGTGCCACGTGGAGTTTTTGTGTGACAATTTAATTGCTCATTTCTTTTTACAAACTAACAGTGTAGCTGCATTAGCTTCTCCTCAGATTGTGTTGCTGAGTTTGGTAGATGTAGTTGTATCTTGGTACCTTGATTAAGACATTCATCTTTCAGTACCACTATCTATCTATTTTTTTAGTTTATTTTGAGAAGTCACTATAAGGAATAGACAAAAATATTTTTCCAGCAGGTAACAATCACATGGATAGGAGCTGGTCGCTGGCAGCTTTGAGTGTAGCTTGTCTTTGCCTGTTTTGACCTCAAGTGCTAAGTGTGTGGTGAGTGCTCCAGCATTGGAAAGCCCTACAGGCAAAAGGTATCTTGAAATATGTGACAGCTTCCAAGGCTTTTTTCTTTAAAACACCTCAAAGAATTGAAGTAATTTGGGCTAATGGAAAAAAAAAAACATTTGGCACCTGTTCTATCTGCTTCATGCCAGCACCAAAATATACATATATAGAGGGAGCAAATGCAGGACTGATAGAAGGCTCAGGTTAATGAGAAATGGTTTGGGACAAATGATTCATGTGATTAGGGAATTAGTAGAGCTCAAAAAAAAGTAATTAAAAACAGATGAGGCTAGTTACAAAACAGGGCTGCTAGGGTTATGAGTTGCTGATATGGTACCGGATGGAAATTCTTCTCTGTCTGTTCAGCTATGGACTGAACACTCTTCCTCCCATGATACCATCGAATAAAATAGTTTGGTAATTCTGTAATAACTTGTAATGGGCAGGTATGTGTTTTGGTTTTGTTCTTGCTTTTAGTCAATATGCTTTTACATGGTAGGTGTGTGGATGAGTCCAGGTTTCAGTTGTATAAAAAGCTGTATGCAGCAGAAGTTATTGTAGACCTCTCCTCTTGTCATCAGTGTGCATGTTTTCTGTAGCTTTCAAATCTGAGTGTTGGTTTGGATATTGTATTGGAGGACACTAGAAGTCTTGCAAGTATTCTAAATAGTCTTTTAAGTGTGTATACCACAAGTCTTTCCAAGACAGTCAGTAGGAAATGTGGGGTCTAGGAAAGTAACAGAGAAAATGCAAGTGAAGTGTTCTCATCAGAAGTTTTGCACTTTTTACTAATTGTCCTTAAAAATGCTTGATTGATTTTTTGCTCAGGAGACATGCTACTTTATTTTCTTTCATTTAAAAATAAAATTACAATTATCAACCAAATATAGACATGATGGTAAAAGGAATCATTCATACATGATATGAAAAAGAAATAGGTACTTCTAAAGGAATAAATATTTATATTATTAAAGTATATAATACTTTATATTGCAACTGAGAGTGGTAGATGAAACATAGTCATCAAACAGAACCAAAGTACTGTAAACCCGTATCTCACTCAGGGCTACAGCTGACTGATCTGAGCTTTCTTATATTCCTAATGATTGGAAGGAGATTTTTTAAAGGAAGTTTCTTGACAAAGAAGTACAAACATTTCTCATCTTTTTCACAACTAAGAAGAAGGAAAAAAAGTCAAAAGCAGCAGCATGATTTCAGTCTTTTCACCCTATGACGTATCATAATGCTGATGAAGCACAATGATCACAAAATGAAGAGCATCAAATCTGCCTAACAACAAAACAAAAGAACAAATTTTAATTGCACATCTCTTTCACAGACTTTCTCACTACTTATTTCAATTCCTTGGAATTTGTATCCGCTCAGATCCGAGCTTAGGCACGTGTCTGAAAAGGAGCAGAAAAAACAGTGCGGATTTATACAAGTTATAAATTCACTTGCTCAGCAGTGCAGAATAGCTGATATGCATTGTAATGCATTCCCCATTTCTGTTTCATACAGTTTAAGTGTATTTAAAATTTATATTCTGGATGAAAGAATTTTAATAGTCTGTACAATGCAATAGAAAACTAAGGAGCTGAACTGCCTGGTCCTCCCTTTGCCTTTAAAAGCATGGCCTGAACTACAGTCTGATGGAAAGCAATAAGCAAGAACATCTTTTTTTTCCAAGAATCCAGGATTTTTTTTCCTGAACTTATTTCTCAGATTTGCAGAAAGAAACACAGCGCTGCTAAAATGTAGTCTAACACACACCACTTTTTCATTGTCAGGAGTGAAAAGTGGGCTCATCCACTTGAAACCATGGAGATTGTTTAGAGTAATCACAGTACAGTGATTCCAGTGGAATTTAATAGCTGGAACAAGATCTTCCTGACTGTTTTAAAATGGATTACAATATGTTTATGATTGCACCCAGCCTGCTGATAGCATGAGCAGTAACCTCTTGTCTCAGGCTTTGCAAAGGAGGCCTTATGGCTGCCCTCTGGGCATTGAATGTGCACCAAGTGTCCCAATCTTGTGTGGTCAAGGCAAGATGGAATTAGACCATGGATGAAATACTATTGGCCATTTTCGCTATGCATTGTGTGCATGTGCACTTTAAGTGTGTCACATCTGTATGTGGTTTGATTTCCTATTCCTGTAAGTTTTGAAATACACAGAAATACCACTCTTGCAGCCAAACAAGCATGAGAATAGTTGTATAGTATAAAACAATGCCTAGGAAAAAATACTGTGTTCTATTATTACAGTGTTGTTATGATGTAATACAATATTGTGTGATGTGATCATAGAAAATGGGGAATGTGTTACTGCAGAGGCCTATAACTACAGCTGAATAGGATATTGAGGTACATAGATAAATTGTTCCTGACCATGTTCCTAGTGTAGCCCTAAAGGCACAGAGGATGGGCTTAAACTATCCTTTGAGTGCCCCATGGCAGCTAAAATCTACAAGCTTGGATCATTATGCCTGGCAACAATTGCAATATCAGACTATCTGCTTATGTTTGCAGGTACTGTCTCCAGTTTCATTACAAGAGGAAGTAGGACACTTCCTCACTTAAATCCAGTTAATGGTAGTGGGCTCTTCTTTTCCTTTTTCCTTTTCTTTTTTTTTCCACCTTTTGTTTGGGCTCTGTGACGTTCAACCCAGCCTTTGCTGAGAATGATGCTTTGTAAGAAGTGTTAGCCATGACTCATTCTCTCTTGACTCAGGGGCAAGTGTATGCCACCTCCTTCGCAGGCTTCTGAAATCAGAACATTTTTGCAAAAGTGTTCTCACTTTTTCTTTGGCACTTTGTCTATTGCACAATTACTCAGGCTCCCACAATGTCAAGAAAGACACAGCAGTGCTGTGTTTTAGAAAGGTGGAAAAAGTAGGTACTTCCCCCTGAGGGGGAAGAAGTTTTAAAATAACTTTCTGGTATTTTATTTACCCAAAGACATGCAAGGAGAAAGGGACTTCTAAAATTCCTGTGGCTGTCTGTCATGATATTGTCCCCTTCACTAATCACAGACAAAGCATTGTCTTTTACCCTTCTGGAAAGCAGATTGTGGCATACCTGCTATTCATGACAAGCCAGCCAAGCGAAAGATGATGGCTTCTTTCCATGCCCCTGTGTTTCTTCTGCTACACAGAGCTGCAGGGTTGGGAGGGATGTCACAAAAGTTGTTTGTCCCCTGTGCATGGAGAACATAGGCCTCAGAGGAGCTATCTACCTTGCTCCGCAAAGTGTCCCATGAAGAGATCCCAAAATCCATGGCCACACTGTCCCACAGATCAGGGAGATAGCTTTTACTAACATAGTGCTTAACTGTTCCTAGCTCTAGTTAGGGACTCTTCTGTCCTTATCCAGTGGGACCCTAGTGGGTTGGCTGTGGCTCGACTCCCAGCAGAATGGGAGAGAAGACAGGAGGAGCAGAAGCAAGAAAACCCATGGCTCAAAATAATGACAGAGAGATTACTCATCATGTAATTTTTTTATGTCAGGCAGACTCAGCTTGGGGAATTCAATTTAATTTATAGCCAGTTAATACAAATATTTAATTCCAAATCAGGTATTGGGAAACAAAAAATGCAAACATTAAAATATTTAGGGGAAAGACTGTCTCCCTTTTCCAGGCTTGCTTCACTCCAAACATGTGTCCTCCTCACTACCTCACCACAGCATCACTCTTACACCTTGTCACAGCTGCAGGTGGCAGTCAGTCCTTTCAGAGCAGCTGTGAGCAGTGCAGGGGACTGGGGTCAGAATGTCACAGTTTTTCTCTGCTGCTCCTTCCTTCTTGCACTTTTCCTGTTCTCTAGTGTGCAGGTCCCTCTGGGGGTGTACCTGCTCCTCATGAAGCAGCTTTTCATCCTCATGCCATGGTGTTCCCTCATTCCCATCTCCTGCTCTGTGGAGCTGGCTACAGCTGGATGTGCCCATCATGGGGCAATCCCGGATTTTTCTCACAGCAACCACCCTGCAGCTCCCTGCTCCCAGAACCTTTCTGTGGACCCATTGGTTGATTGCTGTCCTCCATTTCAGTTACTTCCTCTACATGGAAGATTGGTTTGTTCTTCCACAAGCTGTTTTTTCTTTTTTTTTCCAGATTAGCTAAATGTGCTTCAGTCAGCCTTTCCGCATAGGTCTCCTTTTACTTTCTTTTGAATCTTTTCCATTTCATCTATGTCTTTTATAATGTCATGCCTGAAACTGGATGTAGAAGTAGGGCAAGGACTCGTCTGCCTTTGGAAAGTGACATCATTGCGTCTCTTGCCTTACCGCAGACAGTTATTGCACAACAGACACAGATTTTATTTTGCTTTTGTCTGGTCACAATTAATTGTCTCTGCACAGTGTTTTAAATACACCTTAATTTCTCCCTCTGAAGTACATACTAAGCACATTCTTAGTTTTGCCAGTGTTGATTTTGGACAGTGTCTCCAGTTTGCCTAATTTGTCCCGTTGAGTGCCTGCCATCCCCTTGGGCTTGGAGGCCTTCTCCTCTCTCATTCCCTGTTCACACAGGACCTTGTGAAGCTCCTGCAGCAGCTGCCTTTGCTGTCCCTTCCCCTGCTGCTGTGCACACCTAGGCTCCTTCATTTCCTAAGCACAGTACACTCTCATGTTGGTATTTTGGACCTCCTGCTTTCCCTTACCAAGTCTTTGAGCTGCCTGTTACACCCCATACTTTTGGTTGGGCTATGAGGATTTTTAAAAACCCCTACTTATATTTTTCTTTGCTTGTCAAATCTGTGTACAGGTAATAAATATGTTTGGAAACTCTCTCCCCCACCATTTTGGAAATGATGGCTGTGTTTGGGCAAGGCTCAGACAGACTCCCAGCTGCCTTTAGAAACCATGGAGCAAGTGAAGAGCATGGCTATGACATCTGCATTTTACTGAGCTCCATTTATGGTCATAGAAAAAGTCATCTAATAAAGAATTTCCATGTGTGTGTTTCAGCCATGGGAACAAAGAAGTATTTTCTTGTCGAGGAATCAAATTGGCAGTAGATTGGTTTTTGGAAAGAGGCCACAAGGATGTTACTGTGTTTGTGCCAGCGTGGAGGAAAGAACAGTCGAGACCAGATGCTCTTATAACAGGTAAGATCCATCTTTGCTTGTTTGTTCCGTGCTTTGCCTGGCAGGAGTGCTACTGCTCAAATGAACAAACCTTCAGCAATGAGAGGCTGTAACAGAAAGCATCTTTAGTGCAGTAATTTCATTGTGATTTATAGACAGGGAAAAGACAAAGCAATGCCCTCACCAAGTCCTCCTGTTCTGTTCAGATCATCTGCTTAGGTTTCCATACCATTGCTACTTACTTCTTGAAGAATGTAATTGCCTTTTTTAAAATCTGCTATGTCTGTGCAGCATTAGTAGCAAAGAGGTTTGAAGTTAGTCATTTGCTGGGTATTATTTCTTGTGGTGAGCAGATTCTACCAGGCTGGCCTGTGACTGCCCATGCTTTGGGTTATGGGAGTTATCCAGACAGAAAGGGAATGGTTCCCCTCTTTGTCATTTCTATTAGCCAATAGACAACTTTTGAAAATTTTAATTTTGAATGTGTTTATCTAGAAAAAAATCTGATGTAGAAGTATTTATTCCTTCATCAAATTAACAGGTTCTTTGTGAAGGCTGAAGAGACATCCTCCAACTGCCCTAAAGTTGAAATGGAAAGGAATTGGAGGTTAAAAAAAAACCTAGAAGTTAGAGAGGAGGAAGGGTTTGTTTATTTTAGCAGGAGGGGGCAACACAGCTATGTTTAAAGGAGGGGAAGCTTTTGAGACTAATAGCCATAGCTTCTAAAAGCATACAGAAGCATGTTTTGACTGCCATGTGCATTTTCAAATATCTGGAAAGATCCTCTCAACACTTCATTCCATTTGCTTGATTGCTACCAGAATATAGCATGTTAACACAAGGAAACATCTGGAAAGCTGCTGTTCCCCTGTCAGCACTGGCAGTGTGGAGCCTTCCTCTTGAAGCCATTCTCTTTTGCTGTACTGGTGTTTGGGGTGTGAGAAGAGCATTGGCTAAGAAATAAAAATTTGACCACTTCTAATTGTGACATCTACTTGAAGTTTGTGTAGGGCTAAATGCCCCAAAAGGTGTTTCAAGAAAGCAGCAAGGCTAGAATTGACCTAGAAATCAGTTTTCCATGTGTCATCATGGACCCTGAAAATGGGAGGAAGATCAGAGCAGGTTATTGTATCTTCTGTAAAAATATTTCCTCTTCTGTTTTCCTTTAAGGATGCAGGAAGCCTGTGTGCTACCAGGTGTGTAAAATACCTGGTGCTGACACTCTGTTTCCAGAGATACACACCTAAAATACGCAGCCAGCTGGAGTTTTGGAAAAGCCCTAGATGACTAACATGGGGATGGTTCTGGAGTGTCGGCATTCATGAGAAGCCTCTTGGTCTGAACAACAGCCTCATCTTTCTTACCAGTGCCCACCAGTAATCACATGGCAGATTTTTTTTATTCTTTCTTAGCAGGGAAAAAAAAATCACCTTCCATCTCACTCTCACTCATTGTGGGGGATTGGATACAAAAAGGTTGCATTTCATTTTAAATCTTCTGCTTTTTCTACTAAGCAAATAAATACTTGTATCAAATATATTGCTTATATGTAATATTAATGCTGTATTTCTCCCTGTTGAAATTTTTTTCCCAGATGGAACATGTTTCCTGTCAAGTTTCTTATGCTACAAAACAGTTGAGTTGAGATCTTAACCATTGCTAATAGCCATGACTCATATTCACTATGCAAGCATCTTCTGCTGCTTTAGATGTTGCCTAGCTTATTCAAGTATTTTTCTTTCCTAGCTTGTCTGCTCCAAGGAAAGTGATAGGTAGGAGAATCAAAATAAGGAGTAGGTGCCCCAGTACTGGGTACAACTTCCTTCATAGCCTGAGGTCTGTCTTTCAAAGCTCCTTGGGAACTCCAGGTTCTACACAGAAAAAAAGGGAAAATAAAATACTTTTAGGATATGTGAGTGACAGATTGTGTAGAACAAGAAGGAATTACATAAAATGCTAAATATGCTTATTTAGAAGGATTGAAGAGAAATCTGTCTGGCTTTGATAAGTACTTAAATATACATGTGTAAACCATCCAAGGAAAGATACAATCTAAACTATTACTGGTGTTAACAAAAAAACCAAACCAAAACAAACCACCACCATTTTTGCTGTTGGTTACAAAATTACATCAGATGCCTTTCTGGGGAATGCTGTTAATATTTGTGGAGAACCTGAGTGCTTGTTCAGAATGTGGGTTTTCTAGTCCTTGTGAGTATCCCTTCTGTGGATGGGCAGAGACTTTCATGAGACAGTCCCATTAATATGAGCTACTGGAATTCTTTCAAAAGATGTTTCTTGATGGGTTCTACCAAGGATCTCAGTTATGGGAAAACCATGGCTGTACTTGGATATAGTCTTCGTATTCAGTGGTTTTTAAAATTACCCCTTCAGCCAGAGGAGTTTTGCCCAGGCATTTTGATAAAATGGTTCTTCTTTAGAGCCACAAGAACATGAACAAGGTCCTCTATGTTAGTCTTAGAGAAATGGTGTGGAGCAAGAGGATTTGATTTGTTTTGGGGTTTTTTGAAAGTATTGGCAGCTGACTTCTGACTGTAAATTCAGATGCCACATGTGGACTATAACATATAAGACATTTTTAGTCCTAAATGCTTGCATTTTCTTCCTGGAGTCTAATATCTTTAGAGGCTAAACAAACTTTTTTCTTTTCTTTCTTGTTCGAATTTTGATTCTTATTCCTTGTAGATCAAGAAATCTTACGTAAATTGGAGAAGGAGAAGATTCTCGTGTTCACTCCGTCCCGGCGCGTGCAGGGGAGGAGGGTGGTGTGCTACGATGACCGATTCATAGTGAAGTTGGCCTTCGAGTCAGATGGCATCATTGTCTCCAATGACAACTACAGGGATCTAGCTAATGAAAAGCCAGAATGGAAGAAGTTCATAGATGAACGCCTGTTGATGTATTCTTTTGTTAATGACAAGTAAGTCCTTCTGTGTTTACATGTGCCACTGAAATAATTGAGGAAAGCACAGTTTGAAGATTTGTACAAATTTTTTATCTTACACCCACATCATTAGGTATATGTAGGAATAGGAGGAATAGTCAATCATAAATTTGGTCTTCTGATTAGAAGTACTTGAAACTTTTTTTGCAGCAACATTTTTATGTCTTTTTATGCTTTTTCCCCATCAAATATACATCAAATGTATATTTGATGTATGCTATTGTGTAATATTCCAGCTCTGTTGATATACTGAACCAACGTTTCTGAGTGCCTGTGGTTAGACTCCTAAGTCCTAGAGTCATAGAAGAACCCAGATTGGAATGAACTTCAGGGGGTGTGTAGTTCAACTGTCTGATTAGATCCATCTATAGTAACTCTACCCCTGCCTACAGATCCACTGCAGTTACTGCTGGTGGCTTTGTGTAGTGGGAGGGACTCAGTGCTCCCCTAAGCAGGCACTTGTGTTGAGGTGCCTGAATGCTCATGCAAGAATCCTAGGCTGTCACCACAGTTTTGCAAAGCTAGCAGTTGTGTTTTAAGAAATGGCTGCCTATATTGCACCCTTACTTTTGAATTCGGGATGAGTTATTTGCAGCCCTGCTTTGCCACAAAGCATCAGCTGAGCTGGACCAAAGGTGTCTGTAGCAGTCTAGAGGTGTCCACACAGTCTGTTCCTGTGACCCACCTCTAGACAGTACCTGCAGCAGGAAGATGGCTTTCCAAAATTGCTCTTGAGGTTCCCAGATTTAAAAACTACTGGATGGCAGGTTACGGTGTAGCACAGTTATGAGATTCTGGGTCATTGCATGGCAAGTATGAAAAGGCTTGTTTGCTTCCATAATACTTTGTTCTTTCTTTGTAGATTTATGCCTCCTGATGATCCTCTTGGCCGCCATGGTCCAAGTCTGGACAATTTTCTTAGGAAGAAGCCTATTGTGCCAGAGCATAAGAAGCAACCATGTCCATATGGTATTTTATTTAACCCATCAATTTTTATGTACTGGGACTGGGGACCAAGATCTTGCTTTATTTTAACACTGCCAAAACTGTTTAAAACTCTTTGGTTTTAATGTTGTTGTCTTAGCCTGAGATGGGTTGAAATGCTGAGCTGATGGTGGGAACTGAAGCAATTTTTTCATGTGCTCCTTAAAAAACATTTCTGTCTACTAGTTGAACTAAAGGAGCTTCTTAATTAATCATTCATTAGAATAAATCCAAATCAAACCTAAATTCTGCAGGTTCCAGAAGCCCTTTTCTAGTGTCATGAGATACCGAGGTTCTCTTCCAGAGAATTAATTGAGCCATCTGAAGTTTAGCCATTGAGCATTCCTACAGGCATCCTGACTGAGCTGAAACCTGCTGGCCTTATGGCTGTGGGACTTCCCAATTACATTTTCTCAGTGTATATTGCCTTGGCTCAACACAGCAGGTGTGTACAGCCTCCCTGGCAGTGCCACATCCAGCTCAAAACGTGGCTGGTAGTGTTGATCTGCATTCCCACAGCACCAGCTGCAGGACACTACCACCACCTCTTTTCTCCCCACAAAGCAGGAGAGAGGCTCTTAGAGCTCCCTGTGCTGCACAAAACCAATCTTGTTTGCAAGATCTTTCAAATCAACAGTAAAACTTCAAATGAGGGGTGTTTCTGTTATTTGATGGCTAACAGATGTTGTTTGAAGTTTTTTAAATCTGATTATGTCTGTATTAATAGGGAAGAAATGTACCTATGGACACAAATGCAAATACTATCATCCAGAAAGAGGAAATCAGCCTCAGCGATCCGTAGCTGATGAGCTCCGTGCCATGTCTAGAAGCACAGCTGCCAAAACTACAAGTGAAGGAGGACTGGTAAAAAGCAATAGCGTTCCCTGTAGCACTAAAAGCGAGGGCGCTTCAGAGCTGAAGCGCGCTGCTCCAAAGAGGCAATCGGATCCTAGTATAAGGACTCAAGTCTACCAGGACTTGGAGGAAAAGCTTCCCACCAAAAACAAATTGGAAACCAGGTCTGTACCTTCTTTAGTTAGCATACCAAGTTCCTCTGCTGGAAAACCCCAAAGTACTGCACCTTTAACTAACGGCCTTCCATCTGGAGTTCACTTCCCACCTCAGGATCAAAGACCACAGGGACAGTATCCTACAGTGATGATGGCAACCAAAAATCATGGAACACCAATGCCTTATGACCAGTATCCAAAATGTGAGTCTCCGGTGGACGTAGGGTATTACTCGATGCTGAGTGCGTATTCAAACCTCAGCATATCCGGACCGCGTAGTCCCGAGAGGCGCTTCTCCCTGGACACAGATTATCGGATTAGCTCCGTAGCTTCCGACTGCAGCAGCGAGGGGAGCGTCAGTTGTGGCAGCAGCGATTCCTACGTGGGTTACAGCGACCGCTCCTACATGAGTTCTCCTGACCCACAGCTGGAGGAGAACTTGAAGTGCCAGCACATGCACGCCCACGGCCGCCTTAACGCTCAGCCCTTCCTGCAGAGCTACCACGAGCCCCTGGCTCGAGTGCAGAGCTACAGCCACGAAGAACCAAAGCACCACCACAAATCTCCCATTCCGTACATGGCTGTGCACCTGCAGCACCCAGCAGTCGGTGCTCGTTCCAGCTGTCCCAACGAGTACTCCGCGCCTCAGAGCTCGCCTCATTCGAAGGCGCTGCACCTGGGGAGAGCCCTGGTGTCCACGAGGATAGACAGCATCTCAGACTCGCGCTTGTACGAAAACTCCCCCTTAAGACACAGGAAGCCTTACTCTGGCCAGGAAGGGCTGGGAGGCTGGGATAGGCAGGGTTACGGCATGGATGCCTATGGCTACCGCCAGACGTACTCCTTGCCCAGCAACCCCACGCAGCCGCGCTACGAGCAGTTCGCCTTCCAAAGCCTTCCCGAGCAGCAGGAGCAGCCCTGGCGCGTCCCTTACTGTGGAATCCCGCAAGACCCCCCAAGGCTCCAAGACACCCGGGAGAAGGTTTACATTAACCTCTGCAACATCTTCCCCCCCGATCTCGTGAGGATGGTGATGAAGAAGAACCCTCACGTGACGGACGCTCAGCAGCTCGCTGCTGCCATCTTAGTGGAGAAATCTCAGCTAGGTTATTGAGAGATGACGCATCTTTGTGGTGTCTCGTAGTTTTCAGCTCAGCTCTAAGGCTGAGGGAGGTTTGCTACAATAGCATTTGGGATCTCCTTCTCAGCAAGGAGGTTATATAGTAATCCGTTTATGTGAAATTCTGTATCATGGAGTCTGTATGTATAGCCCCATGCATTGGAAGTACCAGATAAGTTTTGTGTTCTAGTTTGAAAATTTTTAAATGGCTATTTTCACATCTGGAGGATGTTCCAGTTTAAATTAATATATATATATATATATATATATTAAAAAAAAATCTGTGGTCTCTGGTTATAATCTTTGGTGCATCAGGGGTTTATATACAGCACTTTCTTATCATTGTTACATTTTGTTGAGATTTTTAGTTTTGTTTTTTAACTTGCTGGATGCTTATCCTTGGGCTGTGAGATATTAACCTGCAGAATGAGGATTTTGCTACTTCTGGCAGGGAATTTTCAAGCCAATTTTCAAGCCAAGTTTCTGAACTTTTTAAACCGCCACGAGTATGTCTGATGTATGTTTGTTTGTTTTTGTGAGCTTTTTTGTGCTGTAATCACCTGTTTGTAGAAAACAAAGATTTCCTACAGCACTGACTTAATTTTTTGAAACAAATAACTAAGTTACCAGTTAACAGTGAAATGGGTAACAATATATTGGTAATTTATAGTATGGCACTTTTCATTGCTTTCTTTGTTTTGCTTAAATAGTTACACGTTTTTGTTGACACAGTCAATTAGTAAGATCAGATGCAAACAGAGGAGGAAAAGATTATTTTTTTTTTACTTATTTATGGATATGTTAAAAGCCTTACTGCCTGATTTTCAGAGGTCCTGAGAATTTGCAGCCCCCTTGGGAGCTAAGAGAAACTGCAAATGCTCAGAACCACCCCAAGCCAGGCTGCCCTGTTTCAGTTCCTGTGTGTTGTTACCCAGCTCTGTGTATCTCTGGTCAGTAGATGGGGACCTGAAATCGTAGGGCCCTGTTTAGTTATTTTATATGTTTTTCCTTTGTATTGCTGCACAACTGTACTGGATAAAATATGCTTTTCATAAAGTATTTACCTGTTTTTAAATGAATTTAATTATCTCAATGCAAGTTTTGTATTTAAGATACTGTTTGATTTTTCTTGCTATTTATCAAGGCTGGCCTGAAAAGGTTTTGTGTGTTCAGGATATGCAACATTTATTATCTGCACTATGGTAATGATATTGTAGCTCAAAATAATAACTTAAACTTCTTTTTTTTTTTTTTTTCATTTTTGGCTGGGGAGGGGAGGGTTGTGGGGAGAGAAGATACCATATGTGTTCCTGGAGTTAGTTTTTCACTTTTTGCATTGTGTAGGCCTGATTCTTGCCACAAATAGTGTAGTTTTAGAAACAGACGAGCCAAGTCTGTTTTAGCATTAGTAAGGGATATTTCTGGTTTAAAGTCATGGGTTTTACTAGCACCTCTTAAGCTTTTGTATATATATATGAAAAATAGAAATAGTTTTTGCAGTTGATGTCAGATGTACTCCCATGACATGATCAGTTGCAGACAGTTTTAGGTTTCCATCCATTGCAATGATGTTCAGTGTTAAAAAAATGTCACTCGTTTACACTATTACAGCTGATAATTTTGGTACACTTGCTAGAGTTTTAAGTAAGGCCCTGAAGAACCAGAAAGTACCTTTTACTGTTGATACAAATTGTATCTTTTTAACTGAGAACTATTTTGATTTGTAGATTAGAAACACAAATGTAAAATTATAACTAGTCTTTTGGGCAACATTTTATCCCTTATTTAAAAATTAGAGATTTCAGACATAGAATAGATTTAGACAAGTAAAAGTAGATATTTATTTAGGTGTGTGTCTCAATTTCACATACTAAAACGAAAAAATAGACTATTGGCATCTTCTTCCTTCTAAAATCTTTGTAGTGGGAACTCACTAAAATAAAGGTAAAATGCTGCCTGAAAATGATGTCCAAGCACCTTTGAATACGAAGACATTTTCACTACTTGTGTGACACCGTGTGTTGCAGCAAGTAGGGTTTGGGTATACAGTAAATGCTTCTAAAGAGCATTGTGCTATAGACATATCCAATAATCTGAACCATGTTCAGCAAACCAATTCAGGACGTGGTGCTCCTGCAGCTTCCACTGCCAGAGCACTGCAGGTTCTGCCATTGCCTGTCCCCGTGGCATGGCCAGAGGGGCTCTACACCATCTGTCCTGCGTTGTCTGTTCAGGGAGAAGACCTCTTCACCTGTGGCAACAGTTTTTCCCTGGATTTGGTTGGTCACCATCCGTAGAGCATGTTTTAATGTAGAGATTGATGCAGCGCTGACGCTGAGGTTTGGACTGGGAAATGGGTCTCATCTTAGTTGTATGCTAAGATTTGGTTAAACTGAATTACACTGAAGTACTACACCATAGTGTAGGTGCAGCTGTTTTAATAATGCAGTTATTGTGTTCGTGGTTTTAATGGGTTTCTACGTTTATTTTTTATGTAGGTATTTACTTCTGCCAAAAGTTCAATTCCTTTGCGCATGAACTGAAACATGCATATGTAATAGAAGTGTTTTGTGGTTTTTCCTGTGGTGTGGGCACCAGGATGCTCCTGCCATGCACATGTCACAGTCTGGCCTAGAGCAGGGGCTCAGCAGGCTTAGCCACTGGGATATCTGTGTGAGGAGCTGCCCAGGCCTGAGTTACCAGTGTCCATTGCCTCTGCACACAGCCAGGGCAGTACTGAATCCCCAAAGGGTGGTGGTCCCTAGGGAATTCTTGTGATAGGTTCTGTGCTTTGCACCCAAGCACTGAAAATGCTTTAAAAATACAAGAGCAGGAGTAATTTGGTGGATTTTAATGTTGTGCAATGATGTGCTAGTTCCCCTTAGACTCGCTTATGTTGGGTAAAGGAAATTCACTGTGGACAAAATGTTTGCCTTGATACTTCCTTTTGTTTTGCTGTGGTAACGGATGGAGGAATTGTGTGTGAACATCTCCATAATGAGATCAGCGTGTATATGTAACAACTTCTGAAAAGTACACCAGTAACAAACATGGATGCAGTGATTGATACTGGTCAAATGCTACCTTTGTCTATGTAATTGCATTGGTGCAAATAACTGAGCTGTAACCTCCCATGATCCTTAAATAGCAGAGGTAATTCAGTGATGCTCTCTTGGCCCCAGCTGAGTGCCAGAGATGCAATGAAGGATTTAGTACCTTCAAGTTAGAGCTGTCCCTCAGCTAAGAAGAGGGCAAAACTTCCCTTTGTCTTCAGTACTTGAGAGTTGTTTTGATACTTAGCAGAAACTCTGTATTTTTAGATAAAATCCCAAGCTGTTGTAACTGCATCAGTAAGAGTATATAGATACACAGTATTTTTCATGCACATACATTAGGCATCTCCTCACAACTGTTTTCAATACAACAACATGTCGCAAATATTTAAGAGTTTTTAAGTATGTCCTGTAGATAACTAACTTTGAGCTAAATATACCCAGGCTATGACAGTATTAATCACTTTGTTGTTTTTTATTTTTTCAAATATGTGTAATATATATATATATATCTATTTGTATATATACACACATATATTTGGCAAGTGGGTTTAAGATACTGCTGATGGTCTGAGGTAAGATCATACCTTTCCAGGTGTCCCGTTTTCTTTGGTATGCCTGAATTGTAGCTTGGTCCTGCATTGCAGAGTAGCTCTGGGGAGAGCCCAAAGCCTGATGTGCTCGTGTGACACCCGAAAAGAGAAGGCAAGGGGGGCTGGGGAAGCCCTCGAAGGAGACTCCTGCAGCCTCAGCTGGTGCGGATGTAGCTGAGATGTTGATGAACTTCTGCTGTGAAAGTTGTAGCTAATGGGGAGCACCATCCCAAAAATATCCAAGCTGCCAGTGTAAACCAGAGTACCTCACTTGGAAGGGGACACTGGGGGCGTTTGCCCCAGCAGGGAGAGCGGCAGAGGACTGAATGCCTTGGGGGAGAGATACTGAGCGCCTTGCCACAGTAAGAGACTACCAAAACATTTACCAGCTTTATCAGTTGATGGTTTGACCAAGGTATTTTCAATGTGTAAAGCTTGAAAAATGAGACACAATGCTTTCCTGCTCTCTGGAGCATTTAGAAAAATACCCAACTGACTTTTCATTGCTACTGAAAATTTAAAATACTGTGCAATTAAAAAGACCGTTTAAAAAAAAAAAAACTTAGAAATTATTTATTTTTATTTACAGTGTGACTTGCTAATTTATTCCTTGCATTATAAGGTCATGGTGGAATGCTGTTTGTTGAAGTCTTTTTATCATAGGAACTAAAACTGCTGAGAAGAAAAACCAATAGATTTAAACTTAAAATTCTATGGCCTTGTTTTGTTTTCTGTAAAAGGGCTGAGGTTTTATAAATGTCAAATCACATGTTTTATATACTTTGTAAATTTTAGAGAGGCATAGTTTAAGAATTTTGTTCAAATTAAATATGTTTCGGCACATTGTTTAGGCTAATCATGTAACTGAACCTAGAATCACCTGTATTAAATGGTTTTTCCAGCTAACCTTTTGCTTGGTAACGCAAGAGATGTTCAAATTTTATCTTCAGATGTTCTAGAATACATTTCTCAAGGCTTCATCAGAAGCTGCTGACCTAGGCACCCCATCACATGGGAAATGCACATTTGCATGGCAAGCACCCTGCAGAGTGCTGGGTTTTCCTTGCCCTGCAGTGCAGGGAAATGTGCTGGTGCACATCAAGTCACTCACAGATGTTTATAGAGGCACTACCAAATACCATGTGTGGTTCATAGTTATCAGTGTGCTTGAAATAATTTTCCGCCTTCCATTTTCAGGTCTTAAAGGGTTGTCATAACTTGTGCTTGGAGTGTTTATCACTCTGTCTACCCTTTAAGCTAAATAATTGCAATAGTTCTCATTCCCTCACACATATGGGAGGGCCCAGTCTCCCAAACACCAACACCTACACCTGACTTCAGCAGAAGCAGAGGTGTGGGCTGGTTCAGTGATGTGAGAGAACCTGAGTCAGGCTGGCATGTGTGTAAGTGCAGCTGGGCTGGGACCTTGAGGAGCACAGCTGAGAGCTGCCTCCTCCCAAGCACAGGAGAGTCTCACTGCTGCTGACAGGTCATTCGGCCAGGATTGCCCTTTGCAGCCTTTGGGAACGCCTACAAACCAAATTTACTTAGACATTTAAGCACATCCATCCTCTCTTTTTCAAAGTATAGCAATCTACTCTTTGTCTTATAAAACAAAACCTCTTTGCTTTTTTTTGTAGAACAACCCATTTTCTTTTGGTCTCAGATAAATTAACCATGTGAGATTGGCTGGTTCATTACTTTTTATTTATCTAAATGACATTCTTAATGAAACTGAAATTTAAGCACTGCTTTCCCAGCATACAGTAGAGTATCCTGCGAGGAAGCAATGCAGATACAGCAGCAATAATTGTATTTTGTAGCTCTTTTCCCAGTCATTATCTCTGTATTTGTGGTGAGTAGGTGAGATTTTAATATTGTCCTGAAGTCCAATATGGCAAAACCATTAGCTAAAAATAGTGTTTGGGCTGCTTGATAAAGCAATTGTCAAACTGGCTCTTCATTCCTTCACTGGTTGTTCTGTATTGTTTCTGTGATGTGAATAGTCACATCTTAAAACCACCTCTAAACCATACAAATAACCATGTACATGGATTCTGCTTTTAGAGAAAAAAAAAATAAAGATTCATTTTCCTCATTGATGGGCTGGTTTTGTTTCATAAAAAAATCTCTAGAGCGGTTAACAGTGAGTTATAGACAGCTTTGTGTTCCTATCTGCACAAAAACTGCAACAAAACTGCTCACTTTGAGTAAACCAGAACAGTTTCAAAAATAAATCATAGAAAGGTTTGGTGTAGAAGAGACCTCAGAGATCATTCAGTCCCACCCCCCTTGCCAGGAGCAGAGACACCTTTCACTGGACCTGGTCAGCCTGGCCTTGGACACCACCAGGGATGGGGCATCCACAGCTTCCCTGGGCAACCCGTTCTAGTGCCTCACCACTGACAGAGTGAGGAATTTCTTCCTAACATCTAATCTAAACCTATTTTCTTTTAGTTCAAAACCATTGCCCTTTGTCCTGTCTGCCCATACCAAGAGTCCAATTCCCTCCTTTCTGTAATCCCCCTCTAAGATCCTAGAAGGTGCTGTAAGGTCTCCCGGGAGCCTCTCTTCTCCAGGCTGAACAAACCCAACTCTCTGGGCTGTCTTCACAGGGGAGGTGCTCCAGCCCTCTGATCATCTCTGTGACCCTCTGCCGCTGCTCATTCAGGTGAGCTGAGGACCCAGAGCTGGATGCAGCAGCATTGCAGGGGGGCTCTCACAAGGGCAGGATCCCCTCCCTTGCCCTGCTGCCCCCAGGCAGGATACAAGTGGCTTTCTGGACTATGAGGCCACGTTTTTGACTCGTGTCCAGCTCTTCATGGACACCACCCATCACCAGCCTCCAGGACATTGACCACAAACCTCTGGCTGCACCAATGCAGCCAATTCCTTATCCTCTGAACAGACCAGCCATCAAATACACATCACTCTAATTGAGAGAGAAGGGTGTCACATGGGACCATACATAAACATATATGATTTTAGATAATCAGTTCATTTTTAATGTAGTAATCTGTACTTAGTAGGCTCTTTCCCTTCATTCTGCTTACCAAGAAAAAAGGCTCTGGGGTTAAGACACATCACTCATTTATAGTGGCAAATTTTGGATTTAGACATTGTGCCAGTGGACCTAGTCTCCTCTTAGGTACTCCTCCATATTTATTATTCTTCCATTGCATAATTGTTAGTGTGGCCTAGCTCTGAATAGTGCATGGGTAAATAGAGCAGAATAGAATTCAGAATACAATGGTTAAGAACTATTCTAGTGAGTACAAAGATTGCATTTTTCTGATCTGCTGCTGGACACTGAGCACCTCTGCTGCCCTCTTATCAGAACTCAGGCTGGGGCAGTGCTGGCCCAGGTGCTCCCATTGCCTCCAGCTCAGCTGAGCCCTTGTATTCTCCACATGGAAACACATATTTTTTTCTGAATTACACTGTTTGAATTGTCACAGCTACTTTTCATTAAATCAGGGCTTGGAGCTTCAACAGAAAGGAATCTGAGTGGATGATCACATCTCTGGTGGAAAGAGATGGATTGATGGTCTGAGGTGAAGTTTCCTTGGCTGCTGATCTGCACAGCCCAGAGCTGCTGGTTCCTTTGGCCAGGTGCTTAAAGTCTCTAAAGTATTTTTGTTGTGCCTCCACATGATGGATCCAGAAACCTTCTGTTTGCAGTAAATGAGAAAATCAAATAACGTCTCCTTTAATTCCTTATTACTTTTAAAAGTCATAATATTCACCTGGCAAGAAAATACAATTTCAGAGGGCAAATCCCTCAAAGCGCAAGTAAAGGATGGGTTCACTTCATGGGCTTAGAGCTATTCATTGCTTCTTCTGCATTTCCAGGCTGAGCAGAGCTATCCCAAGGCCCTACACATCTCATGATGCTCTCTCCTGGTCCACTTGCTCTGCAGCCTGCACTCCAGCAAGTTAAGATGATGTGTTGCTTTCCCTGCAAGTCCCTATTCTCTCAAAGGCATTGCTTAGGGTGAAAGAAAAGGATAAGTCACATCATCAGTTTCAGATGCAGAAGAAACTGACAGTGCTGCTGACACTGTGCTGTTCCAAAGCTCAGAGCTGTAACTCCTGAGAGCTGAGGAGCAGGTGGTGGGGTTGGGTAGATAACCAACCGCAGCCATCAGCTCATGGTCCCTGCAAAGAGTGAGAGGTAGCAGGGCCTGAGGCATGTCCAGAGTTTGGACTGTAAGTCCAGTATAAAATGGAATGGACAGATTATCATCTGATATTATATTCTCTGTTACTAAGTTGCTTGGCACACTGAAGCTATTTTCTAAAAAATAGCTGCTCACCTCCCTGACTCTCAGCTGTAGGAGGCTCCAGCTCTTGAGCTATGGGATGCTGGCTGACCATCATGTTTCTCTCTCCTGCAAGGGGGCAGGCACCCCCAGAGCCCAGCTTCCAGCCACAAGTAGTTGTACAGATCACCCACTCTGTTCCACACAGGGTGTTCAGCAGCAGCAGCAGCAGCAGCAGCAGTGTTAAACCCTGAGGGAAGGGCAGTAGAAGTGCTGTGGCTGATCTTTACCGATGAACCGCTTTAAACATCCACATTCCAGCCGTAACTCTTGTCTTCAGTGAGACCTCACAGCCACTACCACGCTTACACTCATTCCTCATTTTGGAAGAAACTGGGGTGCTGGATAATTACAAATTATAAAGGCACATTTGTGATTTGTCATGTCCCTAAACATGCTGGTTTCTTCATAGGTGATTTGCTGGCACAGGTTGGATTTCAGTTTTTCAGATTGCTTCAAGAATGCCAAATACAGCTTTTTTTTTTTTTTTTTTTTTTTTTTTTTTTTCCCCTCAAAACATCAAGCTGCTGATGTTTGTATAATCTGGTTTGGTCTCTTTGGATGGTGCTCCTACCACCACCTGAGGCTTCTCTGTCCCTCTGCTTTCTCCCTTGGGCTGACCAAGGACCGTGAGTTTCCCCAATTCAGTCAATTCTCTAAATCCCATGAGATCTGCCCACATCACCTGCAGGGCAGGCCTAGAGTCCCTGTCACCAGTTTACAAATTTTCTTGCAAAAGCTTTAACAAAATGCCTGTGAGCCTGGCAGGCATCGCAGCAGCCCCTGATGCAGGTTGAAGTGTTGTGACACTGGAGATGAAAGGGCTCTGTCACTCATCCTGGAGCTGAAACCTGAACTTGGCAACCTGCATGACCTTGCCTGGAGAAGCTAGGGAGAGGCTGCTGTGCAAACACAGGGATGCTCCCTGAAAGACCATTTCCAAGCAGGACAAAATGTCACTGAGCTGCTCTGGGCAGCTTCCTCCAGCCTCACAGGATCTTTGAGCTCATTCTGTGCTGAAGAAATGGAAGGGACATTTAGAGATTTGGTGTCCCACTGCATAAAGTGCCCCCTTTGCTGTAACAGTGAAGAAAAAGCTGGCACAGAACTGGGCCCATTACGAGCACATGCATTGAATACCAGCATCACCCTGCTCCTCAGTGTCAGAGCAGAGGACCTGTGCTCAGTAACCTCAGCACCCACTCCTGGGACACCTGGCCTGGCAGAGCCAGCAGCACAAGTGCTGGAAAGGCTTGAAGCTGCCTCCACCAACCAGCTTTGTCACACACCCTGTTTCACTCAGCCTTCCCAGCTGACTCCCACAGTCCTACAACCAGCAGCAGGAAAGGAGCTGCTGCCCTGCATTTCCCTGCCCATCCCTGGGGACATGTCCAACCCACAAGCCTGTTCAAGGAGAGCTTGGGAGAAGCTTCACACTGAGGAAGACGTGTGTAAATCCAGCTTGTAGAAGATCCAGGAAATCAGTCCTCCCTGGGGTTGTGCAGGGCAGGACAGGGGTGGCTCAAGGAGCAGAGGTGTCCCACTCCCACCATGGCCAACAGCTGGGTGCTGGGACACAGGTGAGCACTCGGTGGCAGTGGTGCAGATGATGTTCTGGTGCCACTCCATCTGATGGTCTCTATAGCAACAGTCAGGCTTTTTCTTTCCCAGCTGAACTGCCAGGAGCAGCAGGTAGATATGACAGAAATTCAACGCTGCTATTAATTTACATGAGCTGGGTGAAGCGTAAGCAAGAGGAGTGTGGGGGATAAGGAGCTGGCAATGCTCTCCAGGCAGGTTCCTTACGCCAGCCAGGCTCACCTTACAGAGATCCCAACTGCACCCTGGAACCAGAGCTGCAGCTGTGGTTTAGGTGACCCAACATTCCAACCCTCCGGAAGTGGCCTGAAAGGGGGAAAATTGCATTGGGGTCTGGGCAGGGTGCCTGGGAGAAGGAATTTTTGGGTTTCATCCAGCTCTACAAAACTTTTAGGCATGCACAAACCTGGATTTTAACTTATGTTTTACCAATTTCAGGAATAGAAAGTCTGTTTTCCCTGGTGGGGGAAAAAGAAAGCAAACTGAATTTAGTGACAGAACTGCCTGTCTCAGGCAGTGTTTTGCTACCTGCTCTCCCACTGCAGCCACCTCTAGCAGTTGTTGGGGACTCTGGCATGAGTCACATGTTTGCAGAGTGCCTATAAGCACAGAGCTGCTGGGCCTCAAACCCAGTTAAACATTTTGGGCTTTTTGGGAGATGCAGACCATGATAATCCTCAGTACTGAGCTGCCCCCAATGTTCTGCCCTGATCTCATAATGGTCACGATGGTGAGGAGCGCTCCAGGAACTGCAGAGAGGGATGATGTTATGTTTGTTTGTTCATTTATGATTAAATGAGCTCCCCTTGGTTCCTCTGCGACAAAGTGATTTAATTAATGCTGAAACTGCGTACACGGGATGCGGCAAAGCTGCTCACGGCTGGCACGGGCTACGTCTATAGAATGATTTGGGAAAAAGGAAAACGTCAGCATGATAAAAATGGAAAGTGTTAGTGTGCCATGCGCTGCCTGGAAATGGGGCTGCTACCCTATTCTAAACCTGGATCAGACTTTTAATGAAAGTTAACTTGTTCGCCCCACCTTTTACCATTTAAAATGAATTTAATGGAACACCCGCCCCCAGCTGAGGGCCAGCAAGTGCTGCCGTAGGAGGCAGGCAGGCTAACACTCTCCTCAGTGCACATCAACTATGGAAAGCCAAGCGGCAGCAGAACTTCAGTCAGACCGCAACAAAAACTGGGAAGAAACCCCCAAATGGTTGCAGGTTTACAACATTGCCCTCTGCAGTCAGGGCAGTGAGGTGGCTCAGCTGTGAGACTCAGCGTGCCTACACTCCATCGATTGTTTCCCCACCTGGCCAGGGCCACCTGCAGCCTGGCTGCTTCCAAATGCACACCCTGCTGCAGGCACAGATGCAAAGACCACTGGTGAGTTTAGAGGAATGACCCAGGATGAACTACAAGAAGAAAAGCTGCTGGCCAGCCATCAAGTGTGGAAACAGCATGGAGGAGAGAGGGACAAGGAAGGACACCCCCGGGCAGCTTCCCCCTTGGGCAGTTTCAAGTGGCAATCAAGTTGCTTCCTGCCTTACAGACCAGGCACCGCTCTTTGATGCCAGCCATTCACAGGCATGATTGATTTCACTCTCTCCTGCTCTGCTAGGTAGCATTTTTCACCGTACAACTCTGCTGCAACATTTCAGACAGACCTTTACCTACAGGTAAATACCAATCTGCAATTCCAACAACATCCTCATCAGGGCAAGGTCCCGACTGCCGTGGAGGTGGCTGAGAAAGCTCCTGTGTCTGACCAGAGGCAGGGCCGCGCCCCCATCCCCTTCCCTCTCAGGGCAGACTGCGGCCATTCCCGGCCATTCCGGCTCATCCAAAGCGGCTGCTGCAGCAGGGCAAGCGCTGTTCCCAGGCTGGCATCTCCAGCAGCTGCCGGGAAGAGCTGCCACCCCTTCCCAGAGCAGCTCCTGCTGGCTGCTAGCAGCCTGTGCGAACCTGCGTGTTCCAGCTAATGAGCTGCCAATCCCACCTGTCAGAGCCAGACCAGGCCAGCTTGAGCAACGCTGCAATCAGCAGTGAGAGGGAGCCCAGGGCTTTCCTTGTATCAGAAACTTTATTTTCCTGCTTCTGATTTTAAACCTGGCTGCTAAGGTACACTTCCTCTTGCCCAATTCCCCCTCTGCAAGACATCCACCAGAGAACTTCAGCACTGACTAGAGAAGCTAAAAAGCATCCTAGGCAGCCAGGGCAGCACTAGACAAAATCCTCAGGAACATTTTGTGATGGTACTAAAGAAATATTTGCACAAAAGGGTTTTGCTAACTTTAACTGTTGGTACCTGAAGTAAGCACAGTCCTAATGAGGCTCCTCCAAGCAGCAGCTATTGCAGAAACACTTGCTAGACATGAAACTCATGGAGGCCACTGTGCCTTGGTCCCCTGAGCAGCAGAAACATCTCTAAGCCCCCACATGGGTCATGCAGGGAGAGGGAAGCTGCAGAAACAATTTTAAATAACTCACATGCTGAGCAAGCCAGTCCCAAGACCCCAGTGCTGGCCTATGCGTGCAAATCAGACCCTGAAAACTTTACAGCTTTGGATTTTATGTTCCTCTTGACATCCTAAACCCAAACTTTATCTTCCGAGGGCTGAGCCAGGGCCTTGTTTCAGCTGGTGGTGTGCAGGCGTCCCAGTCGGAGGCAGGGGAGGCTTCCCTCTCGACAGCCCCTGTCTCTGCAAGGGTTTCAGCAGGAGCCTGGCCACGACCCACTGCCCACCCTACCCACCTGCAGCCCTGAGGTGTGAGGGACATGGCTCCCAACCCTGGCAGGATGGAGGGCACAGGGTACACAGCCCCTCCTCCCTCAGCCAAGCTGGAGGGCTCTGCCACAGGTGCTGCCTACAGGAGGCACAGCAGCAGCTCCAAGGCAGGTCCCAGCTCCGTGGGATGCTTGCAGAGCCCCGGGCAGCTTCCTCCTTGGGCAGTTATCATCCAATGGTTTTGGGCACATGCCAGAGGCTTTGGCAGCTGCTGCTTCAGATCCAAGTCCTCTGAGGGATCTACTGGCACAGTTCCCAATGCAGGAGGCCACTGTGCAAGAAGGCACTGCAAGGAACACAAAGTTCACTCTGAAGAACGTACCAAGGTTTGGTGTATTCCCAGGGCTGCTAGATGGATTTGAGAATAATTTGGGTGACTATCTATTCAGTTAACAGCTTCCTTAATTACCAGGTGTCTTTTCCTTCAAGAGTAATCCATTCTTTGTAAATAAAGCCTCTCATTGGCTTACCTGGTCATAGCACCAGATATTTACCTGGAAACTCCACTTTGGATTGGTGCTACGAAATAAATTAAACCTTCTATGAGAAGTGAAAGAAAATCCACTAGCACCACTGATCATCAAATGAATAGTGATTCTTTGGATGAATGTTAAAACCCATTTATTCAGGTTTTTGTGCAGGGTGCACAGTCCAGCAATTACGTATACACAGTATGCACATCCTGACAGCATACAAAAAGGCAAGGAGCAACAGGGTGCTTACACTGGGAATGTATATACAGACATATTAAACTGGGATTTTTACATTAGAAAATTATCTGACACTGTTCAGGTATCATCAAGGCTATTAGAAATTGTGTATAAAACCAATAAAACTTGGAAAGTATCTACTGTCATTTCACTTTACCCAGGCTGGATATAAGTCAGGCTTCCCACACTACATCACTTGTGGACAAAGCCTACAGGATGCCCCAAGCACTCTGGAGGGTCACATCGCTCTAACACATCCCATTACAAGTTAAAGATTAACACATTAGTATTATTTCCTGTTTTCCTGGAAAGAACAACAGCTTAAATATTTCAAATAGCTAATTTTCTCCTGGGAAAAGACAACAAAGGAAAGATTTAGAGACCATGAGAGAATCAAACACTAATGAAATGTTGTAACAGCATTTCCTGGTCCTTCCAAAAACTCTTCACAGACCAGGCACCTAAGTTAAAGCACTGTACACTGTCCAGATTTACAGAAGTGCAATAGCAGGCCTTGGCAGACCCCAGGTCTTCTGCAGATCTTTACCTTGCTCCTATCCTAAGGGTTGCAAGAGATCGTACTTTTGTAACCTGCACAGAAAGACACAGAGAGATCAAATAGATTTAGCAAAAGGATACTAAACAATAGACAGAAATATGCAGCAACATCATATGAGCCATACTTCACTTCCTGCAGCTATTCCATATTTAACTTCTGACTGAACTTTTTCCCTAAGCTGTCAGCAGAAGGAGGGAGCATCAGAAACACAGAGACTTCAGAAACACACGATTTTTGTGGCCAAGGCACCCAGGGACACCCAGAACCCATCTTCACAGGCTTTCAGCTTGAAGAGCAGGTGCAACTCTCTATGTACTCTTCTATGCCGAATTTTTGCACATGGCAGTTCAGTTTTGGTATCAAATTTTAGCATCACAAAGAACCTAACTGAAAATCCACCCAGGGGGTAGTTTTAAAGGACCAATCCACTCTTGCAGGTAACACAAACCCCATGTGAGTGCAACACAGATTGTGTTAAAACTGCTCCCAAAGATGGCTGAAATAAAATGCCTTGTGCACAAATACACCAAATATAGGACATATTTGTAGAACATTCAATCACAGCCAGTATGATTTCAGACATATTTTCCTTTTAGCACAGCACACGTGCTGTTTGCTGCGTAAGCTCTGGCATTTAGTTTATTCCGTTTGCTCCTTTGCATGAGCCTTTTGGAGAAAAAGGTAAGGACAGCATAAAGAATCTCTCTCAAATTTATTTCTCTACTAAAGTTTAAAGTTTTCTGCTGGAAATCTTCACAATGAGTCAAAACTTACTTGAGTGGGGACACATTTCAAAAATTTATATTTTCCATGTAGAGAAAAACATTGTTAAAGTGGCTTGAAAATTGTTTTCCTTTCAGAGAATGATTCCCTTAAATATATTATGACTAGGCAAAGAATAACCAGTATTTTATATTCAACCTTCCTATGTGAACCTTCCTTTGTTGTGAACACCTCATTCTGATTGTGTTAGAGCAAGAAACACTTCAGCTGTAAGTAGCAATATATCATAATACTCTTCAAAATTAATCAGGAAAAACAGTAAATAACCAAATTTTCTTTGATATTAGTAAGCATGGGGAATAAGCATCTATTCAAAACAAAGAAGCCTTCAATAGGATTTTTTTTTTCATTCATGAGTGCAGGTATAGCATGTAACCTGTGGGAACATCAAAATTCTACACCACAGCCTGTTTCCCTCATAGATCATTTTCTGGCACAGAAAGTCAGCAAGAGCTTCCAGGGCTTGACCATAAGCAAATAAGGCATGTGGTTAGGACTGGTGTTTTAAAAGTCTGACAGCAATTCCTGGACATGGGTGGGGAGAAGAAACAGGTTTCTGTCAGGGAGTGAAACCGTAGGCTGGGAAGGCACGACTGAAACCAGTGAAATGTTTCCTGGTACTAAGAGATCTCCAGGAACAGCTGGCTTTCACAGGTGGCTAAAATCAAACATGCAGATAAGTAGATTTGATTCTGAGATCAAGAACAAAACGGAACCATATTCACTTTGTCTGCTGTGATATTTTTTAAATTGTATTTTAAAGACAGTTTTAAAAAGTCTCATTTTTAAAACTATTCAAGACCAAAGCACCTATAAGTAGCAACTTGTACATTTCACTTTAATACAGTCATTACAAGGCCTGATGCCACATGCTGTATTAGAAATCTCCAGTTTAACCATGCTATCTATATATTTTTAATATATATGTGCATATATTTGCATACATAAATTATCAAGCTCAGTTAAACACAAAACAAATCATGATACCTCTCCCTCAGAAAATAGCTTCATCCATTAAGCTCCAGATTGCAAAGATAATTTCAGTGTCATAGGCAAAACATAACTTTACAAAATTGCTGGAGAGGAAAAAAAAGCATTTTTACTCTTAAATTGGTGGAATAAGACACAACAGAAGTAATTAAGGGAAATATGACTGAAGAATGATTCAATATTTTCTTCTCCAGTGCTCTCAAAATAATCCAGCAAGTGCAAATAAATAAAAAGCCATGAGTTTTACCAAAGTACTTTTCTATCATGAATTTAGTTTCAGAAGTTTACCTTGTCATACCTAGCTGCCTCCCTCCATTTTTCACCTTAGGTCTAATTAGTTAACTAAGTGCACCCTGTTTTTTTGCTAGGACTGCAAGCTTAAACTTACCCTCACAATGTTTTTGAACTAATAATTATGCAACATCTTCCTTCCCTATCTTAATTTGCATTCTCATATTGAAACAAAGTTATTTAATTGCATTGAAACTGTCAGTGATGTAAACTGAAATCTGTTCTTCAGATGAAATAAAAGACATGACACATTAGCAAGAAGAAAAAGAAAACAACGTAACAAAGACAAGCCCAAACCAAAACCAAAACCAAGCAGTAAAGCAGCAAAGAGAAGTGAGATGCAAGAACCAGTTCAAAGAAGACAGGGAGAAGTACATATGAAAGGACCATCCCAAAGCAGACAGAAGCCACTGCTAGAAAGAAGCAGAATTCCAGAATTTCTTTTTTCATGGCCCTCTATGACAAGGAACAGAGAGAGGTATTTTTTCCCCCACACCTGCCACTGTTTTTTACAGACAGGTGTCCTGGGGCGCCTTTATGATGCTCGTATCGCCACTTGTCTGTTTGGCCCAGAAATAAGTTGTGCACCTTTAAGACTGTTCTGAGAGTGAAGCCAGGGCAGAGAAGAAGTGTGCAGTTTGTTTTCAGAAGCTGCACTCACTCCCCATTCCTGATCCTGGACTGGGTTGTCTGCAGACAGATGGACAGACAGTGGGACAGAGCTCTCCTTTTGCTTTTTAGTTTTAGCTAGTGAGCTACAGCCCATGAAGAGGACTTTCTGAGTTTGTCATCTCTTTGGAGTGGCAAGAGGTTTTATTGTTTAATACTGTTCTTTTTTTTTTTTTTTGGTGCTGGTGAGTGCTTTGCCTGCTAAATAAACAGTTTTTTCCACATTTCTCCAAGGAAATATTTCCCCAAACCAGCTGGGGGAGGGGCCACTTGAATTTGCTTTCTAGAGGAACCCCTTTGGAGGTTTTCTCCCAAATTTGCCCTAAATCAGGACAACAGGCCAGGCTGAAGAACCATGGGATCCCTGACTCCTGCTCTCAGGTATCTGTGCTTATGCTATAGAGAAGTTCAGCTTTTACAAGAGTGACCTGCAGAGAAGGTTCAAGCCAGACAGGAATATAACAATAAATAACCCTTATTTAGGACTCCACAGGAAAAGCCAACTATTTCATGGCTGCTTTTGGGTTTTTGTTTTTTTTTTTTTTACATCCAGGACGCCTGTTGTGCAGAAAAGCAAAGCAAAGCACACCATGCCGTTGTGCCTGACAGCTCTGCTGTTTGAGCAGGAATAATCATCCTGCTCCAGTGCCTTCTCCTGCCTAGTCCAGACAGCCAGATGAGCTACACAATGAAAGCACAGAATTTCTCTCTCTCCCACATACTCCCTTGTGCATGTGAGCAGAGCTAGGCTCAAAGCTGAACCTCATGGGTATAAACACCATGATTCAGATTCTACATTAACATATTTGTTTTCTGACATTTTCTCCAGAAAGCTACCAGCAATTATTAACTAGTCAATACAATTATTTATGCTATAAGGTGGCATATGCCACGCATGTCTGGTAAGAGAACATGCACGCAAAATTAATCCAAAGACTATTTAGAGAAGCAGCAGTAATAGTTCTAAATTTGAAGATGATGAGTTCACTGGCTTTGCTGAAAACAACACTAAGATCCCAAATGCAAAAGAAGAAAGAGCTGTGTTTCCAAATGATATGGAAAAGTACAACTGGCACTAAGCAATGAGACAGATGCCCAAAACACTGTTCACAAGAGAAGAGATCCAAGAATTCAAAAGGTGAATTAAACTGAAGAAACACTATCAAGGACATGAAACAAAACAGTGGAGTGCTGATTAATGGTGTGAAGATTTCTTAAATTTTTTAGAGTTTTTTCTGATGTGTGAACAAGGTTACCTGAATCTCAAACTGAATCTGCTCACTTGGATGTAAATGAATTTGTTCCCAGCAATAAAGGCAGTCGTGATCAGGATCCACTCATCTGTGTATTCTGGATGTTATTTCTCAACTTCACTGAAGACTGAAATGCACTCAGCAGAAAAGTTTTGCACCTTGCTCTCAATGCAAATGAATTTCTTTCTGGCAACACAAATGCAATTACCATATTCACAGAGATTATTAATTAATCAGAAGCACGATTTGAATAAAAGTGTGGCTCATTGATATATTTTAAGAAAGCATTTGACAGAGTAGTCAACCATTCACCATAAGCTTAGTTTAGCAGAATGTTACTGAAGCCACAGATGAAGAAGTTAAATACTGTATCAAGTTCAAAGAAGAAATGGAGGGTGAATAAGAGGTGTGAAAGCTGAGGCTGTAGGGAGCTGTGGATACAAGATCCCACTGAGTGTAGGCAGCCGCAGGGCTCTGTTTCACAGGGGCACACGTGGGTTTCGTGTTGCTGCACCAAGCCGTGGGGCAGCAGAACCCTACATGTGCACGGCTCCTGGCCCTGCAGAAACGTGCTGGGGCAAAATTACCACACTGCAGAGCAAGTTATAGTTATAACACAGAGGCCAGGCTGGTAGCATGTGGCCTTAAGAACTCCAAGACCTTTTAGTGCTGGGCAGCAGGCTTTCTAAAAGTCTTCAAATAATGGCAACTCCTCCTCTGTAAATAAGGTACTTTAAAAGCAAACCAAGAAACAAACAAAAAAAAAAAAAAACAACAAAAGAAAAACAAATAAGCACAAAAAGCAGTGCAATTGTCCTACCTCTGAGCTTGATCTCTTTTCACCTGATCCACTTATCCAGAGCACAGGAAACATTAACTCTTACGCACACGTGCATTAGGAACATTGCACCAACCAGGCCGCCTCCTTTGATGTGCATTTCCATCTCCCCTTGTTTCTTCTGCTGCCTAAAGCCTACTGCTGTGAACAGAAACACTCTTGACATATTATTTACAAAAGCCAATATAAACACCTCATGGAATACCAGCAATTCAAAATGCTCTGTTTCCTCCTGCTAACTTTGTTGTTCCCTAAACTGTGAGCTATGTGGGCATAATCTGTCCCTTCCTGAGGGACTACTGCAAGTGTTGTGGTCCCTTCTGAAGAAATTTGGTAGCTTGGTGAGAAAGTCTTTTGGGCTTGGTGAATCCATTTCATTCACATTGAACAAAACATATACATCTGATATGACAGCAATCTCTTGGGTGGAAGGAAGGAGAAAAAAAAAAGCAAAGCAAAGCAAAGCTTCTTTAATAGCACCCCAAAGTGGCAGTTCATCAACTCAGACAGTAAAGCGAACACAAGTGACAAACTCCATGAATCAAAACAAAATCAGGCAACTGGCCTACACCTATGGATCAAGACTCAGCTCAGTGAAATGAAAAGTACAACTTGCTCCAGAAAACTGGCTACTAAATTTGCTAAGCAGATTATTGGTCACACACCTGCCATAGAATTACACTGAAAAGGAGTCCTCCACACAAGTAAATATAAGTGAGCCCGTAAGGGCACCTAGTGCACATTTGCACTCGGGGTTTTTTTCCCTCTCTGAGCCCTCTAGCATCACACCAGCCCTTCAGCTTTAAGTTGCCCCTTGCTGCTGACTGGGTCCCCAAAGTGGGAAAAGGAGCAGCCAGGCAGAACTCCCCTGCCTGCAGACCAATTTGTGGGAAGGAAAGGCACTGGACTGTGCTGCTTGGGAACAGAGCAGTGGGGACACAATGCTTGGCAGGTGCCCACGGCCACCAGCCAGAAGCATCTCCTCAGCCACCCAGGCAGCAGAACATTCCCACTGGGAAGCAGGTACCCTCCACCTACAAGCACAAACAGCAGAATGTGCCCCAAGGGGGGTCAAAGAAATAACCACAGTTTGTATGCTGATACATTGACACGTATTACATTTTCCAGGAAAACCTTATCTCCCGGCCAAGATAAATTGAATTATGTGTATGAGACAACTTCTATTAATAATTGAACTTTACTCTTTTGTAAGGAAGCTTTCAATTTCATGTTGCCACTTTTACTCTAAGTATATTTACAAACACCAGGATCAAATACCTCAGCCCACTTGGATACATTGTCATTGTTAAAACCCCTGACGTCTTGGGCAGAACAACTTTTTAGATTATCCATAAGTAAACAGACATGGAAAATGCTTGCCAAAAAGTTCCTCTTCAAAAGCAAAAGGTTTTAATTAATTATTTTAATCTCTATATTTTCTTTTAAAATTTAGAGAAAATATTTGATACTTTTTATTCAGAAGTTTGAAATACCTCATTTAGAACAAACCTCCTTTTTCCTCAGAGGTGCTCAAAGTAGGTAATTTGAAAAACCCTAGAGAAAATGTTTTAAGAACAATGCAAAAGCACTCTAATGCTTTCCAAACTGGTACAAGTGACAGAAAATGTAGGTTTGGATTTGTAGAATGGACTACCTCAAGAAGACAGAACATCATCTTGCACAATGAGGCATTCTGTTTGATTGTAATAGTCAGTAAATAGTGGCTCTATTTTGCATATTTTTCTCTCCAACTCAAGAGCATATTTTTGAAAAAATAATCTTTCAAAGCACTTGCCTCCCCTTTCAACCACACTACTGGGAAGCTCTCTAACCTCGCTAACAAGTGAGAAACCTCAGCTTCAGCAGGAGGGCTCCAACAAGAGGGAAGTATCAAACTAGAAATATGCATGTTTACAAGTACCAAATTTTAATTCCTCATGGCAATTCTGCCCTATGGAGCAACAGATAGGGTCATGTGCTTGTACTGAGTGCAAGGCCAAACAAATTCAAGAGAGAATGGAATGGCACCTGAGAGGAGGTCTAATTTACGTGAGAACACTTCAGCAGGTTATTTGTACACCTATTTATACGGCACTGTTCCTGTCTTTATCAAGTGTATTAGAGAAATGAAAAAGCCCATTAACTTGCCATTGTTTAAAACACATGGCCATGCATGTGTTTGACAGCACTGTCTTCTATAAGGTACAGTATCAAAAAAAAAAACAAACCGAAACAAAAACCAAACAGATCAAGGTTTAACAATAATTAAGATATTGACCCATTAAATTAAATTTCACTTAACCTGGGGCTAAGCAATATGTAGGCAGTGATTGAAAGTTCTTGCATTACCCACAGACCTCTTCTATGGCCAAATTACCCTCTGTTCTCAAGAGAGAAAATTTGCTGTGATGATTCACATCCTGTTTTGAATCGACAAACACCAGTGCTTCCTCCTAACTGTATGTGGTAATTTCTTAAGCAAAATACCATTCTCTAGGGGTACAATTTGATTTTTTTTTAATTTCATTCTGATCAGAGTGTGAAACAAAAAGATCAAAATTTCTACGCTGCTCTGGAAAGAGAGGCTATTGGACTGTGCTCAGTAAAGCGGTCAGAAAAAAAGGGCATTAAATAACAACAGTGGACCTCAGAGAAATTAACTGTATCTCTTTATTGTTAACCAATGAATGTTATCCAAAATAGTAGATGTAATTGTAGCTTAATTGTACAACACAAAACATGATGCTAAAGGAAAAAGCATGTGGAAAATTACTTCACTGAGTAATCATTAGATGTATTCTTAGTATTTCTGCAGCAGTAAGTGTTCCCAACTGCTGGTGAGCAGCTATTACCACTTTGTTCATTGTGAAAACCTGTATTACAAATGGTTGTTCCTGGTTGTTTGAATTAAAAAAAAAAAAAATCACACAGCTTTATAAATGGATCGAATCCATTCAATCCTACTCTACATGTTGTAGATTTATGAACAACAATCTTTACTGGTGTTTTTTCCAAACACTGAAACTGATGGATCAGTGTTAGTGCACACTTTTCGGGGGAAAATGAAAACTCACTGGAAGCACAGTATTTCACCTGCCATGCCAAACTGTTCAAATACTTCAGAAATTTGCTTAAGCTTCGGTGTATGAAGCCTGTGAAACAAAAACTGTTCTTACAATGCACTGCAAGTTGAAACACCAACTTCCACCAAGCAGCATTTTAAAGCATGTGCACAGCATCTGCACATCAGTCTTCAAGGTCAAGCAGATATGTTTAGCCCCACAAACCAAAAATATATTAATGTATCTTTATTTAATTTTCATGATGTCACCCCACATAGCCAAACTCTTACTCCGCAAAATAAAAAAACAAACTTAGTTGGACTGTTCATGACAAATTTAGACTTATTGCGCATGAAAAAAAATGTTTAATAAAATGGCAAATTTTAATAGATGAGTGTAAATTTATGAGTGCATAATATCAAACAGAAAAAAAGCTGAACCATCCTCAGAGAAACCTAGGTTCTTCCACTGTCAATATTTACTAGGGTACTCTAACATAGGGAGTAACTGAAGTCCACATTAACTGTAAAGTTATTACTAAAGTTCAATTTCTAAGCAAATTTCTTAAAAGAGCAGGTTTCCTTTTCAAGAGGGAAAGGACTTAATAATCTGACATCAGATATGACAATTACAACACTAGCTTCACTGAAAACTGAAGCTACAAACACTTTTACTCCAATTCCGGGAAGTTTCATTTTGTATTTGAAACCCAAACTGACTGACACACACATTCTACACCCCTCCCAGAATATAGTATACCAGTGACAGGTTACAGCTTTAAAATACACCAGATACTTTTACAATTTAAACTCAACAGAAGGCAGTTAGACAGTACTCAACATTATAAATCCATAATAAAGTAAAATAAAATTATAGGAGTTAGGTCTCCTAGCAATCTTTGATGTTACTGTGTAGTGACAGTCATTTTAAACAGTTATTTTCATGGTGTTTGAAGGACCAGTCATCATGTACATAGTAGTGAGGTAGGATACTGTCCCCTCCCTGGGACTGATGTTTTCATATGCTCCCTTGCCAGAAAGGTCCAGGTCTCCCTACTGCAAATAAAATAATTACAAGCAAATAGCACATTAAGCTTTGTTTATTTTTTTCCCCTCTTTGCTGCATTGGAACATTTTGCACATCTAAAAGAATCAGCTAGGAAAAGCAATACTTATTCAAGCCTATCAGCAGCCATGTGCTGCCCACAGGTAGTGTTCCATTTAAAAACATTTCCTGGAACTACCACCTGCCATCCAGACCTTTGTGAACAGGTAGGCAAAGAAAACCATCAATGATGACAGGACATGAAACACCAAAGAATTACACTTGGGGAAAAAAAAAAAACCAAAAAAACACCAACAAAAACCAAACACAAAAACCCCCAAAACAAAACAAGAAAAAAAACAACCAAAACTGAAAGTGAGCAGTATTAAACTCTTAATGGAGTAGGTATATTGAAAACCAATTTCAAACTTCATACTGAAATAGCACCTATCCAGTTTAGGTACAGTTCCATTCTTCTTTCTATTTTTTAATGTTTAAGCAATATATACACTTGTCAGCCATTAAGTACTTCACATCTGTTTCCAAAGGGGGAAAAAAACCCAAACAAATAATGAAACTGAAAACACAATGGGGAAAAACCTGCTCTTAACCTCCACACCCTCCCCCCACCCAAGTAACCTAGGGTTAACAGACTGCCTTACTGTTGAATAGCTTCCCCTAAATTTGTCTTCTAGTCACTGTAGTCAACCTGGTATTAAGTGCTTTGGCAAAGTGGGGTGCAATCCATCAAATCTGCAAAGGCCTGCTTTTTTTCTCTGTTGGTGGTTCAGCTTTACGAGGAACATATATGCAAAATACCAGCTCTCACATTGCTTCAAACTCATCAATACGCTGCTTTGTATTGCCTTGTCGGATTTGCCGGAGAGTCTTGTACTTATCGCGGCCTGCTTTTACATTCTCAGCATGAAGGACATCATTTTGTGTTTTCTTGGTTTCATCTCTGGCTTGAGCCAACTCTGAACTTAAAGCCTGTTGAATAAAATATTTGAATTTAAGTGCTTTGACTAATCCTTTAACAGTTCTGGAATTTCTGATAACAACTACTTGCAATCTGGATAAGAATTTCTTGAATGCCAACCTATGGAATGCTTGTTGTGCTCCTCAGTAATTCAAGTTGTGAGGTCTATCAGAAGGAATGCAGAAGGAAAGATAAGGAGAGCATAGGATTCTTTCCTTATATGAGTGTAAACATCAAACTATATTTAAAAAAAAGCCTCATGCACCATAAAATCCAAGAAGAAAGAGACCAGCAGGATGAAGCAGGAAAACCACCTTATTTTTCAATTTTTCTGTAACTAAAGACTTATCTCCCTCGTCTGGTCAGTGACTGACCAAGCAAGAATACTACACATGCATGCTACTAAGACAATGCTGCCAGACAAAAAAGCAGCTTTCCTTTTCTTCTGTTTTCTTCCCAAATAAACATCTTGTAACCAGGAAAAGGGCTACCAGTACTACAGAGTATTATACTTTGAGGGATAAGACAGCCTGGGAGGAATTGCTCAGTTTTAGGGAAAAATGAATAATCCAAAATGTGTGTAATTTGAGTTTTTGCATTTACAACACCTATGAGTGACTACAAACAAACTAATATTAAATACTACCAAGCAAGCATCTGTTCATACCACTTAAATAGTTTTGGTATTGAAAAACAAAAGTGTTATGTTTTAACATGCGGAGTTCTGGAAATGATATTATTAGAAACATTTACTGGCCAATGCCACAGCACAGTTACACTTTAAAGCTAGAAAGCACAATCTTACATCCAATCTTGCTATATACTCCATTTTTAGAACACTATGAACGATATTGCTTGGTAAACTGCTAATAAACCTATTAAATGATAAAGAAGCTGTTTCCTTGGCAGACCATAACATCAGTAAAATTTCTCGCAAAAGAAGAATGAAAACCCAAAGCCTGAATTGTGCTGATACAACTATGAATCTTCATTACCTGGAGCTGTTTCTTAACACGTTCATTTTTCTGTGTTTCTGTTACCCGTTCTTCCTCACTCCTGTGATTCATTACACCATCAGAAGACAGTTCTGCACTGGCTTCAGCATTGTTCTCATCATGCTCATCGTGTTCATTCTCTGTTGGAGGAATTACTGGTGGGGGTGGAGGTGGAGGAGGAGCAGACATCACAGATTTCAGTTCTTCTTTGGTCTTTTCCAAGTCCTCTTGGGCTGCAAAAGCCTAAATACAGTAAACAGTACTTAGCATCTTTTTAAATGATTTATCAAGAGTCAGAAAAATAAAAACTTGACATGTTCTCAGACACATGAAACTGTTCTTTATAACTGACATGACTAGCTTACACACTGAAAGTTGTCAAAGAGAGACACAATGTAAAAACCAGATATGGCTCAAAATAAGCTGTACTAGGGGGTCCAGCTACTTCCAGCAGTAGACAAGAGAAGAGTGAAGGAATAGGGCAATCATACCAATTGTTTTCCAACTTCCCTAGCCTCCTGAAATTTAAGGCTCAGGAATTTCCTAGATCAAAGGTGATGACTTCAAATTTCATACTTAACCAGAATTTACAAAAATTTGTTCAAACCCTCGTGGAACCCATGCACAGCAACTACTCACATTCCATAGCTAATTACAAATTTTATTAAGAGATACTATTTTGCTTTAAATTTTTGTTCAGCTGCATTTCACATGCCTTTGTTACCTGTTTTGGTTCAGCTTTCCATCAAACCTCATGATTTTATACACCTCCCTCCTGAGGTGTTTTCCTCTCTAACACAAAGCTCCAATCTATTTCACCATCACACAAAATGAAGCAATTTCTAATCCTTGACCAGACCTTTGTGATGAGTCTGCCCCTTCCTTCTTGACTATGCAATATCAAGAAATGAGTTAAACAGAAGCATGGGCTGGCTTCAGTAGACTGGAGGACAAAAACCTTTAAGAAAGACTTTTCTGAAGCCTAACAGAAAGGGAGAGATTTGACCCCATGGACTTCTAGTGAGATTTCCGCACTCATTTCCCTTAGCCCCTTTGAAGTTCTGACTTCACACAGCATGGGCTCATTACTTTGTGCTGCCATTCTGAAGCTTCCTCTTCTTTCTTTTTCTTGGCCTCCTCTAGAAGTGCAATCTTGGCTGTGAATTCAGCAATTTCTGCTGCCTGAAACAAACAAAAGAACAAAGAAGAAGTTTTAATTTGGTATCAGTCTGGCTTTGCAGTGGAAGAAAGCAGAGCATTTGCTATGATCCAGCTTGAAAAGACTTAGTTACCATCCACCACTTCTCTCTGAAAAATAGAAATTTTAAGCATACATGACAGAGGGAATGAATCAGAGTACTCTTGCCTAACAGAAATACATCCAGGAAAATAATATTTCTCTTCTGCACTTCCAAATCTTGCTGGGAAACAGCAAGCTGTCATTACAAACTAGCATTTCAGGCTGTTTCAGTCTAATACAACTTTAATGGTCTCAACATTAAGATTATGATTTTGGATCATAATCTCAGTACTATTAAGCTAAATCTTGCCATCAGAATTATGTGTCAAGTTTACAGAAGATCAAAAGCTCATTTATAGGTGAGAAATAATTTCTTCTATTTTCATGTCTTTCTTGATTATTATGCACAAATCTTGAATTAGAAGTAGTTCAACACAATGTGAGAAGACACTGCAAATACTGGCAACAGGAGAGGAAAAGCAACAAAAATACCCCAACAAACCCCAGTGTCACCAACTCTCCACCATCACCACCAAGCTTCAGAACAAACCTGCCTCAGAGAACAAGCTTCCCAAAGGGCTGCAGAAGGAAGCTACTCTGGTTCTCAGCTGGATAAGCCTGAGACTAAAGAGAATGTAATGAGTGTTGTCAGTCTGAAAGGTGGTGGTCATCTTTTCATCTCCTACAGATCCAGAGTTTTATTTTTGCCTTGCAAAGTAGTGGCAAGTCTAATGCAGTTTTCTAAAACAGTTCCCACAACACTCTGTAACAGTATCTCAAGTACTTTTGTGTTTCAATGTACTTCTTCAATTGACATAATCAAGGGTAAATGCTAAATTTTCAACTGTCTTTTCCAATTTTAATCCTATTTTGAAGAAAAAAATAAAGTTTCTTACTAGCTGCTCCTGGTTCTTCATTTGATCAGCTGCCTGCTTGGCTAGAGCAGCTTTGGCTACTTCAGCTGCCCGACGCTCTTTTTCCAGACGTTCTGCTTCCTCTTTCGCACGCTTCCGTTCTTGATCCAGTTCTAGAGCTCTTCGAGTCTGCTCCTCTAGCTCTGCCAAGAGGAAGGTTTGTAGACAAGGTATCACTACCTAGCTCTTCCTCATATGTATCACAGATAGCAGCTGTAATATGCCCAAAATAAAGTAACCTAGAACACTAACCAAGATTTACAAGACCACCTCAAGCTAAGAAAAGCTGTTGAGCACATTACCCAGAGCTCTGTTCCATGGCTGGTTTCCCCCCCACATTAAGATATTCTTTGGATATACTTCATCTTACCTGACATTTCTGACAGCCTAGTGTTTCAGAAAAGTGTCACCTCACTGATAAAACTAAAAACCCAGATACAGGTACATATACATGCACGTACTCCTACCGTGAAGATACTTCATGTACATTAAATCACCCTCTTAAAGAAAGCAAAAAAATCTCTTCTTCTGTATTGAAATGCCTGACAGATTCCTTAATTGCAGCTGAAAATTAAGACACATACCTCCAGCAAAATTACTTAAGACCCACTGGAAGGGTCAGAAAAATTCTTCATATATCAGAGGAGGAAAATTTTAAACCATGGGAGAGATAATAGCTGTCCAGCTGCCTGCATAGCAAAATATTGAAATCTAAAGGACAGAACCCTTAGTGAAATAGGAAGAAGTAATAATCTAGGAGTACTGCAAGGTTAGCTTTACACAGACAAAATTATACTCCTCCCTGATTAGAAAAACTAGGTGACTATGAAAAAAGTCTTTCTAAAGCTCTTTGCTGGTTCTAATGATGAAATTTCTGCTATGATCTTGGCTAAGCACAGCTCTCATAGACTCCTCCAACAGAAAACCTAAACAACTACTCATTTTTTCCAACAATCCATTTGCCTTCACCACAAGCTTTAATACTATAAAAGCACCTCCCCAGGTATGCTGACACATGCTTCATCTTTGTACCTCTAGTGTTAAGTAGTAATGTGACCATTATTCTTCAGTTGGTTTCCCAGGCCTACGACTATGTCAGTTATAAAATTAAATGAACAGCATCATGTATGCTGTTTATCATACCCCAAGTATGTGAGGTTCTACAAATGCAGTACCTAGAAATTAAATAAAACAAAACTATTTAAAAACACTACACAAACAAATCTTCCTATGAAGATGGAGAAGACAAAACTAACGCAGGCCATTTATATAAAGACTTTTCCATGTGTGAACAGAAGGCTAAAAAGACCAGCAACACATGAACATTTTGTATTGCAGCAGAAATTAGGCTGTATTGCTCACAAAGTTATGAGAATATGTGTATTGTCAAACCTCCAGAATTACTCTGACACTGTTTTGTCCTGGGCCAAATAGCTCTCCCTAAACAATTCTACGGCACAGTTAGTGTGTTACTTGTCAGGATGTGTCCAACCTGTTTTGCATTGAAAGACTGAAAAAGGCAAGGGTAGAGCTGGAGTGCAGTACCAGGCATATGTAATTTATTTGCATAGAGTTAATCAGTGATTCTCTCTATGATGCTTGAAGCCAAGAGTTAGGAAAAGAAAGGAGCGACAAAACTTTCATGAATGTGAACCAAACCTGAAATAGGGGAAAAAAAAAAAACATGGGGAGGAGGGACTGGGAAGTCATGGAGGCAGTGACTCTGCAGGGTGAATAAACACAAAGAACTATGATTGGTGAAACCACATGTTCTGTCACTCATGTCTGAAAATTTCTCAAATCTTACAAGGGAATAGGAAAGGAGGAAGGTACAAGGAATTTCCAAATTAAAAGCTAAATTCAACAAAATCCTAGAGAAAGTACTTTGAATCTTCCCCTCTAATTTCCCCGCTCCCTTCAACTCCAGGTGTTCAGCACTTTGAGCATTTCATAATTCTGAGTTGAAGTGTGTATGCATTAATTTTCTTTTTACTAAATCAAAACTTTTGCTACATTAGAAATTGGTTTTATATTAAAAAAGACACAGACAGAAGCACACACACTGTCATTTAAACACTGTAAAAGAATATCTCTCGTATCAAATGAAACACCACTAAATTCTTGCCACTATTAGTAAAATAAACTTAGCCCCCCTTAAAGTACCAAAACACACTTTTGACATACAAAAAGAATTGTGGAACTGAAGGACCCAGCTAAACTAAACACTGTCACTACATTTAAGAAATCCATGAGCTCACCTTTCTGAGCTTTCATTGTTTGCTCCTCAATTTGTCTTAAGCGCTCCATTAATTCCTCCTTTTCACGCTCTATTCTTTCCTTTTCCTTTTCTGCTATCTCCCTTTTTTTCTTCTCATTTTCTAATTGTGCTCTGAAAAAAAATAGTGAAAAGGTTTTTTTTTACTCTCCAACATATTAAATGACACTCTGGGCGCAGGTAGCCAATTTTTCAGTTTACTCAGCTAGCAGGAAGGACAATCAAATACTTCTAATCCTTTTTCTGCTTCAAAATACTGTAGAGAAGAACAATTTATGAAGAGGACTGATAATCAACCTTGGTTATGGTTCAGCCAGGTAAATCTAGAATTATATCTGCATTTTAGGCATTATGTTTCATCTGGGCTAGAAATAGCAACAGTATTTTTTAAATACATCAAAGGTAAGCCAGGACATTCTTCACTGAACTTGCTTTAAGGGTTCACTCACAGAGTATAAAACTCCCTAAGAATCAAGCAACAGAGAGGTAAGACTTGCACAATATTCATAACAGGGAACAACAGTACAGCTACTATTACTGTGTTGGAAGCTTAAAAAAGATACATTTTTATATAAAGACAGGGGAGCCATGCCAATTCACAAACCTCCTTACACAGTGCAGAAAGAAAAGCAGTTCCCTCTTTTCTAGAATTTTAAGATATACTAGATTCTATGACTTCTTAAAAAGGTAGAATTTTTTTTCTGTTTCATGGAAGTTTTTTAATTACCTTTCCAATTGTTTCTGATGTTTCTCTTCTCTAGCTTGGGCCTTCATCTGTTGCACTTCAATTGTATCAGGTTTCCTCCTCCTCATGTACAATTCATGATTTCCCATACACAGTGCCAAAATTCGCTTGTTAATTCTCAGACGGGGTGCATAAAAAACAAAATCCTAGGAAAAAAGTAATTCCAGTATATCCATTAACCTAAAAAAATACACCTAGACAAGATTCAAAGCATTACTGCATTCTTGCATTGGTTAAATGAAAACTTACAAGTATTTGGATATTTTGAACAAGTGAACACCATAATCTATAAACCTAGTTACTGTCAGAGACTTAAAAGATAAATTCAAAATTGCACCTTGAATACTCCAGACATTAGCTGGTTTGTATATTTTTTTTTTTAATGATACTATTCTCTACTCTATTCAGAAGTCATTTGACCTAGAAAGTCTCATGAAATGTGCTGTTGTAACAGAAAAAAAAAAGCAAAAAGAAAAACAGAGGAGGACAGAGGTAGAGAATCTACCATCTTATTCTGTCTTTTCAATGCATCACAGAATATTAGTTGACTTAAAACCCCACAACAATTTAGGAATATCAATGACAAGGAAAAGAGAAAATAAACATACCATATTTCAAACTGAACATTTTCTTTTGATTACTGACTATTCTATCAGTAAAAGTAATAAATGTCACCACTATTTACTCATGCCTTAATGCCAGAGTAAGTCCCTGCAGGCTTAAATCTCTTCATATAGCAAGTGATGCTATTGTACACACTACTTACAGGGGCCTTTTTGTCAATTGGCTTTATGACAAATTTTTTGTCGTTAAAAGAGATGTTTCTTATTTCGCTCCAAGGAAAACCAATCTTGGGTGTCAGCCTTCAGAGAGAAAAAGTTCTCATTAGAAGCAGCAAGGATGTGCACTATATATATATATATATATGTATATGTATACAGTTCAATAAGGCTTATGTCTCATTCTCACAACTACACTTAGCTACATTTAGAATATTACATTTACAAAATTATGTTTTAATGTAAACATTAACAACTGTTCAAGCACATTTTGGTAGATTTTTCTTTTTACAAATATTCCATCAAATTAATTACATTTTAAAAAATTACATGGCATCGTAACAATAGGAATTTTGATTTATGACTTATTCTACTACTATCACCTAGATGCTAAACATCCTGATCATGCACTCATTCCTTATATGGCACTGGTAACTGTATTTTCACTTGAAAGTGTAACTATTGAAATGTAAGAAATTGCCATTCCAAATACTGAAATTAAAGTAACTTTCAGCCATGCCGTACTTCTGTTTAGCTCAGATTTGTGTTCTTACATTTTCAGAATTTAAGTTAAATTTATTTCCCTTGCATCTTAAGCAAAACACATTAAATTCAGAAATTGTTACAATGTTACACACCTGTATACTGCATAACAGGAAATATTTTTCTGTCAGCACAGACTTTTTTTCAATTCATATTATCGTAATTATAAATATCAGAAAATATTTAAGTATTTGATTGCTAACTATCAGGAGACAGGAAATACCAAAAAATTGCCTCATAGCTCAATCTGATCTGAACATTTTGAATATTTCCTGCTTTCAGGAGTTATATTGCCATCTAATGGCAATTAAGGCTTACAGAATTTTGTTACAGAGTATATACATCTCAAGTTGACTGTTCCCATCTGGAATTTGACATATCATGTGTAACTTCAAATCACTGTGAATGGTCTGTTGACACAAGATACTGCTAACAAGTGCTTGTAAAGAAAAAAAAGAGCAAGTCTGTTGTTCTATTTCCAAATTCTTCATATTTCCCACATTTCATCTCTTCCCTCTTCAAGTAGCAAAGATTATTTGATCTCTTTATCAGGACACATGAATGATTTATTTTCTTTGGTGTCTAAAAGGTTTCACTTTTAAATATCTAAGTTTTTCATGCTCCAACGTCTATTCTCCTCATTACAGCTCTTACAAATGTTTCTCATTAAATACATTGCTCAGCTTTAAAATGTCCTTTTCATCCTGACCCAAGAGAATGTTTTGAGTGAAAAGTGGAACAAACCATATAAAGATGGTCTGGGTGTAGTAATCCATACAAAGCAATGTAAATTTAAACTTCCATAGAACTGCTCTTCCTTTCCCTTCTTTTGCATCCCTAATCTTTAAAATTCAAACATTCTGGCAGTTAACTTCTCTTTCTCTTTTTCAATCTCTTACATAGATTAGGAGGAGAACCTGTTTTGCCAGATGTTACTGAACATGCAGTAAGGTGGGGATTGTACAATCTCAGATAGCAACTCCTAGGAGAGAACTGCAAAATGAGTATTTCCCACTTACTTATCATCGTGCTCATAAATATTCAGACCCAAAGCATCAACTCCTAGCCACAATTCAGTTCCTTTTTTATTCTTTATTTCAAAATAGTTGACTCCATACATTTCCAAGTCTTGTGCTATCTTAAGGTATTCCATCATAGAATCTTCCCTGATGAAGAAGAAAAATTGGTATAGTTTAGACAACAAATCATAAGTACATTGGAAGAAAAAGGGAACTGCAGAATAAACAGCTAAGGTAAAACAAGTTATGAATTAAATCTCTCTCTAAAACAGTTTGACTCAGATATTTTTAAGAGCTCTACACTCTAATATCCATGTAGAGTCGAATCATTGCACTTTGTCCTTCTGCCCCATGAGTTAAGCAAATACTAAATGTATTTTAGAGGCAGGCAACTGTGGACAAAGGCAGCTGACAGCCTTACCAGAAATCATGAAGGTAAACCAACAACCTAGCTGGAAACTCAACTCTCATGGAAGTCTTTCATAACTACCTACCTTGGTCAGTATAAAAGAAAGCCACTTCCCAAACAAATACCTCCCAAAATACACCCTAATAATAATGAAAGGTGTCATGAACATTTTTTACATAATTACCTTAACATTCCCCTGTGCTCTTCATGCCAGTTCTGTATTCTTTCTTCCCACTGTTCTTTTGTCAGTTTGTGCTGTTCTAACACACTGTAAATAGAAATTGTTGCTTTTAAATGACACTGACAACAAACTTAAACTCTTGTTGCACACCACATGATATGCTTTAACTGAATAAACTTAAAAGACTACTTCCTATATACTGCTCATATTTTCACAGAAGCACAGAAACAGGAGCTTTGTATTTCAACAAGATTCCCTTCTAATTTCTATTTCCAAATTCGCACACTAAAATTTTAGTGTGACTTTGACACCAAAATAGTGTGAAAGTCACCTCTTTTTTCTTGATATTCTATATTCTTTGCAATATAAAAGTCACACCACTGCACACCTCAGCTAAGTCATAAAATGTAATGTTTACAACAGCTGAAAATGCACAACTATTGCATCCTCTGGCAATAATGCTGCAAATTAATCTCTAGGTGTGCAAAGATACACCCAAGCTTTCATTCTGCTGTCATTTGAAAGAAAAGGCAAGACATTACAAGAAGTTAGCAGACAACCTTGCTGAGGGCCTTTTTTTTTGTGGTTTTGGGTTCTTTTTATTTTTCCTTTATGAATAAAATCAACAGGGAAGCAGCTTCAGAAAGCTATTTAATGTTTAATCTACAAGAGGCTGCAATGATGGAATTATATTTTGGCCTACTAGAACGTTCAGTGTAGTACTGCAGTAAGAAATCAAATGCATATAACTTTATTATGCTTTCATTCCATGCATCCAGCATTTCAGGTGTTTCTGGAGAAGCTGTTTTAAAGGACAATTAAAAGATCATATGAGAATTTGTCTACTGAAAAGGAACATGTTAAGTATACGAATTTGTGTTGTACTTAAGCACTGCAATATATTTTATTTGCAGTACACTTACTTTCAGGAAATTATTGTCATTTAAGTGTGCAAAACCATGAAAACTGAAGAAGAGAGAATATCAAATTAATTTTAGTTACTTCTAAATTGGAGTATTTTGATTTTAATTTAGCAGAAGCAGGCCTCCACTAACATTAAATTATTTTGGAGTACTTTGGAAATGTGTAAAATTAAATCTGTGCAGATGTTTGTGGACAAGACAGGAAATACATCTCAAGAAACATGCGGCTGTGATGCTTCTTCATTAAAGTCTAAATCAGGATCTCTAAATTTTACTAGCAAATAGGAACTCTAAAAAGTCACTATTAAATGCATGCTATCCCTTAGTATTTTATTTATAAAAATATGCTTTAGTTTAGTTTATGTGCACCATTTGGTGCAAAACCCATCCCACTCACCGTTGGGGGAGAAGCCTATCATTGGCTAGGTAGCCCAGTTTATGGATCTCCTTACTGTAATCTCCATACTTGGACTGGACAGCATAGGAAGCCAGAAGAACTGCAGTTTCTGGTGGGCAATATATCTCATCATTTAAGATCGACTCTTTGACTTGCAGGAAGAAAAGTCTCTGAGTTATTTCCTGAATTAATTCTTCAGATACATCCTCTGGAAAAAACTTGGCCCTGAACTTAAACTGCAAAGGATTTTCTTTCCGTACATCTTGCTGTGTTACCTGAGAGGAATAAAGAGAAAAATAAACAGAGCACTATATGGTAAATGAATTGTGATTTAATAGTACTTAACTCTTTAGCTCCTCTACACTGAAACCCTGAGCTTCCAGACAAGCCCATTTTGGAACTCACTGAAAGGTTCACATGGCACAAACAAGTTTGTCAATTTGAATAAACCAGACAATTCTGAACTACTACTTAAAGGCTAATAAGGAGATTTTTTTTTTTTTTGGTAGGCTTGTGTGAATTTTTATATATCACAATAAAGATCTGGAAACTAAGAAGCTGCAAGACATTAAAAAGATCAAAACTACATCCAAGGAGAGTTTGCAGGAAGTAATAAATTAGGGTCTAACAATGGTTCTTTAGCAAGAACTACAGCACATACCTTCAATGTGAGCATGAAGTTGGATTCTTTTAAAAGTGTTTCAACTACTGAAATAAATAGATGTGCTTTGTTCCTGTCCCTGTGTATCTATAGCACTGTAATGTTTATTGTGTATGAAACAAGACATATATGAAATTCTAGGAGACAGATTTGATGGTTGGCAGGCTTAACTGACTGTATTTACCACAGAGGAGAAGCAAAGATCACATTAGCGCAGACAGTGGGAGTTGCTCCTAAAACCCACCCAATTTGCCTCCTAATATTGAAGATAAAAAATGTATTTTTGACTAGGTTGAACTAAAAAACAAGTATCTCCATTCTAAACAGTGGCATTAACAAATAATCTGACAGCCAATATTAAAATAAGAAGTGACTATTCAAATTCACAAATATAATTTCAAGTAAAATTACCCAGTTCCCAGTAACTGGGAGATACAAGATACTCAATGCCATTTGGGAAAAAAAATATTACCCTACAGTCTACCTATCAGATACCTAAATTTTAGAAGCTGATTATTTTGCCTTATTTAATGATTCATAGCTGTATGCATACAAATTCCTGAAGCTCAAATACTTCCCATACACACGCCCAAACCGTAAAACAATAATTCTATTATGTTCTGCTATATGAAAATGGGACAATCATATGAATTCAACTTTTCTTAATGCATGCATGCATGCATTCTACAGTACTGGAAACTATCTCCTCAAATTAAATATTGATGCAGCTTTGCATATTCTTTATAACTAATCTAACTTAATACTATTTTGTCATTTAAAGCACGCAAAAAGCAATTTTTCAACTAAATTTGAAGCCAGCTATACCTCTCTTAAAATATTAATCAGCAAAGCTTATACAATATATTTCAACTGTACACTTGGCTAAATATGAGGGAATTGTTACCTTTTTATTTAGCTTCAGCCAAGTTGAGTAGCCTTTGCTGTCCACGTACTGCAGCCCAAAAAACCAGACTTCACGAAGACCAACGGTTTTCACCACCTAAAGATAAATGAGCCATAATCATCAGTAATCACTACAATACCTTTTTTAATTGGCATTGTGTAGCTTAATAAAGCTACGTGAACAATTTCAAACTGAAATGTAATCAAGTCTCACAAGAACAAAACAAGATGAAATAGTAGCAAAACATCAAGCTCAGAGAACCCCAAAGTTCTAAATAAACTGAAATGCTCCAAGCTATCAGCTGGAGCGTGCAGCCCACTGTGTAGATCAGCACCTGAGGAACAGAAGGTAGCAACAGGACCCTGAGATTATAAAGCACATCTGGGAAGTGACCTGCAGCCCCATGGGGAAGTGAGTACACTTCAGCAGAAGACAACTGGTAAAATGATAACAAAGAGTAATATTTGTGAACAAGTATGACATAATGAGGATGAACTGCTTCCTTCAAATAGTTCTGCCATCTTCTAAGAGTTAATGATAAAAGGGGTAAGGATGATCTTCTAATTTAACATACATGACTTTCCTGTAAGATTTCAGATCAGGTCTACCACCAAAAGCTACTAAAGAAGCAAAATTGTCCTTGACTAGAGGAAGGTTGTTTTATGGATACACTGCTTAAAAAGACAGAAGAAAATCACAAGCTGTTTTCACAACAGAATTGTAGTGTAACCACTAGGGAAGTCCCCCAGGACTTCAAAAAATGCTGAAAATGATGTGACAAAAATCTGCTGTAAAAAACCTTACATAAAGATCTGTGAGTAACAGCAAAAAGATGAACCTCAATAAAAGATCATATTTAATAAAAGCAAAACACTGTACATAAAAGATAACAATTTAAATTATGTGAACAAAGTTCTAGTTGTAAAACAAAAAGGCAAGAAAGCTATTACATTACTATACACATGTATGGTATTCACAAATCTCTAATTTTACATAAGGACTGATCACACCAACTTATAAAAAAGGATGCTGCAGCAATGGAAATGTTTCTGAAATGTTGAAAAGAATGATCAGTGACTTGGAACATTTTCTGCATAGCTAAGATGAACTAGGGCTACTGACAGAGAAATAAGGAAGGCTATGATAAAGGTCTATAAAATTTGCATGGCACATAGAAGGAAAATAGGGAATGATTGTATATTATTTCTTATAATGTAAGAATCAAAAGAAATCATGACACAGCAGGCTCAAAGCAAACAAAAAGAAGCACTTTTACTACAGAGTATAATGAAACTGTGGAACTGTTTACAAGTCTTTTGCACAGCAAAAGCATATGTGGATTTAATATGCAATTAATCAGAAGGGGCCAGCAAAGATTATTAAATGACTGTAAACTCTGGCTCCAAAAATCACATATGGTAGTACTTACATATGTCCTCAGGTTGGACCATGATGCCAAGCTGCTTTACTGAAGGCTGTTTTATGGAAGCATTCAGATGCATGTGAAGTAAATAGAATTTTACACATAGATCCTCCTCCATTTTAAAGTAGTACTATCGGGTTGCAAAATTAAGATTTTGAAAATTAGAAAATGTCATAAGATAACTATGCAAACTTACTTCTGTTGCCTTGCATATTTGAATAATCACTTAACAACCATTCGAGTGTGCACCTTTTTTCCTCCTTTATCATTTCACCTTCAAACTCCAAAGCACAAAACGGAAAATGTTTGTGGATCCAACCTGATTGATGCCTTGACTGAGCATGGTTATTTCCTCTAGAATCCCCACATCATTTACTTTAGACCACAAGAAATGCTTAGAACAGGTCTATATTACTAGTATGATCCCAAGCAGCATTAAATTTGGTGCCCCAACTCAGGAATTTCAGACCTGCTGTTCCTTTTGGCACAGATCTCCTACACAACCCTGATCAAACTACTTATGGCTTTATCAGATGACTGAGAATGCTCTTTACTTAGCAGCTGTCCAAGCTGAGCCCTTGTACCTTATCAGCTCTCTGAGCTGCAAAGAACTGCAGATGCTCAGCAGCTCTGCCCGTAAGGCATAAGGAGACAAGTGCTTATGCTCACGTCAAAACATTTTGCCCTCAACCCACTAGCCATGGCCCCTGGGATGCACATGATTTAAATACATACAACCTGGGTACAGCAATGCACAGCTACACAAGTTTGCAAAATCAACACTAAAACCACAGAATCCACAAATAAGGAAAAAGCATTGCCTACACTGCCTCTCAGCTCAAAGGAAAGAAAAATAACCTTTCTGAAACTTTGTACTGAGATAATACATGCACTTGTGCACTACAGTAGCATGTTAATGAAAAGTAAGCAGAGAATGAAAAACTTAGGAGTTTGATTCTGGCCCAAAATTCTATTAAGTAGCTTCAGGCAAGTGTTCATCCCACCTGTAAAACAGATTTATCCACCATCACATCCTACAACTTGACTATTAATAGGCAATAAAAATTTCTTGGAGAAGAAAAGCAACCTGAACAATGTATGTTTGGGCAAATCACAACATACACTTAAGACAACTTAACAAGGATTTCATATGGTCACCTTCACAAGATTGTAAAGAAGGAGACATCTGGAAAGGACAATGGAAAAAGGATAAAAGAAAATTACAACATTAAATAAAGGAGACAACCCTCACATTCCTTCGGAATGGCAGCTACAGTCAATGAAAAGCTACAAATGCACAGTGCTAATGAAACAAAACAGCTCCCCCACAACTACCACCAGTGTGTGGAAACATCACTCACAGGGTTCTCCCTCTCTCAGGAAAGCTACAGATACTTAACTGTTTGACTAGAGGAGGACAGATCCCCTCTTGCCTATTCTGACCAGTGACAGCATAGACAGAGGGACCAATGATAAGTATGTTAGTACACCTTCTGAAATGCAAGTAATTAAAAAAAAAAAAAAGCTTGTGCAATAAATAAGAAGTTTACTGAGTTTGACAATGGAAGAGAAAAAAGAGAGCCACAGATTTCAAATGCTGCATTCTTGCCTGCTAGCAGATGAAGATGATGAGAACATACATATGGAATGGGAAACAAATCAACAACTCCAGAAAATGCCAATTAAAAGCCTAAAAGAACACTGGCTGGTAAAAGATTGAAAGGTCATTCACCAAAAATGTAGGGGAGCACTAAATAACAGCTGAATCCATGGAGAGGTTATTTTCTGCAAACAACAAACCTGCTTGTCATGTTCACCACTTCTGCATAAACCTTGAGGGCCAATCCTTTCAGTAACAGTGCTATTCAATTCTCTTTCTCTAGAGAAACAAGATAACTTTTTGTCTGGAAATTTCATGCTGGTTTCACAATACAGTTCAGCTCTTGATGTTACATGGTGGAATTCACACATGAATTGAAGATCAGACAAAAAAGTGTTTCTCACACACAACTACTCTGGTTGATTTTTCTTGACCTAATTTTTTTTTTCAGTTTAAAACTCCAGAGGTAAGAGTTGGTGAGATGTCAAACACCACACAGAGAACTGAGGAACAAAGAAGAGAGCATGACAACAAATTCAAAACTGTATCTTTGTTCGCTGTTTGCAAATGCTCCAATTTGGATGAGCCTGATTACCTGGGCACAAGACATTACACAGCAGAATGTCACCCCCACCCAACAGTGAATGGCATAAGATAGCAAAGGCTGGCAAAAGACAAGTAACAGCTTGAGCCTTCTCTGCTGCAGAATACCATACTTTTATTTGATCATGGTGATGCTGGTTTGACAAAAAGCAAGACAGCCTCTTTTTTCAAGAAGTCTTTTTAAGAGTCATGAAGTTTATTCTTATGTTGGGGCTGAAGACCTACTTCATAGGTATACCCATATACTGCTACTGATGTTAGAGAAAAGGGCAGGCAGTAAATGTTAAGAGACAGTAATTTCAAAGAAAAACTGCAAAGGCAATTTCATTCATCTAAAAGTTCAGCATTAAAACAATAAACATTCTTTTCTTTTCAATTTATATAATAAGACATTTAATTGACTCTAAAAGGTCAACTAAAAAATTAAAGAACTTTTTTGATGTGTTACTTTCTCTTAGTACTCATCATTACATATTTCAAGCATCTATAGTGGAATGGACAGAAACAACTATAGGCAGAACTGTTGATCTACTTAAGCTATTTTTGAGGAGTAATTTCAGATATTTCCAGATTTCCTAAATAAAGGCATACATTTTGGATCTAGATAACAAAACATATTTATTGGTATCTTGTTGGAAAACAACATAACACATTGACAGGTCGTGACTATTTTTAAGGTTTCCTCAAACACCCGACAACACAGGTCAAAAAACTTGTTTCAAGATTCTGCAGACTAACATCTCATGAGTGCAAGAACAGCCCTGTTTAAGAAATCATTCACTTAGTCCATTTGACTGATGTACAACACACCATCAAGTGACAGTGAGCAGTTGTGATAGAATAGTTGAAAATGATAACCTTAATGTGCTTAAGAATTGCAAACCTTTCTTCCTTTTCTTTTTTTTTAACATAAATTCCAAACTAGTTCATAGGACAACGGTATTTAGTTCTACCATTTGGGAAGTGAAAAACCATCTTGCAGCATCTATTGTTGGAAAGCAATTGTGTTAGCTTTCATTAATGAACTTACTGTTACATACATATTTCTAAAATACACAATTCTAACAACTATATTGCAGTAGCAATTATAATATTATTAGACATAAAAACCACAATCAATTTCAAAGCAGTTCCATAGACAATTTATCTGAAGCCTCACTGGTAACATATTTAGAGAGTTGTCTTTGAATTCAATGTGTTCCAGGAGAAATAATGAGGAAATTCACACTAACTCAGAGCCTAGCTTAGATAACATAAGGAAAGCAGTCTGTACATGAGAACACTACCACTTTTTCAGACTATGCCTTAATAACCACAATACTCTTATGTGCTTGCACTTAGATACATAGAGACATGTAAGTTACCTGGTCAAAGAGCTGCTTGCCTGTTGTATTGGGCTGGATGGCAAATTCCAACTCTGCATCCATTGTGGTTACTCTGACATTGATCTACAGAATTAAAGGAAACATTTAAATCATACTGTAACAGTGCAATGCTTCCATAGCCTGTAAGAAACAGTAAGTTCAACATTTTTAACAGCAGAATGTCACTGCTTGTGTACACACAGAACATAGCAGTAAGAAAAACAGAAAATTTGAATCTAAAAAAATTCTCATCTTTATTTAGTCTAAAAGCATAATCAGCATAGTACTTACCCGTAGGTTGGAAGGTTAAATTAGAGAACTAAGCTCAAAATTAATTTTATGGGAAAGCTGACATCACTACTGAACAGCTGAAGAACATTGGGATATTGAGCTACTGGGCGCCATCTTTCAGAGGGCTTCTTAAATGCATGCAAAAGAAAAAGTTCTTGGTCACATATATGTCATTTTAAGGTATTTATGCCTAGCAATATAAAAAAACAAGCAGCTTCCTGCTTGCCATTTCTAAAATCAAGCAGTTTGGTGGTCAAAGTAGGCACTCTGACCAAGCTCTAGGACTAGAGCTTGTACATCTCAGGACAGACTAGAAGCAGGTTTTCACCAATGGAAAGAAAAACAACAGCAGTTAGCTCTCCTTAGTGTCAACCTCCTTCAACTCACTTACTACAAGACTAAAAAATCACCACCATTCAATGAACCTCCTTCTCCTGAAAACGAGGACCATTTTCCAGATTACTCCTGACAATCGCTGGGTTTATTTGCTCTAAAACAAGAAGTCAAATACTGCAGGAGATAATTGGAAGCCTTACTTGGAAGTACAACAGTCTTTGCCAATTTCTCTTCAGCTGGTACATATAGAAGTGAGAATTTCCATGAAACAGAACAATGTATTAAATGCACAGCCCTGTCTTCTCAGTGTTAGAACAGTCCTCCAACTCCTACTGCCAGGATATCAATCACATTTTAGTCATCTTTAGTGCATAAGAATATAAGTATTAAAAGGTCAAATATACCTTCCTATAAATGGAGAAAAACCAAACTCACACAAATATATTCTAATTTCTCTCTACTGTAAAAAAGGGCAGAGGAATAAATTAGGACTTGTATTACAGGTTCTTGATCTATGCATGTGCAAACCATTTCCATTAACTATTTCCCTAATTTTGCCACCAGGTGGAATACTTTGAGAAGTGATTGTCTGGAAAAGAAGGAAAGACAGCACATGGAAGGGAGATCTAAGGTGAGGAAAAGAAGACTGCAGAGCAATTTGTCTTCATGCAACAGATGAAGCTTGATCACTGCTCCCTTCAGTGTCAAGGTGAACACGAGGGGGATATACAAGACAAGAATAGCAGGAGGACATTGAGGTTATAGACTTGCAAACAAGAATGACAGAGGGGGCTAAGCCAACTTTACTGTGCGTGCAAGCACTGATAAAGAACAAGAGTTGAAGACTATGGAGTAAAAGATAGTTTAGTTTTATTGCAAAAAGAATTCAAAAAAATAGAGGGTGTGTGTCAGGAAGAGGGAAAATTCTGTAAATTCTCAGTCTATTTCAAGAGAAGAAAAAAACCCTTATGGAATATAATTAATCTAAAAATAACTAATTTTAAATGATAGTTCTAACTCACTGCCAGTTACACTTATTTAAGCATGAGGGATTGGCCCTTAATTACAAAATTTAATTTTTAAAACCAGGTTTTTTTACTTAAAAAATGAAGCCTTCTTTAGGGCAGTCACAAGTAAGCAAGTTAAAAAGAATAAGGCCAAAAAATAATTTTATTAAATGCCACAGTGCTCTGTTATATAACAGCACCATTGCCAAAACAAGAAGCATCATAGATCTACAAAGCACAGCAAGTTCAAAACTAATCACAGCAGCAAAAACTTCTTATATAAATATCATTACTACAAATGTCATCTACAAATGCAAGAAATACTACCTGAGAGTTTATCCTTCACAAGAACTAGGATACCCAAACAGTAAAATAATAGCTGTAATACAGAGACAAACTCAATACAGCTCTAAATTCTGCTTGCTTCTGGATATTACTGCCCCAAAAAATCTGCATGCTCTATGAGTATAGAGCTTCTACACTTCCAACAGGTACAGACATTAAGAGTACCTAGCCACTTATACACATTACAGTAACTGCTTAAGCCTGCAGCATTTCTCTTTATCTTTGCATTTCAAATTAACAGATTACTCAGCTGCTAATCAATATTTACACATTCAGTTCTAATAAAAAAGTTGCAAATTAAATGACGGCAATGTTAAAAATTTACCTTTTGTGATATGAATTATTTAAGAAGAGACAAAATTTAACTCTACAGTTTGTTTTCTTTCTGAAGGAATTTGGGCTGACTTTGATTTTTGGCATACAAATACCAGGCTTCTACAAACTTGTAACAGTGTTTCACACCTTCAGTTATTTCTGGGCATGGAACATAAGAAAGTTACTTTTTCAAAACCTGGAGAGCCCTGAAGGTCTACTTATCTAATTCCAACCTTGATAAGAGAGTACCCTCTCAACAAAAATCAAACCTGTGGTACCAGTTGCATTGTCTGTAAAATAAAGCTGGCAAACTACATGAATAGGAGTCATTGGGGAAGTTTCCACATCATAAATATGGCAGGGAATTGAGAAAACACAGGCAGAGAAAGAAGGTCCAGGAGCTTCAGCAATGGTCTGTCACTCACGTAACCTCTGCTGCGTATCCAGCTACTTTGCAGCAATGCTGTTTATGTGACATTGGTGGTGGAGGAAATTATCTGAACCACAAACCAGGACAGGCACTAATCTGAACCAACGTTACCACACAAATACGGAAGCAGGAAGGGGCTCTTGCAATGGTGACAAGAGAAACGCACAAAGGCTTCCTGTAGCAAGTATTGGAAGGCTACCACTACACATACCACAAGATCCATTCGGTGCCTGCTTTTCAATCTTGCCCTCACCAGGATCCCACATCTTTGTTACAGAAACTGACAGATCCCTTCCTCACACAGTTCCACCAATTACTATCTCAAGTTTGCATATTAAATAGAATCACAGAATAGTTTCACTTGGAAGGACCTTTAAAGACCATCTAGTTCAACCCCCTGCAACAAGCACAGTCATCTTCCCCTACATCAGGTTGCTCAGAGACCCATTCAACTTGACCTTGAACCTTTCCAAAGGTGGGACATCTACCACATCTCTAGACAACTTTTAAGAGTTTCACCTCCTGCATCATAAAAATTTTCTTACTTATATGTAGTTTGAATCTTTTATATCCTTTTAGCTTGAAACCATTAGCCTTGTCCTATTATAACAGGCCCTGATAAAATGTTTGTCCCCACCTTTCTTATAAGCTCCCTTTAAGTACTGAAAGGTCACAATAAGGTCTCCCCACACCTCTCTCCCCCAGGCAGAACAGCCCCAACTCTCTCAGCCTTCCCTCATAACAAGGGATGCTCCATTCTGTGAACCATTTTTGTGATCCTCCTCTAGACCTGTTTCATCAGCACCCTGTCCTCCCTGTGCTGGGAGCCCAGAGCTGGTGCAGCCCTGCAGGTGGGGTCTGAGCAGAGCAGAGGGGCAGAATCCCCTCCCTGGCCCTGCTGCCACCACTGGATGCAGCCCAGGACACGTTTGGCTCTCTGGGCTGTGGGAGCACACTGACAGCTCATGGCCAGCCTCTCACCCTCCAGCATCACCAAGTCCTTCTCAGCAGGGCTGCTCTCCATCTGCTCATCCCCACCCTGTGTTGACATGGGGGGATGCCCCAGCCCAGGTGCAGCACCTTGCACTTGGCCTTGGTGAACCTCAGGAGGTTAACATTGTCCCACTTCTCAAGCTTCTCCATGTCCTTGGCATCAGCAGCCAAGAGGCTGAGTTTATCTGTATTTTACCAGACTTGTTTCAGAATGATTAAACATGGCCAAAGGAAAGGGAAGAAGATACACTAAAGAATTACATGATTATTCTTTGCCAAGGGAGCAACCGATGTTTTGATAACAAAGGTAGCTAATGGCTTATGAGGATATTTGCCACAGCTCACAAAATACTATTTATAGAAAATATTCCACAGCAATTTATCTATTAAATAATTTATCAAAACCAATAAAGAGTACAAGTCATTGAAAATATCTGGAATAACAAACACAGATGTGCACTTAGTAAAAGCCTGCACTTCATAAGGGAATTATATTTTCATTGCATGCATTCTTTCACCTTTAAGGACTTGAAAAAGTATGTTTACATTTTCTTGTAGTACCTAACTTCAACCCGTCACAATTTATGGGACTATTACACCGTCACCGCATTAACCTTTGAACCTCTCCTCAAGCAGATACAGTCCATGAAACATGCACAAAACCTGGCTGTAAACTTTATAATCTAAAACTTTCTATTACTGTACTTCAGCCACCCTTTGCAAATATTAGTTATGGCACTTCATCATGAACTCCAAAACTGAGTCGGTACCAATACTGAGAAAAAAAGGCCATTTAAAATAACATGGAAATGGTTTCCAGAGGTTTTGCTTTGGTTTAATGAATGCAATACAAATTAGTCATTTGTAAAAGCCACAAAAACCAGTCTGATTCATAAGAAAATTGTATATGGCAAAAGAAGTTTGTTCAAAGAGCTCCCTCACACCGGTTCAGCCATTTACAATCTCAAGTTTGCATATTAAATTGCGTTAAGAGTAGCAGTGTATTAGTCCCACTGCTTCACAGACTGCACAGCACTCTGTCTCAACACCAACATCAAAGTAGATATAGGAAGAGATGAAAGAAAAAAACTTTATGAAGAAGGTAAGGTAAAAAGGCAAGGGTTAAACAGCATTAAGAACAGAAGGCTACAGAATAATGCCAAACAGATTTTACTAATAGACGAATCAAGAAAGCAGTCCTCCAAGCTGACATCAGTTGTCCATTTATACTACAGAAATAAATCATAAATTCAAGCCATAATTCAAATACTGTATTACACAGACTCAAAGATTTTCCTGTGTAACAACAGCACTGTAGTAAAAAAAATGATATACTATTTCGGTTCAACCACCTTACAGAAATTAGTTTGATCTTGCAAATATTAGAACTTTAAACCACAACATTATTCCAGAATCTGTTATTTACTCCTTCTGAATACACAATATCATAAAATGTTGAATAAACCTAAAAAAAAAAAAAAAATCCTTTTTAGTCTTAGTAACTTTGACATCTATCTCTGTTATTCCCCAGTGTAACATTTGCTTTCTTTCATGCCTTGCAGTCTTGTACAAAAGTGCAAATTATCACCAAAACCAGATGATAATTTAACTCTTTCTACACCCTATAAATACAATATTTCAGTCAATTAAATCTAATCCTCTTAGCATATGAAATGATTAAGAGTTATGTAACCCGTAATGTCTAATTTTAGCTCAATGTTTCTATTTTCAGAGCAGATCTGTGAGAATGCCGTACAGCTGAGAAACATTTTGCATCTATTCTTTTAGGAAGAAAACACTGAAAATAAGAGTCAACAAATATTCTGTTCTTCAGCAAGCTGAGAACTAAGCATACTGAGAACAGCACTTGCAACAGCTCAGATTTTGATTACAGCAGCAAAGACGTAATTAAACAAAGAAGTCATCCGTTTTATTCAGATGGATCACAACATGCTACATGCAACTAAAATCCACACTGCTAGGTAGAACTGAGAACAGTAAGTCTTTTAGAAACAAACTATTTGGTTGTAAAATCAGAGTAGATGCTGAGTAACAGTTGAAAAACTGGAAAGCCACTTTGTCACAAACCCAGGCAAAATCAAGGAGCAGACTTTCTACTGAAGCAACCAAAAATGAAAATGTTTCAATTATGTATACTTTTCAGTCACATATTATCTTAGTATCCCAGGGCAATATACTAAAGTTGCTTTTACCCTTTCAAAACAGCCTTTTCACCCAAACTATTTACCTACTATCCTCTAAAAAAGAAAATCCGAAACACATGCCCTTTTACTGCCATGTATAAGAATCATTCACAGTGGCATGAAACTTATTTCAGACTGAGACTTCCAAGAAAAATGAAAGATGTTTGCTATAAAATTCCAATACTCTAAGACTTTCTACTGGTCTTCATTTACTTAATTTTGTCTGGAATACTACGCAACTTTACAATGTGAAACCAAAAAAAGTGAAACCAAAATCTATTTAATTGCCTTTTCTGTGGGTACTGATTTCATTTAAATTGATCTGTGGCTTATTTATTTGTTATTTTCTCAACAAAAAAATTAATCCCAGAAACCCCAGAAGAATTTACAGTTGTACTGCACAGGTTTACATATTTACAAGACTACCAGACGGTTCTGAAAACTATCAATTGGATCATCACAGCAGAGTCTGAAAAAAGAAAACCTAAATAGGTCACAGTAATACAGGAGAGATAAAATAACATTGTTAAAAATATCACCACTTATGTTAGCTGGGTTTTCTTAGCTTTTACCCATGATATTTCATTAGTTTTCAGGTTAAATTATTTCCAGCAATAAAGCTACAGAACACTGACTGTCTTATTGCAACAGCTGTCAAAAATAAGCAACAAGGAGTTAAAAGCATAAAAAGTTTCTGGACTAGAAGTGCATTTGGTTATTGTGGATTGTCCATAAAGACAGCTCCCAAGAGCTCCAGTAAATATCCATAGCAAGAGACCTCCTAGTGTCCAGTACTATCAAATCTGAGCAACAGCAAGACTCTTCAAAGAACAACGTCAGATTCACTAAACATAACCATGGCTAGGCTCTTACAGTCTCCAAAGAAGAAAGAAGGGGGGAAAAAAGAGAGGAGGGGGGAGGAAGAAAGCTCCAAAGCCACCTATCATTTAAGAAGCAACCAGAACAAAATCTGAGGTTTGATTTCTATAGGTAATACTATTTAACCTTTGGTAAGTGTGCTATTTCTTCATTCACTGATTACCAAATATAATTACAGCAACCTGCAGTTTACAGGAAGACACTGAGAAATGTAATCAGTTTCATTTCATTTATAATGGCTCCTTTCGCTTGGCTTCCTTCTAGGATTTCACTGCACCCACATCATCAAGAGATACATGAACTCTTCATAAAAAGTCCCTTATTAAAAAAAAAAAATTAACTTTGGCACAAGGCCAGCTTCTTTGCCAAGATCTGGTTAATATCCATTATTAGGGTGGATTGTGCACTCTTTCAATACCACTGCAATCTCAGTTCTAAGGACATTGCTTTCCTCGTGAACAACCCTAAAATTCTTACTTCCTTCAATTTTCTTTGGTCCTTAAAATAGAGAGAACCTTGCCTGCCTAAATTTCATGGTTCCAATCCCAGACTTTAAAAATAAGTTACCTCACCCAGGCTTTTTTTTTTCCTAGTCACGACCTCTGTGGCTCCATGGGTCTCCAGCTGCATGGAGCTGAAGGCCTCACAAACTGCATGAGCTCACAATGACTTTTTGCCTCATTCTTAAAACACAGCTTTCCAGTTGAGAAGCTCCATCAAAGGCAGTATACTCAATTCTCATAGCCAGCACTCAAACAGGTCAGAAAATAATATGCTGCTAATTAATTTTCCTGCCCTTTAGAGTGCAGCTTTCTCTCACCAATAAGCAGGATACAGACAGCTACTTCCAGCTGGAAAAAGTGCGAGGATACTGCCCCTAATTCACTGGCAGGAAAAGAAGAAATTGCAGAAATAAGGTATGACCAGTTGGTCATCAGACCAACTGCAAAGCTCAGAACAGAACTTCAAGCCCTTAGTCCCATGGTCACATTACTCATCGAGCTGTACCAGTTCCAAATACTGGCACACAAAACTGATTATTTACTGGGGTAATTTCTTATTAATAGTAAAAACCTTTTATGTATCTACATATTGGGATGTATGTGTATACACATGCACACAGACACATTTATGCTTAGCAATAGACCTGCCCTGCTCCTAATCTGCTACCAAAATGGAACATCAGTAAACAAAGAAAGCCTGAAGGCTATTACATAAACCAACTGAGTTCAGTAGAAACAATCTGACAATTCAGTTTCCCTTCTGAATGCTTTTCTCACTGGATACAAGTGGAAGAGACAAGCAAAAGTCATTTAACACATGGCAGATGAAATCCTAAGGTAAGCAATATAACATTACCAGAAAAAGAATCAACCTACTGAATAATTATCTCCTCAAAGACTTCTAGAATTATTATCAAAACAGAAGATGGAGATCTTTTTATCCCCCTGGGTAGAAAGTGGATGAACCCTTATCTTAGCTGAAATGAACAGAACAGGAGAGCATAAACTCTGCTTATTTCCTCCTTCAAACTTACTTTCTGGGTGATACCCACTACCATGGTAAACCTATTAACTTAGTGCAAACACTTTACACATGTTCTGTCTTCCTCTGCCAAATCCTGCACCAAATCCTTCCACTGATTCTCACAGATACTGAGTCAGGCTCAAATTATGCCTCCAATAACTACTGTAAGTCAGCTCATTGCAAAGTCAACAATTCCTGAAAAGTCATTCCTCCTGCCAGCCAAATGGGCTTCAGGTACTGCTCCCATTTCTAATTGTCCTCCACGCAATTTGCAGTACCAAGCCTTCTTGATCTTTTTTTCCACATGTTGGTACTAAACTGTCTCAACTTCAATTGTACAAGATCAAATCTTACAAAATCTAGAAAGGGCAGAGTCAAAACAACTAGAACAGTTAAGATTATCTCTCTAAAACATAAAAACCTTCCTAGATTTTAGATTAATATAAATCTGCTACTTACTGGTTTCGGCATTTTTCTTGTTTTCTGTAGTCTCCTGTCCACTTAAATCTTCCAAAAACTCTTTGCCCCCTTCTGCCAAAAATAAAATTAAAAGAGTTGTTTTTAAATGAATCAATAATCACAGTAAATAGTACAAATTCCTATACAAGTGCTCTACATGTACAAAATACATTTCTCAGTAGGTGACATCTAGAAAGAGCAACTAATTTAGCCAGAGCCAGAATCTACAGGTCTCCAAGCAGTAACATCCTTCCTAGTTTCTGTAGAACATTTATGCAGTAATGTTACCATAAAGAGACAACAGTTTCCCCAATTGCTACAAATTCTCTCAAAGGTTCTGTTGTCATATATCGACTATTAAAAATCTCTAACATTATTTACAAGAAATATCATAAAGACAAAAAACCCACTCTAATAATTTTAAAGCATCAAAACTTTTATTTCCTGCCTATAAAATAATTTGCTTCTCTCAGTAAAAGAACGACAGTGATTTTTTCCAAATGAAAATAAATGCAAATACACCAACAGTAAAAAAAGGAAGAAATTCTGCTGTGCTTAAAATAACGCTGATTTTTTCTTTTTAAGCAGAAGGCTATAAGTTATATCTATGTGGTGACGAAAGTATTCACTATTGTTTTCTGCTCCAAAAAAAGTTTTTATGCCTTGAAAAAATATGCTTGCAAAGTTATTGGGAGATATCATCCTACCTCCTTTTCAACTCCTAACTTGGAGCAAGCAGCTATTCACCTTCCTGCACACATTTACAGTAATGACTTCCACAAATCAGACTGTTGCTGGTTTGCAAGGAGCATCAGACTGCATTGCCTTCAAAAATAATATTAACTGGAATTACTCTTCTACTAAGAAAAATTACTGTGACATGCTAGTCAGAATAATCCGAGATTTCAGTATTATAACTCCACAGCTACAACAGATGAATAAAATCTTCAGAAGTGCTTAAAAGAAAGCAAGAGAAAAACAGAATACTTGAGAGCAATCCAGTTATCAAAACCAAGCTTTTGTATAACTGATCTTTCATTCATAAAGAAAAATTTAAAAATAAAGTATTTTTACAAAAAAAAATTACAGAAGAAAATTTTCCTCGCTTCTTGGCAATAAAAATACAGTAAATATTAGAAACATTTGCAGAGCATTTTAAGGTGCACTATCACTTTATTTTTTATTTCTTCCAATCTGTAGAGATATGTTTGAAAACAGACTAAAAAAACAGATAAAGGATGAAAACAGAATTTAAGAAGCATAATTGTTGTTGGCTGTTAAAGAAAACAAATGTTAAGACTAAAGATTACAGAAACAGAGATCTAATGGCATAATTCAGATATAGAACAAAACTGTGTTTAACAAAAAAAAAAAATCAGACTGGAAACATTAAAACACTATCTTAAAGTTGCATTCACTACGATATAACTAGTCCAGCCCAACTCTAAAGGTATAATAATACTCTATTAACCTAGCATAAAGACAATTACATTCCAGCAGATTTTTTTAATTACAGAAGATACTCTAGAGAACTGGACAGTATCAGTCATGTCCCAAATGCAGGCTCACTGCCTGATGTGCAGTGCCAATTTACACACTGAGCCAAGGCATTTCCATCTCTTTATTCTGATCTCAGAGCAGGGAGCTGGGCAGGAACCCACCAAAGGCTGGCCCCCCATCATCTCAACTTCACACCTATCGTACATTTTAGCAAGCACAGAAGTCGCGTTTTATTGGCTGCAGGTCACATAGCTCTCTTCTTGATCAACATTTTATCTCCTACTGACTCAATGATTCTCTCACTTCTGCCAATCACTCCACATGCTCAGCCATTCCCCTCTGGAGTTGTGGGCTCAGGGAATCAATGGGCCCTGAGCTGTGGTCACAGCCACCCCCTGCCAGAATTACCTTTTCTCCACTTGGAGCTGATTCAGCACAGTTGCTGAGTTGGCTTTGTTTGTTTCTTCCTTATCTTGGAAGTTCTGCCAAATGTCCTTGCGGCTTGTGAATTCTGCATTCCCTGTGCCCACTATCAATGGGACATCCTTCTTCCAAACTTTGCTAACTTTTCCCTGAGTCTGAGATGGTTGAAGAGTGTCAAGCCCCAAACATTAACAAGGCAATTCTACTGACAAGTCATTTATCTAACACCTGGACATCAGCAGTAAGACTACTATTCTAAGATACTGTTAAATATATCCTTGAACATTATGAATACACTTTTCCTCTATTCCTCTCCTCTGCTTTTAACCACAAAAGCTTCCTGGGGAGGAAGAAAAAATTGGCTTTTGATAAAAATCCAGCAGCATGTTTCCCTTTCAGAGAAGAGACTGCCTCCTCTTCTCCCTTCTTTCCCTAATGTACACCTTGGAAAAATTCAGAAGAGAATAACAGAAGTCAAAACAAGCTTGGCTCTAATATCTACTAACAGTTAGCAGGATTCCAAGCTGTAGTAATCCCTGTGCTCACCTCTGACAGCAGAGGTTCAATGCTTGAAAAACTGAAGGCAGATTGAAGCCCTAGAGTTACACTCAGTTAATTAAGGATGCAAAAGCTAAATTAGATTCTCATCCACCATTTTGTGAGCGTGCCAACTCAACAGTACCAAAAGGAACAGAAAGTAGCACAGCTACCTTCCTGTGCCTTTAGTTACAGAGCACTGAAAAGAAGGGGTATGGTAAGATGACTGATAAGGGAGTCCAGTCTCCAGGAGAGCAATGACAGCACATGGCACAGGACCAAGATCTGTGTTATCAAATGATTCCTTTCTCAGGTCTTTCTAAGAGACAATGTGTCTAGCAATTTCTGCAATGACTGTCACACCCTCATACATTTTATCACCACAAATTCATTCATAAACATGTCCCAGATTTTTGCTTTGGTATTCACTCAAACATTTTGCTATAATACCACCAACAAACCATAAATTATTTGAAAGCTTACTGTAAAACCTTAAGGTAACTTTTAAAATCAGAAATGTGACTGCAGAGTTTTACAGGTTAATCCTATGTCATCAAACCACAATTGGGAGACATGTTTTCACATGCAAGAGAACAAAGTTATCACCAAAAAGCAAGGGTCATCTTAAGTAAAACTGAATAAAAATGAAGTCTCACTGTTAGTCCCACAGATCTCATGGGCCTGAGAAATTATCACAGTGTAAGAGCAACAGGAAATAAAAAAAAAAAATCTATGCAAAACAAACAGCATCCCATGTATTTTTTGTTGAAGTGTCTCCTTGCAGTCTCGTTTACAAATGTAAAAAAAAATCTATAATTTATTTTTTAAAAATTTGGCCAAGTATAAATTTATAGCCAACTGTGCTGAACTTATTTCCATTGTTTTCATTTTATATATAATACAAAAAACAACCTGTGTCAGTCTTACTATATATAATACAAAAAACAGCCTGTGTCAGCCTGAATATGCTTTCATATTCAAAATATTGTGCAACTTTGAAACAGTACAGTCACACAAATGCATTGTAACTATTATATTTATATACAAATCAAGAAGTTCACAGATCTTAAAACTGCAAACATTGACATCAAATAAGCACTGAATAAAAACTGAAAATCACCCTATCTTTCCCAATCATTGGCACCAGCTAACATTAAAAACAAAACAAACATGAGGGAAACACTGGGCCAAAAGAAACCAAAAATGGCAGCCAGGCAAAATATTGTGTATCTTCACTGTTATTACTGGAGTGGCAGTTTGCTTTTGCTACTAATGCCAGTTCAGATAAATTTATATTTAGCAGATGCCAAATTCTTAACTTTGAAGCCACTAATTACTTACACTTACTTTAATCTTAACACTCACGGGAAATGGCATTGCAAATAGTGAAAAAAAAAAAAAACAACAAACCACACACCAAAAAACCCCAACAAAAAAATCCAGCAAAAAAGACCCCAGTCAGCTGGGATTGGGAATGATATTCCTTTTGATTCCTGTATTCTGAAACCAGCTTGTGACCTACAAGGCATAAAGGCTCATCACTTCAGCATTTAAAATCCTAAAGGTCCCTCTTCCAAGTCAGGATTAACAGGGCTGCGACTTTGCTGACTTCCCACTGCTACAACACTCAGGACCTTCAGAAGTATATGCAGTAATCTGGACTCTGGACCAAAACAACAAAAGTATCAGCAGGCTCCACAGCACAAACAGATAAAAAAAGTCATCCAGAACGTCAAGAACTCTCTTGAAATGAAAAGCTGTGATTTCAATTAGTTTCACTACAAGGTAGTTGAGATTTTTAAATCAGTATCATCTGAGTTTTGAGTTATGCCACAGAAAGCAACAAATAAAGCAATTGTTGAAAGATGACAATGAAAGCTTTCTTCAGAAAATGATGGTGCATAAAATGCCCGATGCCAAAATTCTGTCAAATAATTTATGCAGCAGCTGTTTTCAAAAGAAACATTCATACACACAGCCTTGGGTCTGAGGTCAGGTGAGGATGGGATGCAGGCAGAAAGCTCAAGCAGGATGCTTGGCTGGTAGGGAGCAACACTCAAAAGCAGGATCCCTGTCTGATAGCTTAGGGCCTTCTCTCCGAAGCAGCCCCTCCAGCAGCATCCCTCCTAAGCCTGAGCAAGAGGTTTACCATCTGTTTCCCTAAATGCAGATAGATGTCAGGGACCACAGAGCTTTACCCACAGCAATATGATTCACTCATTTATTAACAGAAACTTACTTTTTCTTTTCAAAGTCTTATCCCATTCCATTTTTTGTGGTACCTAAAAGTTTTAGATCTTTGCGGGGGAAGAAATAGGCAACTCACAGGCCATTGGACCTGACTAACTGGTCTCAGATTTCTACAAAAACATCTCTCTACTCCAAAGCAGTCTGTGAATGTCTGCAGGGCAATCATCTTTCACACTAACAGCTCCCTAATGACACACTTGCTGCAATCCAATAAAGAAGTTCATTTGCCACAGACTTTACTTCTGCATACATCTTTTTCAGACGGACAGAGCGACCGCCTACACAGTTGTCTGCAATATAAGCAAACCAGGGCGGGAACTAAAACAAGACATTTATCTCACCAAAAAAAAAAAAAAAAAGAAAGAAAGAAATAAGAAAAAAAAAATCCAACCATGAATTGTACACCTAATATGCAAAAATTGAGATTTGACCAGTGCTAGAGTTTTACACGCTTTTTTTTAATATACTGTATCTTTCCCTTCTTAAAAACACTATTTCCCCCAACCCTCCCTTCCCTGAAACATCCAAAATAGGCTTGCTGTGTCTGAAAAATAACTGCAATAGAACTAGTACAACTTATTTATTCAATGTATCTATAGGAAAATACATTTTGAAGAGTTAGTGTTTCTTCTAAACTGGACTTCCTGTGAACTTCAGAAGTAAAATGTAAACCTGGCAGTTGCCAACACAGTTTTCAGTTAAAAGCAACTTCATAGCAGTCAAAGAATATTTGTGCACTACTTGCAGTTTTGCCAGTTTATAAACTGGTATGTTTTAGACATGCTACACAATTTACATACACTTAATATTTATTGAGTTTAGTAACCTTAACTTCAAGTACCCCCAAATGCACTATAGGAAATAATTCAAAGATTCTGAAGAGTCCTGCAACCATAGAAAGGCCAATCTTATCACTGGATGCACCATCAAAAATGGAAATCATGAATATAAACTGATAGAAGTACTGTAGCTTTCAAGTGCAATAATCCTCTCTCTAAACATACAGTTAGCAAAGAAATAGGACATGTACCCAGAATTTTGGGTATATCTCGTCTCAAAGTCAAGTACTGTATTTTCTCAATGATGCTGTTAAGTCTCTTACAACTAGTTCCATAAAATAAAGGAAACCTATGCACTGGCCACTCACCATTCTCCATATGAACTAGCTAGAGTTCTTAAACTGCAAGGTACTCATGTAAAAATTAACTGCCTTTTGGGGCCAATGTCATATTTCTTTTTCTTTGTACTACATGACTTGAAGGTTTCATTCCACAGAGTGATTAATAAATATCTAAATCAGAAAGGAAAAAATATTTTTTATATTCAAAGTACAGCTAAGTATTAGCCTATTGGTACAGTTAGCCAACAAATGCAGTTCTTTGGTGTTGAAAGGAAAGAGTTCACCTAGGCTCCTTCAGCTCTGGAGTAAACTTGCTGAGCATGCAGGATACACTGGGTGCTGCTTTAATGGATCAGTATCTTTCCACAATCAGTTCTTTCTCCAGAAGTTTGTATAAAAGCTTTGTTTACATTTACAAACTTGAAAATCCTCCCTCTCCTCTACTCCCACAGACTTCTAATGCAATATAAAGCGATAGGACGGCTTTGATGTGTTTAACACATCCAACAGAAAGACGTCATGCCTACAACAACTTTCCTCTTCACCTCTGGCAACAGAGGCAGCCCTTCTCAAAAAGTGGAGCGAGGCTGTTGAAGAAGAAAGGCCATTCACCTATCCTGGCAAAGGCTAAAGGAACTCTGCCAGGAACTGCCTTCTCACGTCATAACATCTACATGTCTTACCCTCCTGCTTTTGCAGCTCGTCACTCTCTTTACAGTTTTACCCAATTTTCTGTAAAACAACCTATTACCATAGCCCTGCAGTGGCAGAAACAGTCAGAGCAAAACTCTTTTTGTCATCTCTACACACACTTTCACCCCTTTTCTTTGAGTCAGCACTCAACAAAAACTCTCTGGACAGCTCCAGACATGTCACACCATGTCATTTTTTCATGCATTTTCTAAAGATGTTTCGCTTTTGCTCTCCAGTTTCCCAAGCTAGTAGAACAACTGTGTCACTTGAGTACAAAGCTTGGAAATAAGCCACTGCCTTGCAATTGCCATTTGCTGGGAGGCTGCTTATCTGGGAACACTGCACTGACTCGCAGTTTATTTTTCTCACAGTCCCTCATGCTAAATCAATAGATCAATAGAGGCAAGTCTTATAACCCAACAAACAGTTGCTACTTGTGCCATCTTTAATGATTAAAAAACAACTTGATGGCAGTAGCCAGAACGTCACTGTGCACCAACTCCACATCTTCCCCGGGAGCACACGTTGCCCAGCAGCGCTGTGCCAACGCACCCAGAGCTGACAGCAACAACAGCGTCTCCACAATCTTCTCCATGTGCGAGGCGCTGCGCAGGCACACGCGTCCCCAAAAACGCTCCCGTGGCACAGACACGGCGACAGGCATCGCCGATGGAAACAAACCAGAGCGCCATGCGGCGATGCATCTGAAGCCTGACACGAACCCAGCCACAGAGACCGAGCTACTTAAAACTCAGAAAAGGCCACTCCCGTAACTCAGTTACGGGAAAAATGGAATCTTCTTAAAAGCCTGTACTAGAAAGAGGAACACGAAATACTTGTCTAGGGTGTTAGACAGACTGGAAAAGACAGCTTAACAGCACCTTATAACCAAAGTGATTAGTTGTGCTGGCATGGAGTCCAAAGAGATTTTTTTTTCGCGTTCAGATTAAGAAACTGACAAAAGACAAGTGAATTCCACAAAGTTGAAACTAAAACCCCTTATCTGCGCTAAACTTTAAGCGACAAGGTTAATTACAAATGCCCACGACTTGTACAAAACATTAATCCATTCAAAAAAACAATGCACAAAGGCTCATTCAGGGCCGCTGCGCCCATTACGTCGGTCAGTACTTAAGGACTCTTAAAAACGCGCATTTGTCGAAAACAATAGACAGCAACAGATGCTCCACAGCACTTGTTTATGAAGTAATTCCTTATTATTCTCCCACACCGCCGCACTCAGCTGGCCCGACCCGACTGCCACATGTCTACTACGGTGTAACCTGCCGAGCCGCGCCGCTCGGGGACATGAATAATGCAGCGGAGGCTGCGCGGGCACGCCGGGGGCGCGCTCCCGGGGCCCCCCGACAGAGCGGGGCGAGCCGGGGGTCGGCGAGCCGGGTCCGGCTCCCGGGCGGAGGCGGTGTCCGGCACACGAGCGGCGCGGTGCCGCGCTCCCGCCGCCGCAACAAGTCGCCCAGCGCCCCCCACCCACTGAGGGCTGCGGGCGGGCTCACGCCTCGGGCTGCCGCCCCCGCGCTGTCCCCCCGGGGCCCCGCCGGGGGCCGCCCGCGCAGCCCCCGCCTCAGCGCCCCCGCCTCACCTGGGACTCCGCTCCCTCCGCGGCGCCGAGCGGAGGGGGGCGCCGAGCCCCCGGGGCAGGGTGCTCGGGGCGCGGCGCTCTCCACTCCTGGCGGGGCGGTGTGTCCCCCCCGCCGCCTCCTCGCAGCGGGGCAGGAGGCGCTGCGGGGCCGCCCCGCGCTGCTCGCCGGGGATGCGGCGCGGAGCGCGACGGGCGCTGTGACAGCTCCGCAATATGGCGGCCGCCGCCGCCGTTCGGATTTTCCCCCCTATCAGATGTGGCTCCTGCGCACGCACTGCGCACGCGCCGCGCGGGCGGGCGGGCATGCGCGGCGCGCGGCGCGAAGCCGCTGCCCGGAGGGGCGCGGGGGCGGCGGCCGCGAGGGGTTCCCGTGAGGGATGGGGAGGGCTCAGGGACGGCGGCTCCTGGCGGGGGAGACGGAGCTCCCGTGAGGGGACGGCGGCGAGCGCTCGCTTTCTGAGACGGCGGGCCCTCCGTACGGAGCTGCGCGCCCCTCCGCGAGCTCCGGCGGAGCCGGTGCCCGGAGACCCCGTGCAGCCCAGCCGAGCGCAGCCCTGCCCGTGTCTCTCACGAGAGCCTGTGGCAGCTGCTGCAGCGGCAGAGCCGCCCGCCAGGAACCCCCTGCTCGCTCGAGTGAGGAGGGGATGAGGAGAAGCTGCTCTCCCGTTAGCGCGGGCGGGCGGGAAAGGACAATCTCAAAAAAGGCTTCAGCCAGCGAGGGGGAGTTGGCGGCGTGGTCTGGGTTTTTTTTTTCCGTCCGAAGCCCCGCCAGGCATCGTGCCGCCTTTTTGGCAGGCGTGTGCTCCGGGGCGCGGTGGGAGGCCGGGTGTCTCGGCAGATAGGGTGGCTCGGAGCGGGCGATGCCACCGCCCCGCGGTGCGGCGGGCAGCACCGGGGTGAGCGAGCGGCGAGCCAGGGCTGGGAAGGGTCGAGCTGTGGTGGCTCATGAGAACAGGGATGCCTTCAGGGAAAGAGCATGGAATGCAGTCTGAGTGGAGAGCACTGACCCTCTTCATCTCCTTCGTATCTTCGCAGTGATGGGCGTTCTCTTTTCATCACTCAGTCGTGTGAAACAGTCACGCTGGTGGACGGGATCACACCTTGTTTTGACATTTTTCTCCTTTTTTTTTTTAATACAGTCACAATGAAAATGTAGAAGAAAATAGCACTGAGGAGAATCCTTCTGAAGGACAGAGAGGTTGAGGCAATCCCAGCCCCCACTGTGCTTTCTCAGTTTATTTTTGTTTGCAAGGAAGTGAAGGTGCTCCCGGAGCTCAGTGGCAACCCAAGCAGGGAGGCCAAACAGCAAAGCTCAGTGCAAAGGGATCCACTCGAGCTACCAACTCTGAGTCATGCAGCTGCTATTAATACACCTCACCCTCTGGCTGTCTGATAAAGAGAGGCTGGGGGAAGAACTATGAGGAATTTTCAATTAAAGCTGCTTCGAAAAGAATAAAAAGAACATTCAGTGGTGAAGTTGGGTTGGGGAGAAGGGGAAGAGGAGGAAAGGAGCCTGGCAAAGAGGGAATAATCTCCCGGAGAATTTGTGGGAGTCTCACTGACTAAATATTTTTAAATTTTTTTTGACAGAATTTAAAGAACATTCTGATAAGGTAACTGACCACATAATACAAGCTATTATAAAATTAAATTTAATTATTGATAGAAGCTTGGACATAATTACTTTTTTGGGAGACATTTCGTTTAATTTGTGACATTTTTATGCATTTTGTTATATATTGCAAACCGGCACTTATCTTAAGTCATCATCACAGAATCTGAACATCTCAGTCTATTAAAGGTATGTTTAATTTCCTCACATGGGCTAAAATTTCACTTCCAGTCTGTGCCGTTTTGCTCCAAGGAGGATGTGACAGTGGCTAATTCCTTCTTGTCTCTGTTGTTCTTCACAAAGAAAACCCTCGTGTGAAACAGTATTTTGCAGTACATTAAACTTCTAAGGCATCTTGCAGTGTCTGCAGATACACAGTTTCACAGATCAGCCACCATTAGTGTGCATTGTACTGTTCAGATGGCCTTTACCTGCAGGTCAGAGCAAGGGAAATGAAACAAACAAAATGCAGAAAAACAAACCCTGTTTCATTCAGCCACTTAAATAAATTGGCTATGATTCACTGCAGTGCACAGATAAAATGTGTTTACTTTAGTTGACCGAATTAAAGGCTTGCTTTCTTCTCAAATAGTCCGTTCTGAACTGGCTCAAATACAGGATTATTGCACTAGGGCTCAGTTTCATTACTGGTGTTGATAGCATGTGGAAGCCAGTTCCTTTCAGTTTGTGCATTATCACTGCAGGATATGCTTTATCTCTTATCCTGTTACATGAAGAATATTATTGCTCAGAAATGTCAAGGTAAATAATAGTCTTATCTTCCTTGTCAACAGTATAATGTGGTTTTCTTCTCACCTTGCTTCCTTAACAAGGTGTAAAATTGCAGTTTGTCTGATAAAACAGGGCAGTAAAAACAGAAGTGTAGTTAGAGATCATATTCTTTGTAGCCATGAAACTGAAACTACAGAAAGAACTACAGGCAATAAAGAGAGCTTTCAGATACCCCTATCAACTTAAATTACACAGTTCTTTAAGAGGTAGGTTATAAAGATAAAGCTAATGATAAGAATGCCCTAAGTGCAAGACATAAAAGTTTGTCTTTCAGCAGTAATGCCAAAACCCAGCTCTTCATTAAAAAACAGATTTTAAACTTCTATTGCCTGATCTGAGAAATCAATCCTAGAATCCTTTTAGGAAGTAATGGGTTTTGGGCCAAGGTTTCTCTTCTTCAGTGCACCTGCAAAAGCATAAAGCATCAGTCAGTGAATACCCAGTTATGTGTTAGAATCTACTTTTATTAAAGCCAAATGTACAGTTCAAGGGGCATTTACTAGACAAGGCATTTTGGAAAGGAGAACTAAAAAAAACAAAAAGAACACCATGAGAAATTTCTGATTTTCTTTTTTTATTTTCAAATGGTATGGAAAACACCTTGACCTTATCTAATTCAATTATGATTTATGCCAGCAGCCTGGATAGAAGTGTAGTGCTGCCCATACCATGCCCCTAACGTGAAGAGTTATACATGGACTCAGCCTCCACGCCTGGAAGGCAGCCATTCTGGGAATAATTATATATATGACTCAACACACACATACTCAGCTATTAATATGTTTACAGAAGCAGACCTGACATTGTCTAAAATTATTGCAGGGTAATTTTACTCTTACTAATTGCATGGTCTAAAACCAAATTGCTTTTTCTTTTGTTAGTTTTTAAATAACAATAAGAGGATACATTGCATTAATGGACATTAATAGTAATTATTTTTCCAAAAAGTATGTTAGATTACCCTTTAAAGTCTTTGCTAGAAACAAATGGAATTTAAAATATTCTGTGGTCATCAGATGAATCCAGTTCACAGATACTTCAAATATTTGGTGAAATTACAATAAATGTCTAAAGAAATAGTTTTTATGTCTCTTGTTAAATTTGTCTGTCATTTAAAATGAAATGTATCTAATTCCAAAAATTATTTTTCATGCATGGTATTAACATACCAGATTCCAATAAAAATGAAAGGGTTCCAGTAGCAACACTGAGAATTCCAAGTTGCATGCATATGCAAAGTCTTAGCTTTGATCAAGTTCAAAAGGCAAAATATGGCATGATCCTGGGGAATTTGGATTTTCCCTCTCTGAAATATCATGGGTGTGTGAAGCTTATTTAGGTGTCCTGCAGGGCCAAGATCCTGCACCTGGGCAGCACCTCCAGAATCCTCAGCTCCAGTGAAGAAGTCCAGGAGTCCATGTCCAGGATAATCCCCTGCACGAGCGTTGGAATGAGGGAGGACAGACCTAGTGTGCAAAAAGCTATATGGAAGGGGGATGCTCCCTCTTCAGAGACACACAGTGAACAGAAAGGATAAATCAGCACTTGAAAGCCTGGACAAAACACCTGAACATCAATGGGCAGGGTAATGTACTGCTGAGCTGCAGTGTTGGCAGCTGGCTCCGTCTTTCACCCATTGATTTGATCACCCTGCTGAGGAGACCTAGACTCTAATATTGACTGTGAAGCCTGGCTGGCCAGCACACACCTCTCCCATGGAAAATCCAAAGGATTGTTTGAAAAGCTTTGTCCTCAGCTCAATCAATTCCTGCCAGTGTAAGATTTAAGAACATTATTTCTCCTGCTGACTGTAAGACACGGGTGAGTAAGAAGCCCAAAGGCTTTATCACTGATGGTCTGTCACACATGGTGACTTCTTCACTAACAGATTTTTGGCTTTTCCCTGGTATTTAGTCTCTGGTACTACAGCAAAAATAGCGTAGTGGTGTTCACCTATCAGAGAGTCAAATCTTAATACACAGAGAGTAGCAGAATCACTTGTAGAAGACTGTGTTTATTTAAGTGCCAAATATGGATCTCAGCAATCAGCAATTCATTCTAAGTGAATCAGTATTCATATCACTTGGCAATAATTTGCTCATTACAAAGTGTGCATTATGCAGCACTTACATTCCATCTGCTATTTCAATCACCTTTATAACGTATGGTTTTTATGATTTTTTTTTTTTTTGTAACTTGGTAATTGCACAAGAGACAGGTTAACAAATTAAGCTGCTTGCAGTTAAGGTTGGGGCAAGCTGTCTGGTTTCTTGCGTCGTGTCACCCAAACATGCCTTCACTGATACATAAGGTTGTCATCTAACAGCTGACACTTAGCTGCACTTCCTGCTTGCGTCCACTTAATATTTTTATCTCATTCATAGTTATAATTATTATGACAAGTACAAGTTGTTCTGCAGTGACAGCACTGTTTTTTTAGTGGTGGTGTTTATATAGACAGATTGTGGCAGTAGCTGTGTCATGTCCATGGAAATCAAAAGTCATTGATAACCATATGCACTTCAGCAAAATAATGTTATAACAAAATAAAATAGTATGTAAGGTACTAAGCACTTAAAGTCACCAACCCAGACAACTTTTCTGAAGAATCTATTTCTGCAGGCAAAAATACCCCAAAAAGTTAATATGATTACCAGGGAATCGGATGCAAGTATTTGAAAACTTGAAAAATGTATACACCTGTTAGAGCCAAAGCTAATGCTTTCGGGAGTTGTGTTATTGTTGGGTTTGTGTTTTGTGGGTTTTTTGTTTGTTTCTTCTATGGTGGATGTACATTGTTCTGAGTGACAGCCATAAACTTTGTGAATAAATAAAATCATAATAAAAAGTAGAGCTTTTTACTAGGAATCCATCACTGGACTATTTTTAGGTCCTAGTCCCTTCTAATTTTACTGCATTTACTTGCTTCTTTATTAACAAGTAGAAATAAGGAAAACCATAGGAGTGTTACAACTCCTATATATATATTCTCAAAATATATTCTCAACATTTTGTCATCTCCCAGTTTTACAAAAATATAGATGTCAAAACCTCAAAATAGAAGTACATATTTTTTTGCCAAATCCAGCCTCTTTTAGTATGGGAATTTTTTTGAATACTTATATATATTGAGGGGGGAGGGAGGGGGAAGAGCGAAAATTGAAATAGGTTTGTGTTTTCTGGATATGGGACATTTTTGATGGCATTCCAATAGCATCACAAAAGATGCAAAAATGCCTGGGGGATGTTCCACAACAGTCTCCTAAACCCAAAGTTTGCCAAAGTTGTTTTCAGCTAAACCTTAATCATCAAACTGCTTTAAAAATAGCAAAACCCCCAAAAACATCTCAGCATTAACATTATGTAAAGAGATAGCAAGAGACTGAATACAATTCCTCTCTTATTTTAAATGTTCTATGCCTACACTGAAATCACTGGCTTATTTCAGAGGTAATCTGCCAGTATGGAGCACAAGGTTTTAATTGCACAGACATTCTAAACTTCTAAGAGAATTTAGGAACAAGAAGGCTGAGCTGATATTAGCAAAAGCATGTGTCATTAAAACCAGCTACAGCTCTATTGCTGAAGCAGATATCCCCCAGATTGATTTTTTCCACCTCACAAGCATAAAAAGCGAGGAATGTATCAAGGCACTTCGTTTGCTGGACCAGAATACCACAAAGCTTTATCATCAGCACACCTACAAAGATACAATTTGGAAGCATGAAGGTAATTTAGCCTTAAGAGGGCACATGCTTTTGCAGCAGCTATGTTGCAATCAAAACTTATCAGATCAAATCACCCTTCACTGAAGTTCATCAAAGAGAAACAAGGGAGAAAAAGGAGAAAGGTAAGATAATGCTAGGGTGCTCAGATCTTCAATGTGCTGTGTCTCCCAGTATATTTTTACAGGGTGTTTCTTTTTCATTTCACTGTGTACAAAGAAGGTCTGAAAGATTTAAGAGTATTTATTTGCCTTAGGAAATAAATACTAAAAGATGCAGCCTTTGACGACCCTTAGGGATACCTCAAAGGCAGTTGAAGAACCAGGTGGGCTACAATATAACAAGTACCAAAATCATGGCATATGATTAAACAGAAACAGGAAATTAGTCACATTAAGAATTTAAATTCTGCTAATGGTTTTCTGTTACCTGGTGAACAGAGATATGGTACATAAGGGCAGAGTTGATACTGCAGGTGGGCCTGAATTTGGAATTACAAAATAGGGAGATTTCTGCACAAAACTGGATTGACTTAGGTTGTGCATGCTTGGAAACAGAGCCCTGTGACTGACTGAGAGGGAGTAGCTGGGATTCTGTCCTGTGGCTGAGACAAACTTGAGAGCTCTGCCTGGTGTGGATTCCCTCTGGGCCAAGAAGTTACTAGATAGCTCAGTTAATCCTTCCCAGCTGGCAACAGCTCACTTGTCTTTTTCTTCTTTCCTGATGGATATTTACATAAAATTTCTAAGATATTAATTTTTTCAGGGCTCCTACCTTTGTTGCATTTGGTTGTATTTGCTTAACAGGTTTTAGAGTTATCAAGTAAACTTGCAGAGAAGCCTACTTTGATGACATAAGTTTAGCTGAAAATAAAATTATAAAACTGAGATCCCCTACGAAGGCAGAAGAAATACTAATCCCAGCTATTTACCTTGTTAAATAATGAACAGGTTTTTTTTCCTATATCCTGAACTAATGTTCAGATTAGACTTTTTCCTATATCCTGAACTAATGTTCAGATTAGACTGTAGATAACACATTATTAAATCTGATATTTGGCATTAAATGCTACTTGCAGCCTACATTGAAAACAGCAGGTTTGGGTACAACCTTTTCCATCTGAAAATTCAAAATTTTGTTTTCCCGAACTTGAATTCTGGAAATAGGTTGAACATCTGTCTGGTGCATGCATCTCTGTAGCCCAACTGTTCATCTTTTGAGTTTAACTAGATGAGATGGAGTGTTCCTCCTGCAAAGATGTCTGGTTTGCTCACTTTTTGTTTCTTTTAAAGCAAAATATGTTCCTTGCACCCACTCAACAGATCAAGAGGAGAGTTACTCTGGTTGCCCTGCTGATTGCTTATCATCTTCTATATGGAGTTTCTTCTGCATGGAGCCAGTCAAAATAATTGAGGCTTTGCATGAAAATAAAGGTTTAGTACATTGAAGATCTGCCCTTTCTTGTTTGCTTACATAATTCCTATGATTTAAGTACAGTTGAGATTTTTTTACTTCATTGCTTCAGTGGTGCCAGTAAACTTCATTTCTATTGTCAATCTACACATAAATGGGGAAATTTCTTCAGTGTTTGTGTAGAGGGAGCACAGTGTCAAGTTAAGTTTGCACAAGGTAGAGAAGATAAAAAACTAATTGTGCACATTATATGTTAAAAATATTGTTTCCAGAAAAAGACAGAGCTATCAATGTAGACAGTACAGTACTTGGTTATGATCAAGAAAATATTTAAAATTCGTATATGTACAAATGATACAATCTCTGCTGATATCTGTAAAGCTCTCATTGTGGCAGTCTAGAAGGCTACAGAATTAGGAGACATTTGGATACAGAATTGGCATGGAAAAAAAGCCTGTGATTGAATTAGAACATTTTGCCTAAGAAATTAAATAAATAAGAAGAGATTCAAATATGCAGGCCTGAGGCTTAGGAGAGGACAAAACAAACAAACAAAAAACCCTTGAAAAAACAAAGCCAACCCTTCTCTGAGCAATGTAGAGGAATGGAAAATCAAGAGGGGGTGAGTGCTCCGTTTGCATCCTGTGGGTACAATAGGAGCTGAGCAGAAAGGAGCAGGCTTGAAACCTTCTTTTGGAAGGATATGCTTTGTTGTATTTCTGTTAACAATTCAGACACTGCAAGAAAACATGGTATAAATTTGGAATTGTGATGTAATTGCAGTAATGTGTGAAAAGCCTGGGCAAACTAACTCAGTGTAAATGTGCTCAGGGCTAGAGTCATCCGACTCTAAAACCTCCCTTTAGGCCTGGGGTTGCAGCAGCTCCTAGAAGGGAAGACTGTAAAAAACAATCTTCCTGGAGCAAGAAGGATTATTTGTGTCTTTATGTGTTATCTCCTATGAAAAAGCACAAAATGACTAACAAGTGACTAACAGAAGGCAACAGCCATCAGGATGGTGAGTAGTAAAGGACAGCAGAGGACTGGGATCAATCAACCCAAATTACATGGTGTTGCTTCAACACACAATCCAGCCTGGATTGAGGCTGGTGGTCGATACATTGGACTTAAGATTTAGTGCCAATGAACAAAGTATTACCTAAGGGGGTAAGTAGCTGTCACCTGCCCCAAGAAATCAGGGGACCACTCTAAGTTATGACTGCTGTCTTTAAAGGAAAGTGTAATTGCTATCCCATTTCCCTTCCTTTACTTTCCTCCTTTCTAAGTTCTGTTCTATTAAGCTGTTTGTGAATAGGAAATACAGTATTTTAAGGTTACTTTTTAGTAAATATTCCCGTATAGATTCTTCTTCAAGGTCTAGCAAATGGATTGCAAACACAAAAATAGCATAGAGAACCTGGTTTGAGAGCTTTCATTTTCTCAGTCTTGTAGTACAAGAGGAGGCAGGCTGCATAGCTGACAACTCTGAGTGTTGTCTTTTCATCAAATAACAAAACAGACTGCAAAACTCACTGCTCCAGGATGTTATTAAAGTCAAAACACACAGCAGGAGTCTAAGAGGGAGGACAATATTCTCTTGTCCCGGATTACTGTACTTTTGGATATTCTTGTTATTTACATAAGAGGTACTAAAAGAAAAAAGCAGCTTGAAACACAAAGTTTAAACAAGTTAGTAGTTAGGATGAAGTCCCCATCACCCCAATTCTGTCGAAAATATGTTTGAGTTTGCTTCGGGTTTGCATCTTCTCAAAAGCACTGGGAATTGACAACAGTTACAGATACACAGCTGGGCTAAATGAACATAATGCAGTATGGCAAGTTATATGCTTCAGTGAGCTCAACATTTTCTTAGAAATGAAACTAGGTTTAGCCCACAGAGAGAGCATGTCAGTGATCAAACTATACATGCCTCAAGGAAAAGCAGAGGAAGGAATCTCTAAGGTTTAATTCTGTAAAGCAAAATTTCAAAGAGACTGCTGAAGAGCAAGTAATTGCTCCAAACTCTCTTTTTCTGAAAGGTCATTTTTTAGTTCCCTTTAGGAGCATGTACCCTTTAGGGGAATGTAAGAAATACATGTTACAGAACTGTTCAGAAAATCCTTCATTACCGTAGGAAGTGAGTTCTTCTTAGGCTTTTGGGAAATTCATTTATGCAGAGATCCATTTCAGATGTTACTATACAACTATTTGGGCTTGTTCAAAAATGCAACAGGCCATGAAAATGGTGAGGTGGATTTCTGTTTATAGCTCTTCTAAGAAATTTAAACTTTTAAGTTAAACTGCAATAGCCAACTATTAAGATCCTTGAAAGTGCTACCACTCCCCATGGAAGGGTTTGTCATGGTTCCACCCAAGATTCTTTATAGTTCACCATATTTGCAAAGGCTCATTTTGATATTCATTCTCCCACCTATCCAAAATCTGATGGCAGTAGTCCTGCTTTACAACTGTACGGAAGAAGAGAGTCCAGCTCTCACTGTAACCTGCTTATCTTTCAGTTAGCAGTATGGTCACAATATTACTGCCAATGGTAGCTGAGCAGAGCACAACATTTTTGTTTACGTGTCTTTTTCATTAATAGTTGTATGATAAAACTGAAACACCACATCCTGCAAAATATAGCAAGGAAGGCTGTATTGTTAAGGTGGTTTTACAAGCAAAATCAAGATATGCCTGAAGTATGCATAAGGGCTTTTAATCCAGATATTGTGAGTAGAACCAGCAGCAGTGCTGTCACATGCACATGTAGGCACATTCTCTGCCCACTGCTTCACTTCTGCTGAACGGCTGCTGAAATTTCTTCATCAAAGCTAAAGCCTTCAGAGCAATGCTTCACAGAAGGTTCAGGCCTTCTTCAAGATGTTAGTATAATGAGATGCTATTTGCTTTGCATTACATTTTCAAAATCCCTCGAAGAGATTTTTAATTGCTAACACTTTTGTTCATCAGTTTAAGATACTCAATGTGCTCATCTGCATCTTAATATATTCAGATATATCAGTTACAAAAATATTTGTGTAATACCTAATGTTATCTATTACTTTAGAGCTCACTACGTTCTATTGCAGTAAGATAAAATACAGAGTAAAGTCAGTCTCAAAAGAGCTATGAGTCTCATTAGTAGTACTGATCATTTTAGTCAAAGAACTGCTCATATGCATTTTGGTTTGCAGAACTCGTGATCTAAATTCTTCCATATTTAATGAAATCTAAACCACTGGACTGCTTTAGAGGCAAAGCGAGAAAGAAATCTCCGAAAAAAAAGATAATTCAGCAAGTCAAGGAAAGATTAACTAAAAGATACTGTTTATCCTAAATTTAGCAGTGACTCTTATATTTCTTTACACAAGATATCAGAGCTATAGCAAAAGTCTGCGAAAAGAACACAGGATTTTCCCTAGATTTTTTTCCTTGTGAAGCAGAGGCAGATAAACTTAAGACATTGATCCTGCAGGGAAGGATGTGAGTAATTCTGGTTTCATATTTTATCTGGGGGGGCTGTATCTCAACTGCTTTTTGAGGGATGCTCCACACTCATCCTGTAGAAGAAATGTACTCTGTCATACATAAACCCAGCTGTGCAGCATGAGAGAGAGCCTCAGAGAACCTCAGAGGCTGGTTCTCAGTAAGCACAGCTCAGCCTTGGCCACCACTCTGCCTCAGCAGAGAGACAAGATGCCCATGGGCTGCCTGTGAGCATTTCTGCAGGTGTCACGTGGGCTGACATCTCCACGAGGGACAGGTGCATCTTGATATAGGTGTGTTCCAGAGTGGTGCTGGAGGTGAGTGCTGTTCTAACTGCTAACTTCTATTTACTCCCACTTAAATATGATACTCTCAAATAAAAGCATGGAACTCTGGGGCCTTGTGTTTGAATTGAAGTATTTTAGCTTCAGTAAAATTTTAGTGTTTGTAAAAACAGAAGTATTTTTCCCATAGCTGTTGTGTGACAACCTGGTCTTTCATGCAGTAAGTCTTTTGAATGCAAGTGGTCATATGTTCACAGTGCCAGAAACTTCCATCTTTCGCACCTCTAAACTATTAACCTAGAATAGGTAGATACAAAAGGAAAAAAGTTCAGTCCAATTAACTGGATGTCCCAGCTAGAAAATGGTAGAGATACAAGCATTGCAAAGAGTGCAACAACAGGGCCCCAGGAAACAGCCCACACACTCCTATCCTCGCTCAATAAACAAACAGTAATTTCTGGAAAAGCATTTGCTTTTACATTTTATGATGGCATAGTTCAAATTCCTCCCACCTTAGCAAGACAGCAGTCTACAGATAAAAGCTGACAAGTGCAAAAAACACCCGTCCTGAAATCACAACTGCAAGCAACTCAGTGAGACCAAGATGTTACAAGGAAACTTTGACAGGCATTTGCTTTTAAGGTTACTAAAAAAAGTATCACGATTAATTCCAGAGGGCATAAAAGCTGGAGCTAGACATTCATTTACTTGTCTTTGCACAGACCTTCACAGCAGGACTGTAAGCCTAGCTTTGAGCCGGTGCAGCACAGCAGGACCCTGCTAACTCCACAGCTGTGCCTGTTTAAATCGCAGAATTTGGCCTGGTTTAAGACCTTAGAGCTGCGTGGCTCTGTTACCCTTGTTCCCACATAGAGAACAGAAGCGTATAAGAGAGTGACAGGGTAGGGTGCTCCCTCAGCAGTGTGGAACCACAGCAGTACCACAGCTATGGGTTGCTAACTCCAACCTTGCGCCCGCACTTTGGCTAGGAGCCCTCGGAGCAGCGCGGGAGAAACCTACTGCATGCTGTGTATACGCCAGCACAGCGCTCTGCCTTGAAATAAGAGCCAGGCAAAGCCAGTGGAGTACATTGGAAGCATTGTTTTATTGCTGCTTTACTGCTGAGATTGCTGAACGGTCACGAAAACGCCTGGCGCTGCTGCCGCACTGCTCCAGCAGGACGTGACCTGCTGCAGGAGATGGCTGCACACTGCGTCTCTTTGGAGTGCACCAGCAGCTCGTGCGAATGCTGAAGAACTGGAAATATCAGCAGAGTTCTCTCTATGCAACTGAGTTTCCAGCAGCTGGACTAGTGCCAGCTAAACTAGCACAATTTAAAAGTCAAACAGAATTTCTACTCCAGCCAGAGTGTGTCAGGAGGACTAAATCCACATAGAAGCTGGTCCCATGGAAGCAGAATGGCCCTTGGCTCTTCATCCCAGTCCCGCTGGCCCACACCACCAGCTGGGCCCCACAGCTTTGGATCATATTATTCATTTCCCATGCTTAAAGGTTCTTGACTGCACGCAGCAATCTTGGATTACAAAGGGGCATAGGCTACATCTCAACTGTTTTAAGTGCTGCCAAGAAAAAGGGGGACTTGGGTCAAGCCCAAGCTAGCCAAGCACAGAATTGTCAAACCAAGGCTTTCAATAAGTTGCTTCCCAGAAAGTCATGAGGCTGGCATTATAAAACCAAGACTCACGAGGACTTAATAATAGTTTGGGGTTCTCTTTATTTCTTTTCCACATTCTTATAATCAGGTCTCTCTTCAAGCCTGGGAAGAGAACTTCCTTGCTCAGGTTCAGATTTTCAATTCCTAGCTAATGACTGGATTTTGAAATACATAAAAGGATTTTACTACAGTACTTTAAAAATCACAAAATTTAGCAACTTTGAAAACACTACTGATCATATTCCTGATGTGCTATACACGTTTCTAGGATCAGAGAGAAGGATCTTTGTTTGTAACTCGTCACACTGTCAGAGGAGGAGCATAACTGATAAGCTTATCACAGCCTGTTTTCCCATGAAGTCCCAAATGCACAAGTACTTACTGGTAAACTTCCAGCTGGTTTTGCAACCTCTTTTATATTGTTAAGATGTAACAGATATGACCATTCACATCCATAAATGTTTGCATCATCAAATGGCGTGATTCCTGGGGCACTCCTGTGGAGGGCCGGGATCAATGATCTTATGGGTCTCTTCTAATTCCAGATATTCTATGATTCAATAATTCTAACCCTGTCCTTCTCCACATGTACATTAGATACATGGAAGTATGTCATTTGGCCTCTCATACAGCTGCTGGTATATACTTTAAGAAGCTCAGCCCCAATATTGCCTTACACACTGATTAGCATTTTTATTTTTGTCATATCACTTATGACTTCCAATGACTGTGAACAGCAACAAAGTTTATTGGAAATTAACTTTGACCAGGCAAAATTTTTACTCGTATGCATTTTATTCAGCTTCTTGCCAGCTCTCCACATTTTCTACCTCGGTCTGTAAAAAATCTGATGAACAGTTTTGCTCCCCTTTACTGCGGGTAGGCGCTGCACATCCAGGACTGTGAACGAGAAGGAGCCCGAGCTCGCTGTGCCTCCTGGTGGACACACAACCCCCTGCCTCAGTGCACTCACCACCTTTGAGCAGCACTCTTTCTCTAAGTATCTGATACTGAAGCCTTTCTTGTGTGTAATCGAGCATTCCAAACCAATAGCCACGAGGAGGAAATTAATTCCTTCACAGAGGTTTATATGAAGAGGTATTTTCCAAAGGTAGGAAAGATCAGCATACAGGACCTTACACATCACTCGTTCACTTGCTACCACCAGCACAGCAAGACTTGCAGCATCTAGAGCAATTGATGTCCTTGCTTGATGGAGAGATTTTACCAACACTTTGTTACACATGTTCTGACAAAACAACTGTATGGACTTCTGGGAAAAGTCCATACAGTTGTTTTGTAACTGAGAATTTATAATATCATTATCCAGAGAAGAGAAGTGGGTAGCAGCAGACAAGAGGAGTGCATGTCAGGCTGTAATTCATTGCCAACACCAAACTTAGGCAGTTGGAAATGCTTTTTTGTTTAATTGGAGACTCTAATTACTGTTCTGATCACAATTTATGACACTGGTTGTAGTGAAAAAGATTGATCTGCCCCAGATTTACTAGGGAAATTGTCATGGATTTTGGTCCCCAAGTCCTGTCCTCCAGTAAGAACAAGTTCAACTTCAGGGTGTTATTATTATGCATATGAAAATTAGGAAAGCATCAGACCAGAAGAACAGTCTGGTTTATGTTAGACGACAGGTCCAGGTCCCTCAAGCCCCATATTTTGTCTGCACCAACTGTAAAAGTTGCCACCTGAGAAACTAAGAACGAAGCAATCATTGATTTCCCCAGAATACCTTCCCATCTACCAACAACATGTTGTAAAGGATTTCAGACATGAGCTGGACACGGTGCTCTTGTATTTCATAGTGATTTTCCCTTCCATGACATTGTATAGTTGCATTTTGAACATGCTCCAAGGTCCCCTATTGATGGAGACAATCACAACGGAAACGGGGCTCTAGCTCAGTGCTGACAAATTCTGGTTTGTTTTGAAAATTTCACATTACACTGTCCATGTACTTTTTCAGCTTATCATAGGAACTGTTGCTATGAAATGTTATGCATAACATGAAGTTGAAGAATTTCAGAAATTCAAGAGTACCAAAAGTTTTCTTGTGGAAGAACTCACACATCTAAAGACTATCAAGACTTTCAGGCAACTAATTTTAAAATCAGAGATGCAAATTCTCACACAGGTTTCACAGTCTATTATGTATGACAGAATTATGGCTTTGAAGCAATGGATTATTTACAGTTTAGGAGAATTTCCTGGCAGCAATTCACCTTCCTGTCATAAGATAGACACACCTCCTTGGCTTTCCCCTCAGAGTGGATAACAAACAGCAGGCTCTCTGGCTTATTCCTGGAGTGCCACCTCTTTGAATCAAACATTTCTATCTGTTCCCAGCTGTATTTCAGGTGCTATAGAGAAACCAGCAAAGATGTAGCAATTGCAAACAGATCACCACAGTTACCAGATCTTCAACAACAAAGTGCCAAAATTCCCAGATCTCCCTTTGGCTCCAGAATCACTTGGCAGCTACAGACACTTTCATGATGCTTGGATTACCTGCCCTTTACAGAAAGGCTTACAAGCCACAATAATTCTCAAAATAAAAAAAAAAACCACCCCATAAGCATTTTGCCTGTCCTTTAATCTTTAATTGTTTGATGACCTCTCCTTCATATTCCTGCCTTTTCTCAAGCATGGGTTACTTCAGACCTCACTGCTCTTAAGTCCTGTGCTCCTGGGCTAAAAGTAACTCTTGTGGTGTTGTGAGGGTACCCAGGATGAAGTGAAAGATGAGAATTGACTCCAAGTTCTCAGAAGGCTGATTTATTATTTTATGATATTATATTATATTAACAGAAATTATATATTAAATCTATACTAAAGAAAGAGAGATGATACATCAGAAGGCTAGACAAGAATGATAATAAAAACCCGTGACTGACCAGAGAGTCGGACACAGCTGGACTGGGATTGGTCATTAAGTAAAAACAATTCTCATGGAACCAATCAAAGATGTACCTGTTGGTAAGCAATCTCCAGACCACATTCCAAGCAATCAGATAATTATTGTTTACATTTCTTTTCTGAGGCTTCTCAGGAGAAAAATCCTGGTGAAGGGATTCTTCAGGAGATATCATGGTAACAGGTAACAGAGCCTGTGTCCCACTCACTCAGCTACAGATGGAAACTCCACAGGTTTATGGCTGGATGGATTTTTTTCCTTTCTCTGGATCTCCCTGAATATTTTAAGTGAAAGGATAATTCGACACAATTTTACTTCCAAGAAAATCTTGGTTAAAACACATGTTCACAGAGAATTTGATAGTGACCAGAAAAGTTAATGGTATATAGAAGTCTGTTACAGCGGTCTCAGGGTGTTTCAGGGTGAAGGACGGATGAGAATGTGGACTCCATTATCAGAAGGCTAATTTATTATATTATGGATATATATATATTATAACTATACTAAAAAGACATGGAAAGAGAGAGAGAAGGTTTCTCAGAAGGCTAAAGCTAAGAATAGAGATAGAAAGAATGCTCAACAATCCAGCTCTCTCGGACTCTGTCCGATAGAGAGCAGTCCTTGATTGGCCATTAATTATAAACATGAGAGATGGGCCAATCACAGGTGAACCTGTTACATTCCACAGCAGCAGATAACAATAGTTTACATCTTGCTGCTGAGACTTCTCAGCCCCAGCTGGAAAAATCCTAATGAAAGGATTTTTATGAAGAGATGTCGGCAACAGAAGTCTGATTACTTGGTGGATTATTTTTTATTTTCAAAAGCTCTAAAAAAAAATAAAGTTGGATTTCTATTTTGTAAATACGCATTCATGCCATGTTTCTTTTAGATAGAAAAACAGCACTCAGAGAGATCCTCTGCAGTAATTTATGCAAATTATCTGCTGATAATGATACACATATTTAATGTTTGTATCATCTTGAATCTTGGAATTCTACGTAAAAAAAAAAAAGAATATGTGGTACCTTTGCTTAGCAGCATAAAACAACCTAAGCTGGGACTGCTTTTCTCCCAGGATACATCTTATTCAGTGGGTCTCCAGGCTGGTTGATGGAAGTGAAATGCCTGGAAACTGCTTGCTTTCTTCTTTTTGCTTTCTGTTTTGTTTTTGTTTTCTTTTTTCCTTGTTAGTTTCTGCAAAAATCACCTGCATGAATCCTACAACAGCAAAAGAGAGGGACAGGCAGGGAGAAGAAGGACCATGTTAGCTTCAACCCTTCAACCCAGATTTCCCAGGTCCAACTCACAAAGCTGGACAAGAAAAGGAATGATGATGCTGAGGACAGAAGGTAGTATCAATAGCCCTGCATTAATTCTCTTGCTGAAACTGTTTGCCATCTAGTGGCTTGTTGGCCTCCTATAAATACAATCTTAAAAATAGTAAAGATTTGGAGGACATAATTACAAAAAAGAAAATAAAAAGCTCCCTAATGTGCAAGAACCTATACAAAACCAAAAAAATTACAAGAAATTATGGTGCCTCTTGCAAAGCATTTACCATTAGAATGAATATCCCACAGAGACAAGGAAAAGAGACTTGCACACTGAGATTCAGAGACAATAGGTACACACAATTTGTAATTTTCCTCTTTTATTTCACTCTGCTACTCATATTTCATTGAAGAGTCCTGACCTAAATTGCTCTACCATTTTCTTCAAGCTTGCCCACCCAAAATTGTACATTATATAGAAATTATGAGGAAATTAGGGGGGGCTCTGTGTTTAGGGATGTCAGGGAGCAGCAAGATTTGGCTCCTTTGCAACAGAAGGTGTGCCAGCAACTAAGCACAATACCAAGGCAGGTGAAGGCAGTCATTCATCAACAAGGAGCCAGGATGTAGAGCAGCAACCCAGGGCCAAGATTAGGTTGAGAGACAGTGGTCAGGGTCAGACACAGCCCATATGGTCACCCAGCAGGGCTGCAGTGGCAAGGCAGGTCCGAGGCCAAGCCAGGATGCCAAGTCAGCAAGTCTGGATGAGGGCCAGACCCATGGAGATGCGAGCTGGTGTCAACAGAGCTGCTGCGCAGCTGCCCTGTGGCACAGGTGAGGGCTGGCACAAAGCCACAGGTTAAAAGTGGCCCTCGAGGGACAGCCAGGCCCTGCTGCTGGCTTTTTTTACAGCTGCTCTTATCAGTGGAGGAACTGACCTTGGACTCTGCCAACTAAACTTCTGCAAAGGGGTAACGTGCTCGGGGCCACGGCAGTCGAGGGCTAGAACAGAGCTGTGGAACGTACCCAGCACAGGGGAAGCAGCTTCATGGAATTGGCCTTTTTTTGTTAAAATGGAGCATGAGTGAAAACCCCACATGAAAGCAGACCGAAGCAAAGTTCAAAGACCTTACTCTGTTCAGTTTGGGCAAGCCAAGGACTCTTGCTGTTAATGATGGCTTCATTAATGAGAAGCAGGAAAGGACATCTGGATTATTAACTAATCACGCTGATTTAAAGCTCACTGATTTGAGGCTTCTAATTTAATTTGTACATGGAAAAAAAAGATCAAACACAATCTTAGGATGTATTAGGGTCATACTATTAGGGACACTCAGACTCATTATCTATTAGGGATGCCCTATGAGACCTCAAGTGAATGTCCTAACCTGTGTTTAACAATGGGGAATTCAAACTAACACATGCACAAATGGCTCAGTGGGATAACCAGGAGAACAGTGAGAGTTTCCTGAATCATGGAAGGAGGCTAGTAAACAGTGGCTAAAAAAAAGGGCAGAGGTACAACAAATGATGGGGTGAACGTCAAAAAGACCAGAAAGTGTTTTGATTAGTGAGCAGCCCTGGCTGAGGAAAATTGACATAAATATTTCTATACTCAGAATTAAATGAATAAATTATTCAAACATTGATAAATAATTAGGCTTTCTCCCCTTGCAAGGAATGAAATTTTGGGACTGTTTTTCAGTGCAATTAATATGAGAAAGAAAACTTTAAGAAATTGATAAATACTTCTTTATTTAGTCGCTTGAGTTGAATGTGACAGCAAAGGTTTACATTAGAATGTACAGAGGGTCTCTTTCAGGCTTATTTCCTGCATTAACCATTAATTTACAATGAGCAGCTGTCTGGCTGAAGTCAAGCTAGATTATGTAATGTGGTCTTTTGGCTTTACAATATTAGATGTTCAGCTGGAACTGTACGTCTTTAGCTGCATACTGCCTCAAGATTATGCATATATAACCCCATGCTCTAGTACCAGCACTGAAATAAACTGCATTATTCACAGCCACATTCTCTTGTGGTACAAAGGAGTGAAACCCAGTGAAAATGAGATCAGTATGGTTTATGGATCACTTGGTTTATGGACAGACAATTTGGAGGCTCTTGAAAATTCCGGCAGGACATTTCCACCAGAACCTACTCTTCTCCTTAAAGAAAATACAGAAGTTCAAGCTATACAGTATATTATCTCCCTCTTCAATCTTATTCTGATGCAACAAAACTATAAGGCATCAAGAATAATCTTTGCAACCTCAAGTGTTTCAGAGGTATCATTCCCTCCTCCTTTTCCATTCCCATTTGAAAGAACTATTTCAAAGTAATTGTTGTATTTCTTCCTTATTCACTCAGAACTCTGCAGTCAGGGTGTGGTAGGATGAAGGGTATCTACACAACCATCTGATCAAAGATCAGAGACAAGTTATGCCTGCATGTGCAGTTTGTGATTGCTCAGGAAGTTTCAAAATTTCCTGTGGCACATATTGGTACTTGAGCCATGAACCATGAATGCTCACCCCATGCTAGACCCTCTGACCGCAGCACTGCTGCAAATGGACATTTGCTGACGCCTGTGTTTTAGAAGTTGCATCCTCTGTCACAAGAAACATACAGAGGAACTGGGAATTTCTCCATGGTCCTGCCCGGACAGCAGGGGCGGCCGGCTTAGACTCCCCAGCTGCCAACTCCATTTCCCCGGGAGTTCTACATTATTATAAGTTGTTTCAAGGGAGTTCCAAGTAGCATCGACCTGGAGATGGACTCTCACACGGGCCAGGCCTCCCAAAGGAGCATTTGGGAAGTAGCGACGACCCTTTGGGTGACTCCACCGCGTGTCAGCGCCGAGTCCTTGCTGTGACAAGAAACCCTCGTGAACCCAGCCGGGCAGAGGGTCAGCACGTGTTGGGCTCCATGTCCCCGCTCTCCCGGGAAAGGGAGATCCAGCGCTCGGCTCCGGGCCGGGGGCGGTGAGGGACGGCACGAGGGCACCTGAGGGCACCGGGGAGGGCCTCGCGCCGGCCCCGCCCCCCCGCGCGCTGCCGCGCACTTTGCGTAACCCCGCGGTCACGCCGGCGGGGGCGGGCCGCGCGCTGCGTAAACGGCTGCGAGAATCGCCGTCGCGCGCGCTGCGGGCGTAAGCGGCGGGACTTTGCCCCCGCCCCGCCGCCGCCGCGCTCAGCGCTCCAGTCCCGCCGCCATGGCCGCCCCGGGGCCGGCGCGGCTCTTCCGGGCCGCCGCCGCTTCCTCCCGCCGCTGGCTCTTCTCCTCCACCTCGTCGGCAGCCGGGCCGAGGCCGGGCTGCAGCGGTGCTGCCGCCGCCGGGAGGGCAGCGCGGCCGTTCAGCCTGTCTGCCCGGGCGGTGCTTAGGTAAGGGGGTCACGGCCGTGAGGTGCCGGGCGGGCTCCCCGGGGCGGCTGCCCGGAGGAGCCAGGCCGGGCCGGGTCTGGTCTCGGCGCTGCGGGCAGCCGGGGCCAGCGGCTGCCTGTGGCACGGGCCGGCGCGGGATGACCTTCCCGCCGTGCCCCTGGCGGTCCCGGCCCCTCCGCCCCTCACCGGGTGCTTGGCGATGGCACCGGAGCGCTCTCGGGGCCCCTGCACCGAGCTGTGCCCCGCGGGGCTCTGCCGGCGCTGCGGGCTGCCTCGGGCGAGGCCCCGCACCGGCCCCGGCTCGGGGTCGGTGTGACCTGGAACCACGTTGGCATGGCTTGCAGCTTTATGGAACACTAAACCAGCGTGCCTGGTGCTTAGACTGGTTTTCTAAGAGCTTACTAAAGTTGCATTCATTTTTCCTTTTTTTTTGTTGTTTCGTTTTGTTAGGGTCTGTTTTTTTTTCCTGTGACAGTCTAGCTGGGCTTGTGGTAGAAGTACAGCACATGTCAGAGCAATCCTAATACTTAAAGTGTCTTCTGCCTTTGGTATAGTTTTTCTGTGCTAAAAAGCACTTTTGCATCCTTCTTCATGGAAGGACGATATGTGACAGTGCCATGATTTAGGTGACATGGTCATGTCTGGTAATAGCTTGGACTCGATGATCTCAGAGGTCTTTTCCAACCTAATTGATTCTGTGGTCCGATCTAAATGTGCAGCGCTCCTCCTCCCCCTACCAGTCTGTATGAGTAGGTATTTCAGAATGCATTACATCTGTGGACATGTAATATTACACAGTCCACAGCTGTAGTTTTGATGCTTACTACAGGTAGTCACAGATTGTTTATGCACTGCCCTCTGGCTTGTTGTTTGTATATTCAAAGATCAGTCAGGTCTACAGCTAACTTTCAGTATTTAAAAAGCAGAAGTTTTAAAACCCGATGTACTTGGTTGCCAGAGAAGCTTCCTCGACTTGAACAGGACTCACAATCAGCAGCCCAGCATCAGGGGTGTAGCCTGGCCTGTTTCCAGAAGATTGAGATTAAGTGCCCTTGACATCAAAGCTGTCTCAATAGTTTGCTTTTGAACTCTCTTGCAGGTGGTCTTTGACTTTGTTGCAGCAGATACTTTTAATGTGGAGAGAAAGAGACTTAACTTTTCTAGCCTAGGACTGCCATATGAGATGAGTAAGTCGCTAGTCAGATCTCTTTTCTGAGGGATCCTGCTGGTGATCGGTTCATTCTGAGGTCCCTAATTTGCGGTTTTTAATTACAAAAATTAAAGATTGTGATGAGTTGACAAGTCTTTTTAAAAGGTATTAAAATAGTTGAAAAAAGAATCCTATAAAGGGAAAGCATTTCCTTACCTAACAGTAATGTAAGACCTGTAATCCCCTCATGTCTTCCACAAACAGGCAGAATACAGAATGGAATTTATTTACATTCATTTTGCAAGCACGCCAACAAAAAAGCTTATGCAAACAAGTGTTTCCAATGTTGTTTATATACTCAGTGTCATTTCCTTTGGGAGAAAAGGAAAGTTCTTGTATTGTTTTCTCCATTTATGCATAAGATACTTTCTCTGGGCACCATATTTGATACCTGGTTCCTGACCTTTTTATAATCTGCCAGTGTTATTTCAGTAAAATACATGCATCATTGTGTGTGTGAAATAGCTATATTTGTATCTAGAGGATGAAGACATCACTATACAGAACATTACCTGGGGTGGTTCCTGTGAGCAGAGGTTTCCATGGGTTTCGGTGGATCATCAGGCATTACGTTTTCTTTTCCATTTCCTCCTTTCTCTTGCTCATTTATCCCTTATCCTTCCTTTTAATTTCATGGTGAACAGTAGTTATTTCAGAATTCTTTTATACCAATCTGGTTATCTGTGCAATGTTTTTGGTGCACAACATAATAACTGCATGTTTTAAAGATTAGTTTAGATTTACAACTTCAGTTGATTGAGGCCTGTATAATAGTTTAATTACTGGAACTCCTCAGGCAATTAGGGCTGTTGGATTTGCTGTTTATTAAAAGATTTGAGAATAACAGGGCTGGTTTTACCATGTGCAATACCAGATTAAAGTTATGTTTTGTTTGCAGGAATGTGATTCTTAACTTGGAATTTATAGCTGAAGATTCAAAAGGCTAATTCTTTTAAGGGAGAAGAAGTAGTTCTCAAGACCTTTGCAGTATTTATTGTTATTTGCATGAGAGGAACAACAAAAAGCATTTACAGCTCTCTGGTGTGCCTCTGTGCCTTTGCAGTATGCCTGATTTAGGGTATCCTTGTGAAGCTTGATAGAAAATGTTGATAGGACTGTGGCAACCATGTGAAGAAATTAATTGTATTTTACATCTGGTGAGGAGTGTTTATCTGAGCATGGATTGGGATATTTATGCTTCATGTGGATAACACAAAATAAATTGTGTTTTTCCTGATAATTCTGAGGCTATTCATGCTTGCATGGACCTGGCTCATGTTTCATGTTGATTGCCTTTGACTGGTTCGCAGCATGTGGGTGTTTGGATAGTTGTTTATCTTGATGCAAACAATGTCTGAGTGGACAACCCCATGTTATTTGAAATTGATAAAGCCTAAATATTGTTTCATGTGGGTGAGATTTTTATATTTTTAATGGTATCCCCCAGTCATTGAGAAGATTGGCTCAGTGTGTGTTTTGAATGTCTGACTAGTCTGATTATTGCATACACACACTTCTGAAAGTATTTGCACCAAGTAAAGCACCAGAGATGTTTTGAATATTTTGGCTAAGTGAAGAGTGACAGAAGGTGGCTGTAGCAAAAAACCAGATCTACTGAAAGACTTGAGAAGGCTATATCTAACTTATCACAAATAATAAGTTTTTAGTTTCAATTATAAATCAGGGTGGATTAGGTCCTGTCAGAAGATTAAGGACTGTGTCAGTTTTTACCAAATCAGTGATCTGGTGGTGATACTTTTGTCTGTCCCCTTGCTGCATGCCACACCATGAGGCACCCACAGCCACAGTGCAGGTCCCAGCTGGCTGAAGCAAATATCAGATTGCCCCTATTGAAAAGGGGATCCGACTGCTGCTTCCTTGTTTTTGTTGTGGGCTTTTGTCAATTTTGCTTTCTGGTCCAGGTGAGTCTACTTTGTTTTTGTGGTTGACTTTCATCCACATTAGCAAAAGGAGTTGACTTGTGGTAATACTGATGTAAGGATGATGGCAGGGTGATTTGGGGTAGGGATCGCCCGAACCCACATTTTTACACTGTAAAGAGATTGGTTTAATCTGATCATGAAACCCAGATTGTGTCATTGCAACATAAAGTTGGAGTAATACAGCCATTGTAAACTGGTGTAAATTTCATCTGAGGGTCAGATCTGACTCTGCTGGTTCTGAGGTTCTGACATCTGTGGGGTTATTGACCTTGGCTTTCAGCCAGCGCATTCCCAAACTGAGGTTACTGCAGGGCAGTATGAGTGCTGGAGAGATGAGGAACAAAGGAGCAGGGGCGGGACTGTTCCTCTACTGACACTGGTGTTTTATGGGATTCAAGTGTAACCATAGATGAAGACAGTTTCAAGTGTGTTTTGAAAACTGAGAGGGAGTTCACTTGACATTTACAGAAGTTGCAGGGATCTAATAGATGCCCAGACATCTTACTGTTTGGTCCATGGTACTTGTGAGTGCCTAATCCTACGATAAAGAATATGTTTAGGATATTGGAATAAATATTTAGTATTTGGCATGTCTATTCCTTGGACAGAGCATACCCAGAAATGCAAGTACATATTGCATTGTGTCTCCTGTCAGCATTGTTTTTGTCACGTAACAGAAATATTTCAGCAAAGGAGAGTGTACTTTGAGCTCTGGAAGGGCTTTTTGAGGCAGTTTAGAATTACAGTGTCAGACATTAGCTTAAGCTCTCAGAATGTGGATCTCTACCTTTCCAGATGCAGTGTGAACCCATCTGTGTTAAACTCCCAGAGGAGGTGGGTGATTTTGTACTCGTTTATCCAAGTGGGTGCTTGTTTCCTTGGTTCTGCTGTGGGAGGTGTTAACATAGCCGAGGAACAAAATGAAAAGCAGAGTGCTTTCTTAAACCCCCACAGAATGGCTTGCTGGTGGCCCTTGGATATCACAGGTGACTGTGCAACATAAATCATATTTTGGAAAGATAGATCTTTAAAATTTCTGAATTTTTTAATAGTATGTGCTTCAATTGCGTTCTGCAGGTCAGCAAGGTCAACATTTCATTATCAATTATAGTTTTGGAATGAATTTATAGTTAATAGTAGCTTGTGGCTGCCTTCTGGAGGACTGAGGGATGATAGGAGAAGAATTGAACACGACATCATAAATAATCACGGAGCACACTGGTGCCAGTGGAACTTAAGAGTTGTGGGAAGTGTATGAAGTCTACAGCAACAAACATTTGTTGTTGTTTCATAACAAGCGAGGTTTCAGATTGCTAAAAACACATTCTTTTACAGCCAGTTACAAAAATAATTTGTTCACTGATTTTTCAGCATGGCCACTTTCAAATTTTTTCTTTAATATTCTGATATACAGGTTAGAGTTTTCCAGGGGTGACTTGATTTTTGACTTGTCTTATGGCCTAAATCACTCAAGGCCCACAGTTAAGAAGAGTATGGGTAATATGAAACATGTGGTTCTTAAACATGGATTTCACATGGAAACATAAATTTTCGAAATGGCTTTTTCATTGTTCTATTTTTATCTGTTATCTCTTGGTAGATTTCTTCACTGTCCATCCAACAAGTTTTTGTTTTGCTCACTTACTGTAGGAAAGAAAATCTGTTTAAAATTGAACATACTGTTTAATATTAGTATATTTAAAGCTTTCCTTTAATTTGTGTGTGAAATAAAATAATAATGGAATGCAAAAAACCAATTTTTAAATGTTAGAATCTTTAAGACATCTTTGTGTGGACTGCAAGTGAATTTTTTCTTAAATAAACAATTGTCTGGAAAGAAAAGGCAAAAAAATGCAAGACCTTCTTTCCTTGAAACTAGTGTAAAAACCTTGTACTTCACTAGAATTAATATTTACAAGATTAACTCCTCGGAGAATCTGTGCCTAAAACCAGCAGAATGTTATTGGACTATTTCCATTTGTGGGAAGAGCAAAGAATTAAGTTTTGGAACTAATAAAGCAAAATGTCTAAAACTCTAAGCAGAAATGGGAAAATTTGAATTTATATTAAATGATAATTATGAGAACAACAGAAAATTCATAAATCCGAAACAAGAGTTCACAGAAAGGGGGTGAGAGAAATGTTTCAGATAAGCTCATTTATTTGTTAAAAATACAAATATTGTGCCTAAAATAAACTGTCTTTGGTGAAAGGCAAAACATCTGGATCCCATATGGCTTGTAGTGACAAAACAAACACAAAGGTTGTTTTTTTTCTTATTTTTCATGGTCTTTGTTCAATGTACAACAGTAAAAGCCTGTACGTGTTAAAGCTTTTAAAAGCCAATAACTTAGATTTCTCTTTTCTTGGAGTTGGTAGTAGTATCAACTATTATTTTAGTCATAGTCAATCAATTCTAAAGTGCTAAAAATTTCTAGCATTCTTTAATTGTATTATATAATTTATTTTTCAGCTCAGAAGATAAAATAACTGTTCACTTCATAAACCGTGATGGTGATAAACTGACAGCCAAGGGAAAACCTGGGGATTCACTGCTGGATGTTGTTGTTGACAATAATCTAGACATAGATGGTTTTGGTAAGTAGATTCACTGCATATTTTATTCAGTGTCTAGAAATTGTTTCTCTTTATGCAAAAATATTTACAGTATAATTTAGATTGCAAAAGACCCTCAACATCATTGAGTCCAACTGTAAATGAATATTTTATATATAAAACCTAGCTGTACTTCACTTGGGTTTTCTCCCCTTTTTTTCTTCCTGCAGGTGCATAGAATATTTTGGTTCATTTTAAAAAATACTTGGGGTGATCTTGGCATGAGTACTAAAGAGGGGAATATGCCCAGAGTGCTGTCAAAGTGGAGTCTGAAACATGCCACCTGCAGACTTCTTCTCAGTTCAAAGGCTCTGTTCTGGAGGCAACACAGAGCTGGTGCATTTCTAACAGTGTCTGCTTACTTCTGTAGTGCCAGACTGTCTCAATTTATTATCAGGCTTTTTGTAGCAGCACCATATCTATAGCAGAGGAGTGCCAAGTGAAAGAAACAGCCAAATCCATGTCAGTTAGCAGGGAAGAGCAAGGAGTTTAATTCTTATTACAGAACTGGTGTAAAGGAGACCTTGTGAAATTCTAACTTGGTACAAGTTCTGTTTAAAATCAAAACAGGAGGAAGTTACAACCTCTCTCTATTTCTTCAGACTTTTGCACTTTCCATAGTTAGACTCACAGGGTGTTTTGGGCTGGAGGGGACCTTGAAGATCATTCAGCTCCAAACCCCCCTGCCATGGGCATCTTCCACCAGCCCTCATTGCTCAAACCACAAGACCACATTGCTCAAAGGTATTAGGTAGTTGCAACTAAATACCTTGGGAAGGTATTTATATGAACATGAGCTGAAAAATTAATAGAACTAAAGCAGAAAGTGGTAGTACAATTTTCAGAACTGAATGCATAATGTGGAGTAATTGGTGGGGAAAAAAAGGCATCAGAGTATTGTAGCATGGTTTGAAATTTGATGTGTGTTTTAGTTAAGTGCAAATAAATTTTACTGCTAGTAATAAAATCTTTGATAAGATTTAGTCTTATACTTAATATCTGAGACATTTTTTATGTCCGGAGTTGCATATGTCTGGGGAAAAAAAAGGTCTCAAAAATTTGTAACGCAACTAACTTTATATATCACTTATTACTCATTTAGGCTTATGGCTGGTCTGTTTGTATTCTACAGTAAATGTTCTCTTATCAATATTGGCTGTTTTAGAGCATTGTGGTAAAGTGGGAAAAAACAGTGCTGTCAATAAAAGGAAGCCAAACTGAAAATTCAGAATACTGTTACAGTCTTTAATTATAATACGTGCTAGTCCCATTTCAATAACTGCTTGCTAAAGAAACATTGTACTAGGGCAGAGAAATAATGTAGTAAAAATGTATGTTCTGTGTTTAAGAACAAAGAAATGAGGGAAAAGTAAAATGTAAATCCGGCTAATTTACTTCTATCACTAGGGGGCATCCCACGAGCATTAACAATAATAGATATATCTATTGAAAGATTCAGCTGCACTCAATTTGTTATTGCCAGTTTTACGGTTGTGGAAGGACCTTCCACTGTTCAAAGAGACTGGTCTGTGTGCTTTCCTTCCCCCCTCAACCCTTCCCTCACTTCCCCAACATAAATCATCTTTAAGCTGCTGATAGGACAAATTTTATGTTTGGCACTTTAATTAAGCTCTGCTTTTTGATGTGTATTTGAAGACCTGATATCATTTAAAAATCAAATGTTGAATTACAGTATCGTGCTCACCTTGAATACATGCTTTTGGTTCTGTGGCAGCATGGTGCTTTCTGTGTGGTTCTCATGGTCTAATGATGAGTTCCACTATTTCTTTTCATAGCAGTGGACCTCGCTTCTCTTATTTCCATGATTACAAAGGTGATGTGGTCACAGTAGTTTTTATTCTGCTCTCCCTAGAAATAAGTAAATAAGTGAAGATTGGCTAATGTGTTATCTGATTCTCTTATTTCAATTTAAATCAGAGCCTGAGGTTTGTAATCTCCACAGTATTTAGCTGTCCCACTCTTCTTGAAGTTGCATGTTTCTTTTTCAACACTGTCTTTGTGCCAGCCCAAGACACAGGCCAGTACAGTGACAGAGACAAATTTGTTGCAGTTCAAACTTTACTGTGCTGTGGTGACCTAATTGCTGTAGCAGGTAGGTGGAGCTGGTGCTTATGCTGCTCTGCCCCAGCAACTTATTAGGCCCTTGACTCCTACTGGAACACCTCATAATCCATGTAAGCCATCTGTCTCTAGCCTGACTACCTTTGTTGTTGTCATTTAGTGTTCTGTTGAGTGAGAAGAAATAAGTATAAAATCCTTCCTGTACTTCTAAGGAATTGTTTTTGTGTAGCAGGTCTCTGCTGTTGAATTTCTAGAGAAAACCTTCTCAAAACCTTGGGAAGGAAAGAGATAAGAGGGATCAGCATTGGAAATAAATGAAGTAGTGTTGATTGACAGCATTGTCTGCTTTTGCATTCTTATGGTAGAAAGCTATTCTTTCTTTAAATGATGGGAAGGAAATTAGTTAAGTATTTTAACTGATTACATAGTGTTTTTTAACTAATTACTTAGCATTTAAGTAAATCTTAGTGCTATAGAATGTGGGAATATACAGAACATTAATTTTGCTAATCAACTGAGATTTCTTGTATGAAACAAACATACGTCAGGCTTCTGAAATTCAGCTGTAATTTGAAACTTGGATTTTTTATTATCTTAATTTATTTTTCTTTAGGTGCATGTGAAGGAACGCTAGCCTGTTCAACTTGTCATTTAATATTTGAAGACCACATATTTGAGAAACTAGATGCAATTACTGATGAAGAGATGGACATGCTGGACCTGGCTTATGGCCTCACAGAAACGTAAGGCAGCTTCCCTACATTACTTCTCCAAAGAATGGGAAGAAAGGTTTGCAGATGGAGCAGTCCAATATTCTTGGAGCACCTTAATCAGCTTTTAATGAATAGCTGGATTTTGTTACACAAAAGGGACTGCCGAGTTTAAATGTTGTGTGTCTGAATTAGTATTAAAAAGATGTCAGTGTTGTTTTTGTGACTGAGAAGTGTCAGTACTTGGTCTTCAGAGGGGTCTGGTGAAGACATCACTAAAGTATGACTGGAAAGCCAGTTCCTTCCACGAAAGCTTTGCCACTTCTGTGTGTGGATTTTCTTATTCTTGTTTCTCCTCCCTTCTGTTTCCTCTCCCTTGTTAGTCTGTAGCTAGTTAATGTATTTTATTAATGTGTTTATGTCAGTGTTTTAGGTTTTGGTCAGATCTTCTTTTCAGAGTCACAGAAGGCTTGAGGTTGGAGGGGACCTCTTGAGGTCAGCTGGTCCAACCCACTGCTCAAGCAGGGCCACCTAGATCTGATGCCCAGCACCATGTCCAGTCAGCTTTTGAATATATCCAAGGATGGTGACCCCACCTTCTCCAACCTCTCTGGTATTTATGTACCAAGGTTTGCTAAGATCCTTCCTCCAAGCCTTCTCTAGGACAATCAGCGTAGAGATGTGTCAGTGTACATACTTCTTATGCTTTCACTCCTGTCATAGTGATCCTTGTGCACACAAACCAAATTCCCTTTTGGGAGAAACTGATCCTGAAGTGGGCTCTGACTGCTGATAGGCATTAGGATTAGACTAGTGGTGCTCCAAAGTAAGCCTCTGTTCTGCATCACCCCCACCATCACACATCTTGTAGTTAAAGTGTTAATCCTCATCACAGACCCATTCCCGGTGGGCTGTTGTACTTGCTGGTGCACAAGTACCCTTTACCACAGAACATTCTCACACAAACAGTAGGCAGCTGTGCCTTATGAGGTTTCATAAGCCCATTCCTTCATGTTTCAACAGAATTGCTTGTTGAAGTTTTTGAGAATCTTTGCAATGATGTCAGAGGCTTTATGCCTGGTCTGTATAGCATAGAGTTTGCGTCTCTGCGAAGAAGTACTCTGAATTAACTTGTCTGCCTTTCTATATCAGTAAAAGCAATCCTATACTCCTCATTTCTACATGAACTTTCCCACTTAAGCCAAATTTGAACATTTATATGAAGCTTGAAGGGCAAAGAAGCCAAGCTGTGAGAAACTTGTAGCTTCTTTTGTTTTATCATTTTTCCTGTCTCACAAAAACCCATTTTCAGTTTTGAAAAAAAAAACCATAAGCCTCTTAAGCCTGCCACCTACCATAATAAAAAGAGTAACTTTTAGGTTCAGGGCCAGAATAATTCTTGAACAGCTATGGAGGCATATGATCTAATAAAAACCTTTTTTCTTTGGCTACATTTTAAGTAAAGGTTTAAAGCAAGGAGATTTTACTGAATAATTGTAAAACAGTAGAAAACCAGAGCTCTCTGTTTAAATGTTTCTCTTTTTCCCTCTAAGTTCTTCATATGAAATGAAGTTTTACACCCTCTGAAGGTGTTTGGTACTTCTGTTAGGTTTTCCTAGCATCACATGTTCTTCCTATGGCCAGGGACCTTCCATTTATCTGGGAGGATGACTCTTCTGAAACATGGAGCTCTAAGTGGTTGGTATTTGCTGCAGGTTACCTGGACTCTTGTGGTGATGTAAATTTGTGTAGTGGAGATGCATTTCTGTGTTCTGTCATAGTTACAGGCATAGCAGCTCATTCTTGTCAGTGACTCTTTATTTGGGAAAGTTCCAGCCAGCAACTGCCATGAAAGTTCAGTTTTTTTAAAATGAAGGATTATTCAGGTTAAAATGGAATTGTTGTCATTAACTGCAGAACGGTAGAAAGTAGTAAGATGGGGGTGTGCAAATTCTGGCAAATTAAAATAAGAATACTAAAGCGGAAAAGATGAGAAACAGAAAAAAAGTAGGCAAATATTTTTGTTTCTAACCTATCAGCAACAGGAAACTATGTCTACATGCCGAGCCAATGGGTGCACATAAAATTGAAAAAGATAACATAACAATGCAAAAGAAACTTGGCTTTTATCTCTAGAGGTTTTATGGGCTGTCCATGTACTGGAAGGTTTCTTTGCAGATGGTGTCCTGGGGTATCCTGTGATCTTCTTTCAAACCAATGTGTCTATAGAAGCAGTATTACTCATACTAATTAAAAAACTAAAAATTACTTCTACTATTCATATAAGTCACTGAGATGAAGAAAAATCTTGCAGTTCATGCAGTCTGCTTAGGTCTAGAGATTGTTTACTAAATTTTGAGGTGCAACAGCATAAGAGCAAGGCCATGTAAAGGCTAAGTAATTGGTTAAAACCCCCCACGCAGCCCCCAATCTTTTACCAAGAAGTATTAAGATGCCTGGTAAGAGTGTGTGACCAACAGCATGATGTAAAAGTGATTGGTGCTAGGTTTTAATTAGTGTGAGCATCCTTGTGAAAGACTTAGGAAAACACAGTGAGGAATAAGGGTTGTTTACTGTGCTGTGGTAATGTCACCTGCCTGTGAAAACATGCACAAGGATTTTATGCTCTTGAGCAATAGGAAATTACATTTGGAGTTTAAAAGCAAATACAGATAAATGCATATGGAGGGGTGGATAAAAGAGTGCTAACTTTACATTCTTGAAACAGGCTGTCAGCTAGTTAGTGTCTTGCCAGGGACTGGTGCTACGGAACACTGCCCATCCTTGCTGATGTCTTTAGTATTCTATACCTAAATACTGAGACACGGACATTGAATTAAAGTTATCCCAGCAATAAAAACAGCTTGTGATGTCTGCAGAGTCTTGTTGTAGTATTAAATCTTCTGGTTTTAATTGCCTGTCTGCAACATCTGGTTTTCTTGTGCTGAATGATGGGTATAGAAATGAAGGATGACATCTCCTCCAGTGCCTTGAGTGTTTTATCCTTCTCCTTCCTATGTTTCTTGTCTTTTCACTCTTACTTTTCTGGCTTACACCCAGTCTTGAGTTTTTTAGTTTGAGAACATTGAATTCTGGATGGAGGGGCTAGGCTTTGTTTTTTCTGAGGCTTTCATTCAGATTCATTGCCTTTATCTCTTCAGAGGTGCCAGATGTCCCTTGGGAGATCAAGCATCACTCCCTGCACTGGACTGACCTGTTAGTGACCCACTGAAAAGGGAAGGGTCACCCATATCCTGCATTGTTTCAGTGAGCAGGAAGTACTCAGCTGTGGGACTTTCCAGTGTGCTGAGCTCTGTTCTGGATGTAAATCCTGGCTATTGCCACACAGATCCTTGTGCTGATGCACATGGTTCACTCTGTGCTGGATTAAGGCCCTGCACAAGAGTGGCTGTTCCTAGTTCGTGGTCTGTTTGGGGTGGCTGAGTGTTGGAGATGTAAGGGGGTAAATGCTGTTAGATTGCTGGCGGGCTAGAACTAACAACAATGTCCTGTTTCCCCACAGATCACGTTTAGGCTGCCAAATCTGCTTGAAGAAATCAATGAACGATATGACTGTTCGAGTACCAGAAGCTGTGGCTGATGCTAGACAATCAGTAGATATGAGTAAAAACTCCTAAAAGATAATATCCTAGGGGTTTTAAAGAAGCTTAATTATTTTTATAACTTATTTTTAAATGTGTAATTAAATATGGAAACTTACATAATTGTGAGTTATTTTATATGACTATCAGTATTAGATTAATGCTATTTTAATTTTCATTATAGAACCTCTTATATTTTTACGCTTAAAATGCAATAATAATTCTTATAAGTAATCATTGGATTATAAACATTAGCAAGTGTATTACAGATTTCATATAACATTATTCTGCCAAAACATTTAATGATATTTAAAAACTGGATCACTTGTACAGGACTTCTCCTAAAATAAACTCTGAGCATTTCTAGGTGTCAGACCTGAACGTGTAAGAGAAATGAACTTGTAGGGTTGCATGGGGTCTTTTTGAAGTGCTGCCATTAAAGATGGTGTGCTCAGAACTAGTTAAAATTCTCAGTAAATATGATACTTCCTCAGCAAATAGTTGATTTTCAGGATAGGAATTTTCCAGACTTTGGAATCTTAATGAGATGTGGCAGATGTTGTCTTGTGAAAATACTGCTAAACCCATGAGTTCTGGGAGCGGTGTTACGGTTTAAGCCAGCAGGCAGCTAAATGCCACACAGCCATTCACTTGGACCCCACCACTGCCCATCCCCCTTCCAAATGGGATGGGGGGGATAGACTTGGAGGGGAAACAGTAACATTGATATGTTGAGATAAAGACAGTTAAATAGGACAGAAACAGAAAGGAAAACAACAGTAATGATGACAAATAAAATACATAAAACTAGTGAGGCACAACACAATTGTCCACCACCTGATGACTGATGCCCAGCCAGTTTCTGGGCAGTCTGACTGACCCCCAGCCAGCTTTTGCCCCAGTTGATATTTTGAGCATGACACCATAGAGTGTGGGACCTCCCACTGGACACTTGGGGTCAGCAGTCCTGGCTTTGTGCACCCCCACAAGGTGAGGTGAGAATCTGAAAAGGCCTTGACTGAGTTGTTGCTAAGCCATGTTTACATTAAAACACCAGTGTGTTATCAACATTATTCTGATTCTAAATCCAAAGCAGCACTGTACCAGCTACTGGGATGAAAATCAGCTCTCTCCCAGGTGAAACCAGGACAGGCTGATGCAGGATGTTGACACCTGCAGCTTAACCCTGGCCCAAATAAGATGTCAGTAAACCTCAATAATATTTACATTTGACTATGCCACAAATACTGTGGTAGACCAGGCTAATAATGAATCCTTGGAGCTGTGTAATGGGAGAACATGCCCAGTGGAATTACAATTTACACATCACAAACTCTTATTGTTCTCTGAATATAGCTGAGTTGGGATTGAACAGGGCAATGTTTGTCAACATCAGATTTGTTCTGAAATTTTTAATCCTTTTTAGTTTTGAGCTTGTGCAGGAGGCAATCTGACATTAGGTAGGGTGTTCAGCTTGAAGAAATTGGTTGATTCTTGGCCTTGCTCACAGGATCATTTCAGTAATGGTTGATGCAAAATGGCCAAGTTTATTTGTTCCATAAAAATGGCCTACGTTCCCCAGAAGGTGTAGGGAAACCCCTGTGGTGAGATGTGTCTGTATTGATGATAAAGAACTTGCAGTTGAATATTGGTTTAGTCTTTCTAAAGTAGCTCAAATAAAATAATGTTTCTAAGACTGCTATTATTGCCAACTTTACATAAATACTTATGTGAACTGGTTATCACTAGTAGTTATTAACTTTTGATTTTTTGGGCATATATATATATATAAACAAGCCATGTTTGTTTACATTTGGATGATCTAGTGCGTTCATTAATGGTTTGAGCTGGTAACAATGCCATCTGGGCATCTTTTCTTGTATTATTATATGTATGGAGGAGAGAAAAAATATTTTTCCAGTGTCAAATATTGGGATTTTTTTGAGATTTGTAAAGAGGAAAATAAAGTTCCTCTTTGTTATAAGAATGAATATTTTCTAGAACTGTATTGAAAATAGATATCGGTTAGATTCTTTTATTTCCTCTCTTAGTTACCTCATTTTCTTCTGTTACCTTTCAACTTTGTCCTAATGCAAGGTATACTAATTGTGGTCTGCTCGAAACTTAATCATGTAGGGGTTTCAGAATACAATTCTGATGTCATCTGTTTCAAACTAAGACTTCAGAATTAAAATTTCCAGGCTTTTATGAAGGGCAGAGAGAGGAAGGTTCGGGGGAAGGGTGGGCATAAGTTGAAGAAATGTTCTGAAGATGCTGCTGTCTTCTTTTTCTGCTGCTGTGACGCTAACCATGACTGAGAGGTTGCCCTCACACAGTCAGACATTAAGGTAAATCTCACCTTGTATTGCCGTTGTCCTGAGCTCATTTACATACAGTTATTACTATTAAATCTTGAGGTTTTGGGGTTTTTTACATGAGACAGCTCATCAGCTTCCAAGAGGGGGAACTGGGTCATAACCAGATGTGTTGTGCATTTGTATATCAGAAAGAAATATGAGGTTTCAGTATACCTGTCAAGTTTAGGGGTAGACGTTGATATTTATTGAGTTTTGGGCTCTTCTAGTGTTTTTGGTTTGGTTTTAAGGGTTTGGATTTTTTTTTCCCATTGGGTTATTTGGGGTTTTTTTTCATACAGCCCCAGGTACTTCTTGTGGGAATCTTGAAGTGCTTAACACTGTGTTAAACAAATGTGGAACAGCTCCCAAGTGAGTTTTCTTTCTAAGCCAAGGTGGTTTCATTGTGTGTTTCCTGTGACAGCTTCTCATTACAAAGACTTTGACTCTCCTACAGTGTGCCTGTGGAATGAATCACTCATCACAGCAAGGCAAAAAAAAAGGACACTTCGAAGTTCATTTTGAATTCTAGAGGTATCCCATACTGCATGCAAATGGAAATCTCAGAACACAAAGGAACTGACTTGTAGTCCTCAGAATGCACAGCTCAGAGATACTAGTTTATTGTCAAAATTATTTGCAAATAAATCTTATTTTTAACCTCTTTCTGACACCTCTTGTTTTGTGGATTTTTCTTCTTCTCTAAGCTATTGAATGTACTTCTGGGTGAAAAATGGAATTTACCCATTAATGGTGCACTTTAACGTGTAAGTATGAATTCTTGTGCAGTGACACACAATTACAGCACCAAAATTAGTTGAATACATGTTTATTTCTCTGTTCAAATAAAGATTACAGGTAATTTGCTTTCTAAAACAATTTCCTTTCTCTATTAAAAGATGAGGTCAATGGGTTTCTTCTGTCTCCACTTTCAAAAATTAGGAACAAATCAAAACTGACTGTTTCCTTTGTGTTGTAAACTAAACTTTAGAAGCATACACAGAGTCTGGGGCTGGTACAGATCTTTACTTCACAAGCATTGAAGGAGTGATGGGTTGCAGTGTCTTCTGTTTGTTGCTGGTGGGCAAAAAGGTCCTTTGGCTCGGGTTGTGTTTGTGAGAAAGTCAGGCCAAAACCATCCCTCTGCCTTTCCAGGAGTGTGGGGGAGCTTGTCTGTGGCTCTAGACTGTCCCTTCCCTCTTCTGCCCTAAACTGCAGTCAGGCCCAAGCCAGCAGAGTCTGTGACATTTTGTGGCGTGTTTGTGTGGTGTCTGAAGAGGAAAGGGGTGTGCCTCGCATCATTCCCACACCACCACATCTTCATCTGTCAGAAGTTCCCATCATCTGCACTGCAGGCTGTTGTGAGAGTGACAAAGGCAATTCTGTAGGCAGTTTGTGGCTTCTCAGACACAAACTAAGTCTTGAAAGTTTGTGTTTTTTGGCTGTGGGGCTCCAGAGGACTTAAGACAGCTGTGTCCAAACCCAATTCACATCCCAGTTAGGGACAAGTTGAAAAGGCCATGTCCAAAAAAGCTCCAGGGAAGATGCAGTGCAGTGCCCCCTTCTCACAGGTCCAGGCTAGAGTGTGGAGGGGGTTTCCTACAAGCTGTATTTTGCCCTTGTAATGGACAATATGGTATACAAAGATAGGGCATACAAAAAAATCCTTATTTCTTGGGAGAAAAAAGTAAAACTAAATCTTTAAAGGAGGAGAAGAGATGCTCAAGCTGAGTCAGTGAGTTACCAAATAGTAGAAAACACTGGGGAAAGTGCAGCTGCTTGAGATGATTTCTCCTCGAGGGACCTGAAAAGATGGGAGAGTGGGAATTTCCTGCATGGTGGCCGGGGCTGTGGCATCTCAGGGCGACTGTGCAGCCCCACGTCCTGCTGTGGGCTGCAGTGCCTCGGTGCTTTCTCTCCCTGTTGTGCTGCCAGGACAGTGACAAGGGGCACGGTCCATCCATAAGCAAACAGGCATTGAAAGTACAAACGATGGCATAAAAAATAACCCTGAGATTTACTTTCTAATCCACTGGCCACCACTTGGTTTTTATGGAGTTAAGCAGAGGTTTTTGATGTGAAGTAGTCCACATTTCGAAATGTCTTTAAAAAGTCATTTCTAGCCGACAGTGGCTTAGCATTCGCACCTTCAACTCTTAATCAAAACGCTGTTGGCTTATTGTGCTCGGCCAAGCGTCTCTGGGGCTGCCCTTCACAGTTCTGGAAGGTTCCTTGAAGTTCGTTCCCTTGACTCCAGCCCAGCCAGGAAAAGGCTGTTCGTGCATTTACACTGCCTCTGTGCTTCCATGTGCTCAGGTTCAGCCGGCATCCCGTTCCCTGCGCCTCCCCCCTTCCACGGCGCGGTGCCCCCTCCCCGAGCCCGCTCTAGGGCATTGCGAGAGACGAGAGAGTCTAGAACGGGGTCTGAACAGCCTCGGTGCCGCCTTCCTTGGGTCCGCCCAGGTACAGCGGAGCCGTCCCGTTTGTGGCTCTTTCAGAGAGCGTGTGCTCCCGACATCGCCTCGGCTGCTGCTGACCCCAGGCGGCAAATCCCTGCAGCACAGCGCTCCAGGGATGAAAACCACGACGAGCAGAGCAGCCGTGTGGGACAGCCCCGCTCAGCACCGCCCTGGAGGGAGCCGCTCGCTCTGCAGCCGGCCCGGGGCTCCGGGCAGTGCAGGGAACGCGGGGCTGGCGCTGGAAAAGCGCTGTTGCTGCTTCTGGCCGGGCTGCGGCAAGGCTTGGCGTGTGTGCCAAATCAGCCGCAGCTGATGGGAGACACACGGCCATCGGACACACGGCCATCGGTCACACGCACACGGAACGCGTGGCCCGCCCTGTGCCCCGTGAGCCCCGGCCCCGCAGCACCCGCACCTTCGGCCCGGAGCTGCCGGGCAGCCCTGCCGGTGCCCGTGGGACTGGTGTGTGATATGGCACTAAATGGTTTATTCAGTTGTTGTTTTGCACTGGGGGATTGGAGATCTGCACTGTCTAGTCTTTATATTGCACTGAATAGTTTATGTTATATCACACGGTTTGCTCTTCCCCTCTCTTATCACGTAGTTTTTCCCTCAGCCACCGTCTCCCCAATACCCCCTGGTAGTCTCTCCCCTGTTCAGTCCCTCCCCCTGTCTCTCCCCACTTGTATCCCATTGCTTGTGGTCCTCTTCCTCTGCTCCCCCCTTCCCCTAGGGTAAAAAAGCCCCCTAGAAGAAGCTGGCCGCCCTCTTTCCATGTGGGTTTTCCCCTGTGGTGGTTCTCAAGTCAATAAACGGAGGACATTCGTTCCCCACGTGGAGCAGAGCGCTTCTGATCTTTTGCTTTCGTCCGTGTAAGATCGTGTGGGCTAGGGTCCATAGCTAGCCGGATTGGACCCGAACAGCCCTCCCAGACACGGAGCCTTACACTGGTGCCTTCCCGGGACAGCGCCGGGAGCAGCCCCAGCACGGGCTCAGGCGGCTCCGTTCCGGCCATGGGGTTCCCCTGCTTGTCACTGTGCGTCTGCTTCCATGTCCTGGTGGCAGGGATCCATCAGTCACATACCCCAGCGGTGCTCAGCGTGGGACATTTGTGCTCCTGGCTTCTCCAGCACTATGTATTTACTACTACTACTACTACTACTACTACTACTACTACTACTACTACTATTACTACTACTATTATTATTACTGTATGTATTACACGTGAGAAGTGGTAACAACCGGGGATGCTGGTGCCACGTCAAGTAACCCCTTGCAGATGCTCCAGGGAAGTCTGCAGGCACCTGTGGCAGCTGTACCTGCTGGCAGCTATGGCTGATTTGGTTCTCCTCCTGCTGGCAGCAAACTGCCACTGGCAGCTGGGGGGCTGAAATCTCTGGGTTTGGAGAAGCCTGCCATCTCACTGAAAGAAATACCAGGTCACAGACAGCATTCCTCCTTCAGGGTGTGTTTGATGAAAAATGCCTCTTCTTAAGGATCCAGTTGTCACCCTGATTTTTAAAGATTTTCTAAGCCTTCTGATGTTTACATTCTTGTATCGAAGTTTCTCACACACTTTCTGTAAATAGCTTATTGTTTTGCATTCTTTTATGGAGGAGGAGACATTTGATGGACTGTTGGTTTGTCCAGTGTCATTGGAGAGGTGGCACTTTCACCCTCCAATCCACTGTCACTTTTGGAAAACTATAAATGTTGGAGTCAGAAAATAAACTTCCCTTTTCTTCACCTTGAGAGCAGCGGCTTGTGCGCTCGTGCTGTTTCGTGTCCTGTAGCGACATCCAGTTTTGGATCAAACAAATATCCAGAGGAATTGGATGTTCTTACTCCATCCAAGTGCACTTGAGCAGACTCATGGGCAGGTTAGCAGCTCCTTTTCATTTTACTCTTCTTCAAGGAGCAGCCCTGCTTTGCATAGGCAAGCTAGCACTAGCTTTTGATATGGGGAATGCTCACAGGCTTTACTGGGAATGGCTTGGAAGAAGAAGGGCATTCCCTTTCTAGAGAACTCTGACTGGAGGGGAGAAAGAGATGGGACACAAGATCACAGTGATGCAGCTGCAGCTTCTCAGATCCAGGAGAGAGGCAGACATGTCCCACCCAGGGAGCAAGCAATGGGTTTTGGCTGCAGATTAAAGGAGAAGGTGTCATTTCAGAGGAATGTTTAGCAACAGATGAAAATAGCTATAAAAGAAAACAAATCGTGTCACAGGGACAAGGAATATGGTAGTAGCTCAGAGTGACAGGGGAAGCTTGTTCAGGCTGTGGTTCAGTTCCAGGGACTGGTGACTGTCAGGAGGGAGCACAGCAGGGGATAACTGGAGCAGGAGAGTCTCTGCTTTAGATTTCAGCACTTTTTTTCTTCCAGCCTAATTGAGTTGTTATGATCATCACAGCTTTTGGAATTTTGGAATCAGAAAATCAGGAAAAACATGTCTTGTCCTGGCATGGAGAAATAAAAGCAATCAATGTCCCTTGTCCTGAAGTTTCCTGCCCTTGTGGGGCTATCCTTCAAGGAGGAGGGCAGCAACAGGAGTCTCTGTGGCAGAGGTCTGGGGAGCAGAGCAGAGCTGCCCTGAGGGTGATTGTTGTCCTGGTAGGGAAGCTCAGGAATCTGGGGTCTCCCTCTGCTGAGTGATGTACACAGAAAATGTTTTTACAGCTTGAAAAGCTTGTGTCTGAGCATTCAATGTGAGCTTCACATTAAATATTACCTTCATTAAACACCTCATCCCTGGTCTTTATTCTCTACTATTTTGCCTTTTATCAAATATTTGGTTAAAAAGTTTGGGAAAGACCTAGCTTCTGAGTTGCCTGTTATAGTACTTACTTTTGGAGATAAAAATGCTTAAAGGGGGCACAAGACATCAGAGATCTTTACAGCAGCACACAGAAGTGAAGGGGGAAGGCCAATAACTGGGGAGCAGGAGTTAATTCTTAAAGTACAGAGTAACCACCAGATATTTGCTGTGGTGTTTCACTGCTTATATGACTGGTTAATCAGTGCTGCCAACTGCCCAGCACTGGGCCTGCTCCTGGTTTACCATAAAGCCACCATATATAATACTTGTAATCCATTTCTGCTTCCTTCCAGCTATAAAGTCTCCATAATGGCTCTAATCACAGGAAATTTGTAACATTAACATTCCCCTGAGGGACAGGTACCAGAAGTTCTTACTCTCTGCCAAAATAATTTCCCCAAATCTTTTAGGAAGTGAGTGAAAAATCAGCTCAGCTTGAGCTGCAGTATAACCTGGGCAAGTGCAGCTGACCCAGGACCTGATGTACAGGCACAGCAGCAGTTTGTGTTCTCTGCAATGAGGGGCTGTTTACCAGACCAATAGGGATTTTTTAGCTCCTTCAAGTCTGGAGTGCACTCAAAAATACACAGGGAGGTCCTTTTGCTGTAAACTCATGTTCACCTTCAAGCCCAGGTGGAGACCCATGTTAATTAAGAAGTTCATTCCTGCCAGAAGTTTGGGTGGATGCTGCTCTGACAGCCTGTGTGAATCTGTAAACACTTGACCCAAATCCACTGAGGGAAGGAAAAGATCTTTTGCCAATCTTTGCCACTTGCTCTTCATCTCTCCAAAATAAACAGGCTGGTATATTTTGGTTTAGCAGAAGTGTTTAAACAAATTGCATTTGACATAAGTCACAGTACTATTTCAAAAGCGAAAGCCACAATATTCCTTCAAGAGCACACTGAATATTTAGATATAAAAAAAGCCCACCTGGCCAGGCCCCACTGGGGCATTCACTGAGCTCTCAGCCCTCTCTGCTGTTCCTTCCTACACTGATTCTGCAGGAGAGCCTGTGATTTATTGACTGTTCCCTCCCACTCCATTGCCTGCAGCTTCTTGTGACTTCCACTCACTCACTCAGAGAGTACATCTGTTGGGTTTTTCTTCTGCTCAATTTATGTCCTTTTTATGGTGCTCCTTTGTCAGAGAGACATCAGGTATGCTGCAAAGCTTTTCTTTGTACCCCACAAGTCAATATTTGCATTGAAAGTGAGCTCTGCTCATTCCAATAATGAAAATCTTCAGCTTTATCTTACTTTCCAAGTAAGAGAACCATGATGCCTGGAATCCCAGTGGGGTAAACTGCTGGTAGATGTACAGGCTCTGCAGGAGCTGCCAGAGGAAACAGGGAAGGGGTGCAGGAGCAGCTCCTGGCTGCAGTGCCACATCACTGGCTGTGTCCCTTAATCCATGCCCAGGAGCTGCAGGAGGAACCCAGGCTGTGACCCCAGCATGACACTGCTGCTCAGCTCTGCACTGGGAGCTGCCCGAAGGAATTTGCCGAGCAGACATTCCCAGAGCCACACAAAGCCAGAAAACCTCAGGTCTCTGCTGCCTGGCTTCTGCCAAAGCTCCCGCTGGAAGTGCTGGAACTGCGTTGGGTGGCTGAGCAGGGAGCTGGAGACAATTTAATTGGTGACTGCACAAAAAAGCCACATCCGAATAGCTCCATCCAGCCCCACAGCCTCCATGCACTGCCTCTGCCAGGCACAGCTCTCTGCTCGTGCTGCTGGCTTGGATGTGCTCCCTGGAAACATTACCAGCATTTCTTCTGAAAAGATGAAGCAGCAGAAGTCTGGGACCTACTTCTCCACTTTCTCCCAGGTTATCCATGGCTCTGCGGCCACCTGTAATGTCAAAGTGCTCTTTTTCTAATTTCATAGCCTTGGTAGTAGGGCTTTTGAAAAAGATCCCCTTTGTTGACAACTTCTCCAGGTCCTGGCTGGGAGCATTTTGCCTTCCAAACTGAATTTCAGGCTACAGTATTTTCACAATTACCATTTTTATCTTCTCATGGAAAATGTAAATTAACTGCTGAAATTTTCTAATTCTTTTTTTCTAATTATTTTTTTTCCTTGGGGGGGGGGAAAAAGTGTGAAATCTGAATATTTTTCTTTTTGTATTGCTTTTCACACATGCTCTTCAGTGAAGCAATTAATTTAGAGTGCAGAAAATCAATTCTCGTTGGCACATGAGACCATTTAATTCTGGTAAGCATGTTCATAATGTTTTCGAAGTGTTGGTTTCTCTGGTTCTGGACTGAAGGCACTTGAGACAGTAGTTTCATGTTCAGACTTTGGTCTTTATTATTTCTTATCAGTAAAACAGCCTCACAACCATGAGTTCTGCAGCCTCTCATTAGAAGGCACAAAATAGCTAACTATCTCTTGTTACAAGGTCTTTTAAGACTAAACTATCCAATTAAGAAATGACACCTAGATTATTTTCCCTTTTAACCCAATAACTGATCCCTCAAAGCCTGCAAGGAGGACTTTTCTGTCCAATTACAAATCATCCCCCAAACCCATGAAGAAGGAAGAAGAAAGTAGAGAAGAACAACCTGCCTCCATCTTGCTTCATATTTATCTCTATGTCCTAAAACCCCAAACTCTAAGTTTTCCATCCTGTGATATTACACACTTCTAACCAACTACACACCTGTAATCCCAGTGCTATTAATACATTTTGGAAGCCTTCTCCACAGCCAGGTCAAATGCAGTGCTCTCTTGCAAGTCTGTGCCTTTCAGCACAGAGAGTTTAAAATTCTCAACATCCAGGATTCTAACATCCAAATCTGGTAAGTACTGAAATTATCTCTCTATAGCACAGGATCTAACAGATCTTTTCTAATGTTGCATTATTTCTGAAAATGATGGACAGAAGGGTATAAACCCAGCTATCTGACCCCTGGGGAGTCACACAATCTCGGGAGAGTTTGGGCTGGAAGGAATGTTCAGAGATCTCCAATTTCAGCCCCCAGTGCACTTGATCAGGCAACTGCATAAACTTTGTGAATCTGGTAAGTTTGGTGCATAGAATTTTGAGTGTATCTGATAAGCTTATTGTTGAACTTGTCCTGATTTTTTTTGAGGAAATGGATTACTGAAATTTGGTATATTTTCACAGACTTTACTGGTTTAATATGTTAAATAATTCATGGTATATTATAAAGCAGTTCTCCTTAACAATTTTTTTTACTCCAGGAGTAAAAAAAATTACTTCAGGATACCAGGAGTACTGCCCAAGACATTTTCTCAATGGGCTTTAAAAGTGTTGTTATTGCTGTTTTTCATAAATATAAATCCCAAAATATTTTCATAAATACAAATAGGAATAAGGATTAAGTTGAAGAGTTGGTTCAAAGGTTATTCTTAGTGTACAGCTCCTGGTGTGACATACGTGAACCCAATGTGTCCTACTCTGTCATGAGTTGAGTAACCACCATGGGGATAAGTGGCTTTAGAAGGCAAAACTGTTCTCCTAGCAAAATAAAAAAATCCAGAGAAAGCTCTTCAGAGATCAAGGCTGAGAAGGAAAAATTATAATTGTTAGGAAACCACTCAGCTGGAAAAATAGCCAAGTTCATGGGGTGCATAATTTTTAGTATCTGAAGTAATCATGAATTTCTCTTTAAAGTTTTACCTTTTGAAAGCAGCTGGATCCCTTGAGAATCAGAAGCTGAGAGCCAGAATTTGAGTGCTGTGAATGCACATCTCTTGTGGGTAACTGGGTTCTTCTGGGTCTTTATCAGCTCTCCCAGTAAGTCAGGTGTGGTGACTAATGGTCGCTTAGTTTTTACCCAAATAATTTCTAATCTGATGTATCTTGCTTCTGGTGATGGGATTGGAGAGGGTGGGAGGTGCCTGGAGGGCCAGAGAGGTTATGGGTAAAAAATCCCAACATAGGTCTAAGAAAAGTTATTTTTAAGTATGATCTACCAACTAGGTTGTAATTATTCAACATTTTTCAAGATATGCCCAGAGGAAGAAATCTTTGTGATCTTGGGTGAATTTTTTTGTTTTCCCATCAGTCTGCACAGAGTATGTAAATACTCAGATGCTATAATTTCTCTTGGGAAGTTAAGGAACTTAGAGTGGGAGGATTAGAGACAGTTTTAATCACCCCTGGCTCTGCATCCAAGGGGGTTTTTTGTGATTCATCTTCATCACAGGCAAGGAACTTCTGTGCTGCGCCCTAGAAGGTGCAAACCCTGAGGTCCATTTCCCCCTGCTGAAAGGTTGACTTTTAATCTCTCCATTTGTGGATCTTGGGCTGTTCTGGTATGGAAGGGGGGTTGATGTGGTGCAGCTCTGCTCCCAGGGCTGTGTGCCCACTCCCTGCCTCCTTGCCCCTTGTGGGAGCCTGCAGCTCAGGGACAGTGCTAGGGCACAATCACAGCCCCTAACAGTGACACAGGATAAGGGGTGATCTGAGGTGTCTTTATGGCTCATTTCTTTCCCCTTAATCTCTGCAGGAAGGTTTTTTGGTTTGTTTTTTTAAATTGTTTGGGGCGTTTTGATGAAGGTTGACAGTCACCTTTAGTCTAGCCCAGTGCTTCATGACAGATCTTTCTGCTCACTGTGTGTTTGCTGTGCCTGTGTGTGGTTTAGGGTGGGTCTACATTTTATATTTAATGGAGCTCTATGCTCAAAATATTTGCTAACCCCAGTTTTATTGGGAACTATGCAAGGATTCATGAGCCCTCTCTACCTAATCTTTCTTGTTCAAATGGAGTTTGAAGCCCAAATTGACTCGTAAGCTCTTCTTTTTTACCATGTGCATTTCCAGTTGATCTCTGAGTTGAGTTTGTGCGCTGCTTTCTTGTTTTCCAGGTTAGGATAGTCCTCTTCACAACAGAGTATCTTTCTATCTTAGGAAATGATCTTTGGAAGATGTCCTGAGAGTGTCTAAGTACAATAGTGTTGGAAACAGAAATGTGGCATTTATTTCTTGGGCCAAAAATCAAGAGGCAAGCAGGGAGTTAAAAGGATAGACAGAAACTCTTATTTAAATGTATGTAGTGGGTAATGCTGATGAGTGGCAAGGACATTATTATAAAGCTTTTGTTACAGGGAAGGATAAAAATAGAATTAATATCTCCCACAGGCAATTAGTTTTAAAGATCACAACTTGTTCCCTGGCTCAGAAGCTCAGTGGGACGATGGAGCTCCTGTATGGGAACAGAAAGGACCAGGATGAGAAAACTCCACTCCTGCTTTGTGCCGGGTTTCTCTGTGTGAAAATTCCCTCTCCCTACCACACCTTGCTCTTACCTCTGCAAGACCAAGAGAAGGGCAGCTGGAAGGGTTCAAAGGGCCCATGCACCCACAGCAGCCCCTTGGCAGCCCAAAGCAGGGGGCACGTGGTGAGTGCTGGCTGCTGCTGCTGCCAGAGGGGGGATGCAGGGCTTCTGCCAAAGGCACCTCTGGCTTCAGGCAGCCTCTGGGATGGGCAGGGCACAAACCCCTTCCCACATCACCCCAGCACACCGAGGGCATGTCTAGCAGGTTTGTGACTGCCTGTCAGTGCACTTCACATGGTAAAATAGAGGTAGCAATGGCTAGAGCTGGTCCTTCCAAATCCCACCTGCAATGGGATTTAACCTAAATGCACCTAAGGGCACCTAAATCCTAGAGAACCACTTAGGCTCCTGCCTAGACCGATGTGGCATGACACCTGTGCCACGTCTCTGTCATGGTGAAACCACAGCCAGCAGCCAAGCCCCGTGTGGCCACTCACTCACTGCCCCAGCAGGGGATCAGGGAGAGAATCACAAGGTGAAAGATGGACAAACTCATGGGTTGAGACGAAGACATTTTAATAGGCAAAGCAGAAGCCATGCACACAAGCAAAGCAGAACAAGGATTTCACTGCTTCCCATGGGCAGGCAGTGTTCAGCCATCCCCAGGAGAGCAGGGACCCATCACATGCAATGGTGACTTGGGAAGACAAAAGCCATCACTGCAAATGTCCTCCTCCTCCTCCTTTCCCTCACTTTAAGCACGGAACATGATGTCAGATGGTCTGGAATGTCCTTTGGTCACTTGGGGTCACCTGTCCTGGCTGTGTCCCCTCCCAACATCCCAAGCACCCCCAGCCCCCTCCCCAGCATGGCAGTGCAAAAGCAAAAAAGGCCTTGGCTCTGTGTGAGCCCTGCTCAGCAACAACAAAAACATCTCTGTGTTATCAGCCCTCTGTTCAGCACAAATCCAAACCACAGCCCACTGTGAAGACAATTAATTCTACCCCACACCCTGCCCTCTGCCAGGGGTCAGCCCTGAGCTGGTTGGTGCAGCACTGCAGGATTGCTGGCAGATCTGTTCCTTCCTTAGCCACCAAACATCCTTCTCCCAGCAGAATGCTTGGACTGCCAAGCCCTGCAGATTTCCCCAAAAATAAAAAAGTAGAAGGAAATCATATGGAATCAAATGGAACCTCTTATTCCATTTGAGACTTAATTTTCTGACTTCTTTTCTTGACATTTCCAAAAGTATGTCATTCATTAAAGCAAGATCTGACATAGAATTTCATTTGCCTTTTTCATCTAAAATCTCAGAGGAAAATGTGGACTTTCATGGATAAAGAGAACAGGGTTTCAGCACTAAATCAGAAAGAGTAATTTAAAAAAATCAATGTGTATTTATGAAATATTCCAATATAACTTAAATGCTTGCCTTACAACAGAAAAATATTTTGACCAAGAATCTCCACCCAGCCTTTTGTGTGACCTACAGCATCACCTGCCAAGAGCACAGTGTGGCAGATGAGAACAAGCTCTGTAACCACCCGGCATAAGCTGCTTGTCTCCCTTTCTGCTTGCAAAGAGCTGCTGCTCTCTAGTCACTACTGCAGTAGTAATAATAATTGCCAAAAATTTGCATTTCTACTTATCCTAAAGCTTGGTATTTCAAAGCAGTCACTTCAGAGAACTAATTAGCGCAGCGGTTCATTAAATCTAAAACACGCTCTGGATTGAGCATCCAGACTCTTAACCCATTTCCCAAAGGCAAACGCCTCCCTGCCTCCTTGGGCTTTTAGCAGTCTGAATCCCCGAGCTGCAGGAGCGTCGGGAATGCCGGTTTATATCATGTGCCGGGCTTCTGCAGCCGCGCTGGGCAGCCGGGGGGCAGGATGGATGGATGGATGGATGGATGGATGGATGGGGCAGCCTGGAGGACAAAGAGGGATGGATGGGGCAGCCTGGGGAACAAGGAGGGGTGGATGGGGCAGCCCCAAGCCCATCGCCGGACAGGACCCCCAGCACAGCTCCACAGATTCCGCTCATCCATCCCCGCCACAAGGAGCGACCCGCCCGTGCTCCAGCACAGGGACAGGCTGCCAAAAATGCCCTGGAGAGCAAAGCTCAGCCTGCAGCCAGTGTGCGTCTGCAGAGAGGAAACCAAAGGGAAATTGCAGCAGCTCTGTGCTCACATTCTCCTCTTATTCTTTCTCAGAACCCAAGGAAATGGCTGTGGCTTTGTGTGGAAGTTAATTAATGATAGTAAATAATATTCCTTTGTGCTAGGAGTGAATAGCGCCCTTTATTGGGGGCTCTCAGCGTGTCTAATGCTCTGTATTTAATCCAGCTTCCCAGCTACAGCTAGCTGAATTATTCATTGCAAATAAATTATCTGAAGAATACAGTCCTGTTTTTCGCTGCCCGAGAGCGCAGCCCGCTCCCTTTGGTGCCGTTTTCCGCAGCCAGCGCTGTCTCTGCAGCAGTCGGAGCAGCTGCCCGGCCGTGCGGGCCGGTTCGGTGCCGCGGGTGCCCGGCCCGGGACGAGCGGCGCCTCCCCGGTCCCGCGGCTGCCCCGGGCCGGGCAATGAGCGGCGCTGAGCCTGCTGTGCTCCTCCTCTGCCCACACAGATGAACGCATGCATATGGATATGGGGCTTTTTGTGTGCTTTTTCTCACCCAGACTCCAATTAAGACCATTTTCGTGTGCTAAATCAGCAAATAAGGGGTTCGGTCGCCATCCTTCTGGGCTGATTTTTGGTATAAAGCTCAATGTTACATGCAGAACAGTGGGAACCCAGAACATCTCTCTGGCTGTCCTGAGCAGCCAAGACCCCTGCCAGGGGTCTCAGAGACCCTGGCACAGAGCCCAAGATGCCTGTGGTTTTGATTATGACCCGTGGAGCAAATTGCCAACCTTAGATGAAGATCTGCAAGCCATGACAAATTAAGTAGAATGATAGTGAATTTATCATGAGGTGAAAAAGTAGATTTTGGGGTTTTTAGAATGGAGGTTCAGGGGGCAAGATGGAGAGATCTGGGCATGTCCAGCCTTTCTCCTTCTTCTTGGCCTCCATCTTCCGCTGTGATGTTGGGAATTACAGACTGGTTTAGAGTAGAAGCTCACTGTCTAACATAGGTGATGGGTATTGGAAAGTAATTGTAAATATTGTATACAAGGTTTTTAGTATAAAGACATAACACCGCCCCGGGGGCAGGCAGTGTGCCTGGAACTGTCCTGCTGGACAGACCTCAGCTGGACAGGAGAAATTTTTTTATAGATAAGATACAATAAACAGCCTTGAGACCGAGAAATGAAGAGCCCTGATTCTTTCTTCAAGCACCGGGCTGGGAAAAGGGACTTTCTAACATTTCTCAGGGTCACTCTGACCAGCTAGAGATCCTGACATAGAATTCATCCACTCCCTGATATCCAGGCAAATAAAAACCTCGCCCCTGCACTCTCAGCCAGTGAAAAGCTCAGATTACTCAAAGAGTGTGAGCTCCATTGCTCCAGGAGAGCAGCAGGCTCTGTGTGACCTGACTGCTCGAGGTCCTGCAAGGTCCTGCAGCACACAGCTTCAGGCCTGTCCACTTCTGGATCCCAGGGCCTTTGGGATGCTCTAGGCCTGGGGAGGGGGCAGGTTTGAAACTTTGGTTGTGATTTTAGCCAACCCTCCATCAGCATTTTGTTGTAGGTGGCAGGTTTGGAACAAAGCCCCCAGAGAACCTTTCTCATTCAGGCAGAGCTTAGCCTTGAACTCCCTGCTACAGCAAGTCCACGATGCCAAAATCCGATGCGGACGCCAAAAGCTTTTTGCAGCATTCCCCTGCATGGAAACATGCAGGCATCACCTGAGCAAGGAGACAAAAGCCACCACCACAGTGGTGCTCCTCTCCCATGTCCTCACTGCCTGCCCCCAAGGAGGGAGAAGGGGGGCAGAGCCAGTGCTGGCACCAGCCCCAGTGTTGCAGGGAGGCTCTTCCCACGTGGATATCCCATCATGGAGCAGATGCATGGGGCAGCCCTGTCCTCATTTTCCCACCTCCAGAAGCAGTTGCTGCTCTGGGCAGTTTTGTCAAGAGCATTGGCCACTTCAGTATTTACCACATGTCTGGGTGTTCATGAGCAGTGAACCACCCAGATCTGGGGAGCCTGTCTAAGAGGGCTCCCTTTTAGGAGCCGGGCTGGACATGGGTATTCCCCAATCAACAGCTGAAACCCTGGGCAAAGTGTCACTAAACCTCCAGGTTAAGTATTGTGGTAAATAAATACATGACTGAAAATTATGATTTCCAAGCTTTTAACTTAAAAACATCTGCTTGCTTGTTTTTGTTGTTTTGCCTATTTCTTTTAAAAACTAAGCTCACCTTTGTGTGAACTGATTGGATTTTTCTTTAAAAAGATCATTCTGTACAAATTCTTTCCCTTTGGAAATAGCTAAGCCAAAAAAAAAAAAAATCATAGGTGCATGTTTTTGTCAGTTCCTTGTAATCAATAACACCCACCTAAAAAAAGCTGGAATCAGCAAGGGAACAGGCTGAATCTGTAATTGTTGGGCTGATAATTTGTAATCATATTTACTGACAGGAAAATAAATGAAAGTAATCCTGCCTCAAACCTGATGGGTTATTTTGGGTTTGTTGAGTGATCACCCAAAGGCCCTCCAAGCACCAAGCGAGGAGAGCACTCAGACACCTGGGCTGGGCTCAGTGGGGATGTGATGCTCAAGGGACGACAAGAGCAAGGATTCTCCATGCCAGGAATGGGCTTCCCAAATGTGCTCCATCCCTGAATTCCCTTTTCAGTTGATCCATGTAGGATGTTTTCATTTTGACTTCGAAATGTATGGGAATCCATGGTAAAATAGCTCCTCCTCCCCAAGGACTCCCCTGCTGGAATTGAGCCCTGACCTGCTGGGTCTGATACATTCCACCATGAGGACTTCAGCTGTTCCAGTGCCACCTGGAGAGGAGATCAAAGAGATTGGCAGAAACAAAGGAGCTTGGGCTTGCAACAGCAGAATGATGGTGAGTTTTTCCAGTGGGGGTGACAAGCGTGTTATTGGGGCCACTTTGTCACTGGGCATACAAGGAGCATCAGGACCTGGTGGTTTACACTGCTGTTCACTCATGACTGCAGGTGGGATGGACTCTCTCTCCTATAAGCTAAATGATCCACATGTCAAGAGACAGCTTTTCTCTTCAAGGATGGGATCTAAGCATTCCTAACCGAAAGGGAAGTATGGGCACTGTATTAAGGCCATAAATACCTTGGAACAACCCAGTTTACAGTGGGACCTGCTCTGCACCCACATCGTGTGCATCTCCTCACCCCGAGGCAGGGCTGAGATTTTGTTCACTGAGACCCATTTTCAGAATTATGGCTTTTATGGCCTTTTTGAATGTGAGGAAAGTGGAGAATTTACACAGTAAAAATTCTTGGCAAAGTCCGAGCCTTCAGTTTCTGCGTAGTAAACCAATTACTGTGTACATCGAATTTACATACTTCTAACAAGTCGACAGTAAATTCATATCCCAAGGTAAAAAAAATGGGAAAAATTCAGACTTTGGCTTTGCCAAACATTTTATTGGACAAATCTTTCTCTTTTTTTAAATTTTATTGTTATATCTAGACAGGATGCATAAGTATTGGATACTTTTTATTATTTCTTACACCATAAAAGAATATTTTGGAAGTCTCTACTTTCTCAAATAATAGATAGACCTCTGTAATATAAATTAAAATTTTAAATGGAAGTTTCATAGGAATAATTTTTTTAAATAAAACAGGAACATCTGGTATGGTTTCTAATTTATTTAGAAAATAGGCATGGCTCCAGCCCAGTAAGGAATTTAAGTGCATAAGCAATTTTATTGGATTTCTCTGGGACTATTTACACATAGAAGCTAAGCCCAAGCCCAGGAACTCTGATGAAGGTGACCTTCCAGACTGCTCATCTATCTCTGGATGAAAAGCATGACATCATTTAGATGCTGCACATTTCTGCAAGTATTTTGACATTCAGCAGAGGGATACCAATGCCATGGAAGTATTCAGCTGGGCCTGAGCAATGAAGACCATCTTTCAATGACAGCCATCTGTGGGGACCAAGTCCTTCTTGGAAAGATGACTTTGGGCCATGAACTTCCTTGTCTGTCTGGTCACCTCAGGTTCCTCAAGCCATGGACAGCTGTGGACTCAAGTCACGACACCTGTGGTGTCAGATGTCCCTTTCCTGAGCAGCTGTGCCAATAAAACAATTAAGCTCAGCTCTGTCTCCTTCCTGCCACCCCCACCCCTTAGTCAGGCCCCAGCTCTGCTAAGGGAACTTCCAGAGGTGCTTTCAGTGGTGTTTCAGGTAAAAACCATTTCTTCAGGGAAAACATTGAAGTCATAGCATTAACAGAGCCGCTGTTGCCTTGTCAAGGTCAGGCTGCACATGAGCTGCTCCCTGCAGCAAATGGTGCCTGACCCCTTGGTGACTTTGACTGGATTTGAGGAGGGATTTCATCCCTCTCCTGCACTAGGTCCTTTCAAAGCAATTTACACTACATCTGTGCAAGCTGCCCATGGAGCACTTTAGATTTTAAACCCCCCTTCTTGTTCAAAGCTGCCCTCTCTGTTGTGAGGCAGCCACTTGCACACAGAGCTGGCACGCACCTAAGCAGCACACATGGCAGGTGCTGCTCCTTCCAGCTCATCAGGATTGTCCACCAGGCAGATATGCACACACACAGAAAATGGGTCTCTCCAGTGTCTGGCATTGGCTGCTCAGTGTGCCCCAGAGCCGGCCCCAGTTCCCCCAGGTGCTGGCACTGGCACCCTCCAGTCTGAGGTTTGTGGTCTCATTCCAGCTGCTGGCACTTGGCTCAGTTGCAGCTGTCCATTTGTCCAGCTTGAAGGCTGGTGCTGGTGTCTCGCATGGGCTCAGAGTAGAAGGTGAGCTCACATAGAAAGGCAACTGAGAGAATGAAGCAGTGATTATTATCAGAAATATATAATTACTTACATCATTACCTCTGAATATTTAGTAAGAGCAGGGCAGGCTGTGGCAATGAGGGATCAGTCAGAGGGTTGTGTTCTGAGCAGCCAGCTGTCACCCACACCAGCCCCTTTAATCCCTTTTCCCCTTCTATTTTTTGAGCTGGCTCCTCCCTTGTCCATCTTAATCCCTCCCTCTCCCTGCCTTTGATCCTTACCCTAAACATCCCATAATGAGCCTGGCACAGTGCTATAGCCCACGTGGAACACCTCCTAAGAGGTTGTCCATCCAGCTTCCTCAAACATTTCCCCCACAGCCCCCATGAACCTCATGTTCCTGCAGGGTCCCACTAATGCCTTGGTGGGGCTCACCCAGGAGCCCTGAGCTGCCCGCTCTCCTCTGACAGTCCAAGAGAATGGGATGGGGCCCCCTTGGTGTAGGTGGAGTGACTGGGATCCTACAGCCAGCATTGCCCTTTGATTCCTGTGGGGATCCTCTTGAGTCCAGGCTTCAGCCACTAGTGGGTCACTCTCCACTTTCTTTAAAGACAGGTCAGTCTGTCTTTATCAGCCCTGACCATCAGGTCATTGTCTAAACTCAGCTGGGATGGTATGGCCTCAGCTGTGCACACTGGCAGCACATTCCTGTCCCTTCCCTCCCTGCTGGCAGACCACCCAGCCCCCCTCACCCATCCCAGCCTCTGGGACAGCAGGGAACCCTGTGGAAACTCTAAAAAGCCAAGAGCAGGAGAAGGAGGAGGAGCAGGAGAGCCTTGCCTTCAATGGTTATGTCAGAATTATTGCCGAGCCTGAGAGCAGACTTGTAGCACGTTGACAGAAATAATTTGTGACATGAGAATCAAGTGCAGAGAAATAATTTCTGTACTGGAAACACCTCTCCCATGCGGGTCACAGAACGGCTAAATTCTGAAATATTTAATTTAATGAAACTGGCAGCAGCTACCGAGTACTTGTCCTGGAGGAACTGCTGACATTTGCAGTGAAGCTGCAATGAAACCGACAAAACAGGGCCTGGAGCAAACCTACTATCAAGGAAAAATGACAGTACAGACTGCATTGTACATATTTATAAAACACAAATGATGTCCAAAACCTTTAGGCCTTGTGTGGCAACCATGCTTTAACAGAAATATTCAACACCTTTAACCAAAGAATCTTCCCCTTTGGACACCAGGGGGTCAATCAGTTTAGCTTGACAGTGGCCTCAATGCAGGGATGTTGGTAACTAATCCTGGGAGCAAGTGAAATCATGCAAGCAGGTCTGTGAAAGGGAGAGCTGTCTCCCTCCCCTGATGTTGATGTGAGGCTCTGCTCCCCAGCAGACATCATGCTCCAGTGCCTCTCACACTCGGCAGGAGCCAAGGACTCCTCCAGGCAGAAGTGGCCGTGCACAAATGCCAGATGAGGCTCAGTGCAGCCCCTTGCTCAGCCTCTTCCCACACCAGACCCTGGAGAGGGAAAAGCCCCAGCGTGGCTGGTGCCTTGGGTCTCCCTCCAGATGTGAGTGCCTGAGGATGGCCACTGGTGTCTGGGCTGAGGCATGTTCAGGTATTCCAAACACAGGATATGGAGAGATGCTAAATACTGAGGGAAAATATATCATAGGCTCTGGTCCTAATATTTGTTTCTTGGGATAACCTGAAGATTGGAAGTAAGACTACAGCTTTTGCTGGTTTCTTAGACCTTTTCTGGGTTGTTTAAGACATCACCATCGATACTCTGGGGCACATGGTGTGACTCTTGGGGATGGTGCTGTGCAGGGCCAAGAGTTGGACTTGTTGATTCTTGTGGGTCTCTTTCAACTCATCATATTCTGTGATACTTGATTCTGTAATAAGTGTTCCAAACAATATGTTTATTTAATTGTCTGAGGCAGCTGCTTTTAACTAAATTTCTCCAGCTGTGATGAACATTGCTGTCTCTCATCTGGACATGAGCTACATGTCTTTGACACAAGCCTTCACTGCTGTCACCTGAAGCATTCACCTGGAGCAAACAATCTGCTTGTGGTGAACTCTTTGCTGAGTGAGAACTCTTTGCCTGCTGGATATGTGGGGCCAGAGAGTGGAGGGGAATAGAGATAAATCCAACAGGTGGCCAGTCACAAGTGGTGTTCCCCAGGGATCAGTTTTGCAGTCAGCTCTGTTTAATATCTTTATCAATGATTTAGGTGAAGGAATTGAGACCCCTCTCAGTCAGTTTGCAGATGACACCAAGTTGGGTGGGAATGTTGATTTGCTGGAGGGCAGGAAGACTCTGCAGAGGGATCTGGACAGGCTGGATGGATGGGCTAAGGGCAGTTGTCTCAGGTTCAACAAGGCCAAGTGCCAGGTCCTGCACTGGGGTCACAACAAGCCCGGGCAGTGCTGCAGGCTGGGGGCAGTGCCTGGAAAGCTGCCTGGTGGAAAAGGACCTGGGGGTGCTGGACAACAGCAGCTGAACATGATCCAGAATGTGCCCAGGTGGCCCAGAAGGCCGATGGCATCCTGGCCTGGATCAGCCAGGCTGTGGCCAGCAGGAGCAGGGCAGTGACCGTCCCCCTGTACCCAGCACTGCTGAGGCCACAGCTCCAATCCTGTGCTCAGTTCTGGGCCCCTCAGTGCAAGAGAGACATTGAGGGGCTGGAGCGTGTCCAGAGAAGGGCAACGGAGCTGGGGAAGGGTCTGGAGCACAAGGGCTGTGAGGAGCAGCTGAGGGAGCTGGGGGTGTTCAGCCTGGAGAAAAGGAGGCTCAGGGGGACCTCATCACTCTCTGCAGCTGCCTGACAGGAGGGTGCAGCCAGGTGGAGCTCGGCTTCTTCCCTCAAATAAAAATAGGATAAGAGAAAATGGCATCAAGTCGCACCAGGGGAGTTTTAGACTGGATATTAGGAAAACATAAAGGGTTGTCAAGCACTGAAGTAGGCTGTCCAGTCGGAGCCCCTCCCTGGAAGCACATAAAAGGTGTGTAGATATGGTGTTTAGGGACATGGTTTAGCAGTGGACATGATGATCTTAAATCAACCTAAACAATTCTATGATTTTATGATTATACATGGATGTGCAAGCAAGAGGTTGAACCAGGCATCTCCCGAGGCCCCTTGCAGCCTGATTCCCCCATTCCCCAGTGTTTTTATGGATAAAAATGAGAGGAGGTTGACAGGCCCAACTCAGTGAGATTGTTAGGGAGGTTTTGTAGATGCACAGGCTCATCTGCAAGACATGAAACAAATCTATTTGCATGGGTTATGGCAGCCTCACCATGTGCATATGTGTGTGGTTGCACTTCTGCATGTGGTCCCCAAAAGCAGCAGCCACCTCCCAGGCCCCTGTGTTTGGGTGAACAGCTATGTTTGGGATGGGAGGAAACACCAACCACCACTGTGACCCAGCACACCAGGATACTTAGAGAAAAGACAAAGGGTGCACAACAGGAAGCAGAGGAGGCAAACAAATTTGCCAAATATCATAGAGTAAATCATGAGCAGAGCTGGAAATGAGATGTAAACTACCAGGTCCTGGGACTACATTTGTCCCTAAAAAACAAAAAGAACAAAAAAGGTGTGAAACAGCAGCTATTAACAGAAATCCAGTGATTTCGAACACTTGTGAAACAGAGGCAGGATGCTCATTAACAATGAGAATATTAACCCCTGTGGGACAGAAAGTCCAAGTAGTGAAGTAATTTGTCAGTTTGTTTCATTTTCTGTCTTTGATAGCAGTAAATGAGAAGTCACAGCCACTATTTCTTCCCTAATTCAGTCATCTTTTTATTTTATGGGGTTTTTTTTCTGTGAGGTTTTGGTACTTCACGAAAGAAATAAGCATTTGGGAAACATCTCACCTACCATTTGTCACAAAAACTTGAGCATCTCCTCCAAAGCAGCACCCTAGTTTATGGAGACAGGCTTACATGGAGTTTATGGAGACAGGTGACCCACAGTGAGCAGGATGTGTGGGGGACACTCAGCTGGAGCCAGGGCAGAAGAGGGGCTCAGTGCTCGGAGCCACCTCTAGCCCACCACCTTCTCACAGAATGTATTGGATGTACACAGCAGGGTTTTGGTACTGGAGGGCTACAGAAAAATGTGGGGGTGGGGGTGTGGAGGGATGTGTGTGTGTGGGAAATGCTGTCAGAAACTTCCCTGTCTCCAGCAGAGCCAATGCCAGCCCACCCCAAGATGGTCCCACTGCTGATCATGGCTGAGTCCAGCAGCTGGGATAACAGAGTTAAATAAAGGCCAAAAAATGCACCATGGCAGTTGGAGAGAGGAGTGAGAATATGTGAAAGGCATGGCTCTGCAGACACCCAGCTCGGTGCACAGGAGGGGCAGGAGGTGCTCCATGTTCCGGAGCTGCGATTCCCCTGCGGCCCTTGGAGCAGACCAGGGGGAGGCAGCTGTGCCCCTGCAGCCCACGGAGATCCATGGGGATGCACAGATCCCCCTGCAGCCCTTGGAGAAGACCCATGGCAGAGCCAGGGGGATGCTTACTGCAGTGCTCAGAGCTGCATCTGACACTCTAAAAAGGTTCAGTACGATGCATTTTGGGTCTGAGCAGCATTTAATTCCTTCACTGTGCTCGCAGCCCAGAGGTGCTGAAGATAGTGATTTTCCCCATTAGTGCTCTTTTCGTGATTGTCACAGAACACGCCTCGTGCAGCAGCAGGGTGTATGTCTTGTAAGACACGAGTGCATTTCAAATTGTGCTGGGTCTACATCCAGTTTGTCTGCCATACATTTAAAGCTGAAATCACTCCAGCATTAGCTACAGCTCAAAAGGAGACACATAACTCACTTTACATGGAAGCATACTTTGATATACTCTTTCTTCAGACAGCAGGGATAAGTGACTTGTAGGAAGATAGCATGTGCAGGACAGAAAATTTATGTTGCAGAGACTAGAGATTTTCTAAAGCTTTATTATTGATGCAACGAATCAGTATCTGCTACTCGATGTAATCTTGGCAGCACGACAATATGGTTTTTACTGTTTTGAAAAGAAATGGAAATGCAGAGTAGCTGTTTTATTTCAAAATAGCATCCCATCAATCAGTTTTTTCTCTGTTTGTTTTGAAGGAGGTGTATATGTAGGGCTGTTAGATGACAGGTCTCAAAATGCATACCAAGTATTTTACCTCTGGAAGGTGACTGTTACAGAGCAGATTCTGCATACCACTGTTTTCATTAAAACAGCTGAATATGAATAGAAGAACCTGCTAATATTAAAGAATAAATCTTGCTCTCATTCACTGGTTTACTCCCCTCCTTTCCTTGCTCCCAATCCTAACAGGTATTATCTCATAATACCTGTTCACCTCCATATTGTTGACTGAATCCCATTAGCTGAAAACATCCTCTTACCACTAGATGAAGAGTAGGAATTCTTGCTTGAGAATTACTAGAATTTACAAAAATCAACAGGATGATGACATGCAGTGGGAATGATGCCACCCAAAGTGGAAGAAAAATGCTTCAGTCCTTTTTCACACAAGATTAGCAGTGGTATCATTGGGAATTCTGCTTCAGCAATAGCTTGTAGAACTGACACATAAAAAAAATCCACGGAATATAAACTGAATTTATGACATAACAAATAATATTTAATATATAGCATTGAATGCATACACATCAATACCAGTGCCGTAACAACAAAACAGAACTTGTAAAATTAGCAGCAGTTTTTTGCAAGTACAAAAATACACTTTTTTTTCAGAACATATATAATAGCAAAATTTAACAGGATATATTATACAAACTCAAAGCATTTAGATAATGCATTACTCCAATATATTATATGATGTAGGACACAGACAGTGAGACCGAGCGCACCCTCGGCAGGTTGGTCGGTGACAGGATGCCAAGAGGTGCAGCTGACACAACAGAAGGACGGGATGTCACCCAGAGGGACCTGGACAAACTTGAGAAGTGGGCCCATGAGAACCTCAGGAGGTTCAACAAGTCTAAGTGCAAGGTGCTGCACCTTGCCCTGGGTCAGGACAAGCCCAGATACAGGTACAGACTGGGAGAGGAACTCACTGAGAGCAGCTCTGCCAAGAAGGATTTGCAGGTGCTGGAGGGTGAGAGGCTGGCCATGAGCTGTCAGTGTGCTCCCATAGCCCAGAGAGCCAAACGTGTCCTGGGCTGCATCCAGTGGTGGCAGCAGGGCCAGGGAGGGGATTCTGCCCCTCTGCTCTGCTCAGACCCCACCTGCAGGGCTGCACCAGCTCTGGGGAGCACAGGGACCTGTTGGGAGTGAGTACAGAGAAGGACCATAAAGAACATCAGAGGAATGGAAAAACTCCTCTGTGAGGAAATGTTGAGAGAGTTGGGATTGTTAAGCCTGGAGAAGAGGAGGCTTCAGGTAGACCTCACTTAGGCCTTCCACTACCTTAAGGGGGCTTATAAAAAGAAGGGAGGTGACTTTTTATACGGGCAGATAGCAGCAGGACAAGGGGCAAGGTGTTAAACTAAAAGAGAGCAGGATTAGGTTAGGAAGAAATTCTACTCAGAGTGGTGAAGCACTAGAACAGGTTGCCCCAAGAAGTTATGGATGCCCCATCCCTGGAAGTATTCAAGGCTGGGTTGGATGGGGCTCTGAACAACCCGGTCTAGTGGGAGGTATCCCTGTCTCTATGGCAGGAGGTTGGAACTGGATGATCTTTAAGGTCCTTTCCAACCCAATCCATTCTGTGGTTTTATGTTTTAGATGTTGCTTAAAAAATTACATGTGTTCTGCTTGCAATAATACATAATGCCATTTACAGCAATGTTAAGAAACTATTCACAACTTAAACATGAACAGAACAGCCAACAAAGCACAATAAATGAAACATAGAGTTGCAAGGTGTTAGTTACAAGAATCAGCGTTTCCCTTTACATAATTTTGGGCTTACTTTTTTCTTTCTTTTGCAGCGTGAAAGAAATAACTACACCTATTAAACATACTGTATAAACATACAGAAAACAACACATTTACTTCTTGAAGGACAATGAAGTTCATATTTATCAGTTTCAGAACAGTAGTATAATACCACAGTTATGGAAGCTATGCTGACTTTGCACGCTACATCAAAAGCACAAAGGACTGGGACTCACATCTGCAAGGCTCAACACTCGAGTGCTCAAGGACAGAGGCCCAGCAGGCAGCCCGCTGCCCTCGCAGGGTCAGGGAAAAGGACACTGGCCTTAGTTACCTCCTGGGTCCCTTCCAGATTTTCAGGAGATTTCTGTTTGCTTGCTTTTCAGCAATTTTTATTATTCCTGCAATGTTCCTGCAAAGCTTCATATTGGAACATTACTCAGTTTCCTAAAAAAAGAAAACCTGCGAGTCCGGGGACTGCTCAATTAAATTTGAACAATCTGGATGTTAAACTTAAAATGAACACACATCAACACCAAAGGCATTTTCTTTATGGTGTTTATTTTAAGCATTAAAATTCCTCTGCAAAAAGCTTTGGTCAGTCTCTTCAAACTTTGGATTGCTGTAATGCTTTTCTAGACCTCCTCTTTGATCATGAAGTCCGTCTCTCCCAGTGACTTTCAGAGGCAATGGCTGAAGGTCAGGCTTAATGAAACAGCCATTGACTCCATCAGTAGGTTTCAGGGGTACTGACCTGCTGCTGGGCCCCACCAAGCCCCTCTCAGCCCCAGTGTCAGTAGGTTGTGGAGATGGTGGCACTGTGGTGAGTGGAAGAAAACAGTCATCAGCCACAGCAGCAGCAGTGTCCTCGTGTTTCTTTAGCAACTGGAAAGTGCCGTCGAAAGGGGAGGAGGTTTCACTGAAGGTAAACAGAGCCTGGTCTGAAAACTGGGAGAAAGCACTGTCCAGGGAGCAAAGCGACGACACAGATGGAGATGTCCCAGAAGAAGACTGGCTAAAAGAGCTAAATCCTGAGCAAGTATTTAATCCCTCTGGCGTTGGAGGCAGGAGACAATGAGACAGGTCTTTCCTTTCAACGTTTTTGTTTGTGTTGTCACTTCTACCAACATCAATCCCTACAAGCAAGCTCTGCTTGCCGAGCTTTTGCCTCTCCACCTGCAGCGACCGGCGCTGGCAGAGACATTCCTCATCTCCACGAGGCAGGACCGCATCACAGCTGGCTTTGCGCGTGGCCTTCTCGCAAGGCCCGGCATCGTCGGCGCGGCCGGAACCGCAGCCCTGCAGGCCAACCGCGGGCTCGGAGGAGCGCCGGTGCCTCCGCGCAGCCTTGGGAGCACCCGAGGGAGCTGCTGAGGGGAAACCACTGGAGTAGGGAGACTTGCTTGAGTTTTCTTGCAAGGAAAACTTGGGGTGCGCGTCGTCAGAGATTTCCAACTGCTTCAGTTTGGTTTGGCTTTGGATTTCGTCCACCTCCGTCTGCTCCGAATCGCCGTCGCTCAGAGTGAAGACAGACTCCCTGCTTCTGTAATCCTGATCACAGGTTTTAATCCAGTCACTGGAGGAAGAGTCAGCTTCATCATTCGCCTCATTTTCCAGGCTGTCATAAGAAGAGTCGTTCTGATGGAGAGAAGCAACATCTGCAAGGACAAACCAAGTGTTAACACATCAGTGACTGAACTGTCCTCTTGACAAGCAGCTTCCTTTTTTTTTCTTTTTTTTTTTTTTTTGGCAAGTATCCTTTACTTTCAGGAGCATTTGCCCTTTAAAGATAAGATTCTTCAAACAAAAGTACTAATAATTTCATAAAAAATTACTCCCTTAATTTTGAACTTGAGAAGCTAAAGTGAGTACCTAAGCTCCTGTTCAGTCAAGAAATACAAGATAATGGCACAAATAAGGGTTAGGAGGTTTTTGTTATGATTTTGCTTTGGTTTGGTTTTTTTAAATGGATAGTAGCTAATCCAGCTGTAAACAATAATTTCAATACATACATATATGGTTATTGCTAATTTATTTATTTTTTCTTTTCATTATTGGATATTGAAAGAAACATTTAATCTTTCTATCCTTCTTTTAGACAAATGAAGAGAACAGGGTATGCTTCCTACCTCTATTTCTTCCAGAAAATACAATATTTTTAAGAGCAACACTGTGAAGTTTTAGGCTCGGCTTAAACAGCCACCTCATTTGCACTGAGCAGTGCACACCTGGACCCTATCCTGCATCTGCAATAATTGGAATTACATTAAATTTATTTTGCTCTGGGTTAGGCTAAGCTGTCTTATCTCACATTTGCAGCAGACACAGTTCATGCACAGGCAGTCACCATGCCTCAGTGCCTGCTTGAAAACTCATTCAGCTGCTGTGACCCTGCTGTCATGGGTCTGAGCCCTCACTGCCAGCACATCCCAGCACAGCAGATCTCACATGCTTCACTCCTGGGAAGGGGGCAGGGCCAAATTTCACCCAATCTCTCTGGAGGCAGAGCATGAGGAGTTTGAAACAGCCACACACAGTCAGTCAGACATGCTGACACAAGTGCCATTACCACTTTCAGTACAGGCCACCTGTGACAAAATTTATTTTACAAAAATGCTGCTTTAGAAATACTTTGAGGAGAGATACAAAACTCCAGTCAAAATCAGAGAGTTGGAGAGAAAAAAAGCATTAATGATAATCTGGAAAGCTCTGTCAACTAGTCTGCCAAACACCTTCAGTCACCAGTTCCATGATTTTTCTGTGCTAGCAGCAAAATCTGGATGTCCCATTGAAACTCTGGAGATCTCTCTCTTTTGATAGTGAACAGACACTCTCAACCCTAATGTAATGGTGTGACAGCTGTATTATGACCATTTTTGATCACTCCTGATATTTTGGGAAGACAAAAGAATGATGCAAAAATTCTAGATTTGAGAGGAAACCTTCACTAATTTTTTTTTTTATTATTTTTTTTTTGTTTCCCCTCCCTCCTTTTTTAACCGTAGTGGTTCAGACAACTGGTATAGGAGCAAGAGTCTTTGTGAAAGCATTTTGTGATATGATCCAGGTCTATGGTAAGTTGAATCAGTGATTATGATCAATAATCACTGATTCAATTCTTTGGGGAATTGAATGGAAAGAGAACAGCAGTATCTGGGAACACCCCATGAAGAAGGAACAGCATTCTTCCATGGAATATACCGATCTTTTACCTGGCTGAGTTTATCTGTCTTAACGGGTTCAAAACATCAATCTGCATTACCTGAGCTGTTCTCTCTCTTGCATGTCATCAGTATTTCTCCAAAGAGGGAGGCAATTTCATCTCCAAAAATCCTGCAGCAATTCTCAATGAGGAACTGTACCAGACTAGAAATCTGGAACAAAGCAATGGGAGAGAGATGTCAGATCTTCTCTTACTCAACTCAGGACAAGCTCACCTCACAGATGAGGAACAGGAGCAAACTGCCATCCATGAAGGCAGCCAGGAACTACTCTCTTGGTCTCCTGGGCCCAATAAAATGTCCTGGTACACACCCTTGTAAATATCTTTTCCATTCTACTCTGTCCTGTTCCGAGGTCACCACAACCACAGATCTTCTTGAAGAGAGAAGCATTTTGCTGACACACTGGGCACTGCTTTATGGCCTCTCTCCCCTTCTTTCAGGAAGGTTATGAGAATGGACTGAAGAATGTTTCTGGAGCCCTGATAAGAGGACAAGTCCTGATTTGTAGAGGTACGGAGTGTTCTCATGTTTGCAACCAACAGCCTGGTTGAATGGGATGAAGGTTGGTTGGGTTTTCTGCTACACCAAAGTGTTTCTTACCTTTTTAATAAATTCACTTTCTATATCAGGAGTGGAGGATACAGGAGGCCAGAGCAGGCTAGGTGCAATGCAGACTGCTAGATTAAAGGCATTCATCTGGTTCTCTTCAGATCGCATTTCTATCCCATGCAGCACTCCAAAGATGTAACGCAGGAGAACAACATTAGCTCTGGGGAGATGCTCTAGTAACCTGAAAACATATAAAAACAGAATTCTTCACATTAGTGACCACTTTCCATAGATATACACAAGTCAAAATAATGGAAATGCAGAAACAGGGTAACATGGTCCACTAATTAAACCAGGGAGGGCGTCAAAGAGACGTTCTTGTTCTTGTTTAAAAAAAGATAACTGCAAGTTGAATATTGGTGATTCTGCATTCTGGGATATACATTTGTAGGAAAAGAATGTAGAGAATATAAATAACTACCTTTGGATGCTTTTTATCTTCTCTTCATTATTTCCTTGATCCAGCACAGAGACCCACTTATCACACAGCTGGGATGATAAAATACTGCCTGGGATGTTGCGAAGAAAATCCTTATCAAGAGAAAAGAAGAACAAAACACGTGAGCAGCTGTTCTGGGGCATGTGAGGGAGCAGGAATAAGATACACAGATACAAGAGGATGTATCAATAGGACAGCACTTGCTGGCAAGTATATTGTTACACACAACCACCAAAACCAGCAGAAAATCATCTGAGATAGAGGCATTTTAGATTATGCTTTAAGTGATAATTTTCTGGCCTTTCTCTACCTTTTCCTGTCAAAATAAAGGTATTTGAATGCTTTTAGTTCAGATATTGCTGAACTAAAAAAATCTGCAGTGAGACCAGTTATTTTGATGTTTAGTAATACCTGTCTTATCACTTCACTTCATCTGTAGTCCCTGTTTCTTCTCCTCAGCTGACAAGCTCAAATACCTCCCGACCATAAGCACTCCAAGGCATCACTACCTTCCTTCCCCTAATGAATGAACTACCCAAACTAATCATTGATAGTGCTTCTATTCCTCTTTTTAACACTTCAACCATGAGCAGGGAAGTTGTTGCAGATTAGGAAGAAGCTAAAATCGTAGCTTTCCAAAATAGCTAGGGTGAGTGAAGCTATGATGCTTTTTTTGCACAAGGAACTTTGGTTTTGACATACAAGACTGTACAATGAGTGGAGAAAATAATTAAAATACTTATGGCAACACTATAAACTCACTAGGATCTGCAGTGTAGGGTAGTACTGATGTGTAAGAAGACAGGTCTGCCAACATGCCTTTTAGTATTTCATTTGCAGAGGGTAACAGGACCAGGCTGTAGCACAGACCTCAGGAAAGCTGTCAGCAAAACAAGCTGGCTACTCCTCTTCCTCATCCTAATTCAGTGGTAGCCTCCTGTGGAGATCCTCACAAGGTTAATGTGCCACCCATTCTTGTTAATTCATTCCTCTTTGGGCCTGTCCCTGGAGAAAAGCCCTCCCTGGTTGAACACAGGATCTGTGCTGCTGTCACCCAAAAAGAGAGACAGCAACATTCTTCACATACCTTAAACAAAGATGCTGTCACAAATATGGATTCACGGGCCAGGTCCACTTCAGTGCCTGAATCAAGCTTCTCCTTTAGCTCTTTGAACGTTTTTGCACTTCCAGAGCGTCTGAAAATACCCTTGGTGGAAGGCCCCTCTTGGTAAAGGAGGGAAAGCATGTCCTAAAAAAATTAAAAAGGCAAAGAGGATTTCTCATAAATATGTTTTATTGTCCAGTGCTACTAAAATGTAGTTTTGCCATTTTTGCCACAGCTGAAAACCTTTTAGTCCTAAAAAATATCAGAAATCAAACACAATCTAGGCTCACTCTCCAAACCATGCCAAACTGCACAGCAAAGCTGTGATTTAGGGCTCCCTAAATCCCCTCAGATACTGTGCTGCCACTGCTGAGCACTAACTTTCTTCGTGAACCAGGATCCGTGCAAGTTTCAGCCAAGTCATTTAAACCACAAATGCTGTGGTATGGAGAAAAGGAGAATGGTCTGTCTAATTCAAAGCTTGCATTTGACAGTGGCCTCAGCCATACATTGCTTTGCAGAAAGATATCAGACCCTCACTGCTCATCACTGTAGGTAATATTATCACCAGCCACAGACAGAATTCTGTTTCACTGTTGATATCTGAAAAAAAAGAGATTGTTATCTAAACTAGAAAGTGCTTTGTTTGTTAATACATATCTGCACTTCTACAGATCAGAGTCAGGTTTTTACCCCTTTGCTGCTTATGAGCGGTATCAGACTCTGCAAGCAGCTCAGGGCTGTCAGCAGAACCAACTCTGAGGCAAGGTGCTCCTGCTTGGGAGGTCACTCCAAGGGGGATAAAGCTCAGCTTGTGGCTCCCCTGAAGCCAGTGAGGCTGCATAGGATTAAACAAGTAGACAGCTTATTACAGAGAAGGGAAAACAAGCAGATTCCTGCCTAGCTTTTAAAATAATGGGAGGGACTGATATTTTCTGTTAAATAATAAGAGGAAAACAAAGAGAAAAAGAAATGCAGAAACTTCTCCTGAGATAACATGTTCAGGATATTTGCCAGATGCTTAGTTTGATGCTTAGTTCTCTGCAGTCTCCTGAAGGCCATCTCTCAGACAGGCAGGTGAACTCTTACAGGCCTGTTCCATGCCATGGAGAATCTGTCAAGGTTGTCTCTTTGAAAAGGGAAACATGCAGACAGTCTCTGGGATTATCTGTATGCACACAGTGGCCTGAGGACCAAGTTATCAAAAATGACAGCAAGAGAAGGGACAAGGAGTGGGGGCCCTGGGACACTGGTCCATCTTCATTAAACCGAATTAGTGACCAGTAATGGATAAGGAATGGAGTTTGGGGACTTTCCTAGTCTGGGCTGTAAGGTAGGTCCTCCTGCCACACAGCAGAGCAAGTCTAATGGAAGCTATTACTTTTGATTTTATTCTTTCATGTTTCTTTCTCACTCTTGCACAAGTCCAAGATCAAGAATTAATGGAAGTGCAGATGCTTTGGAGGAGCACCTTCATGGCAGCAGGACTCATGTCAGCAGTTTCATTCTCTTGGCAGAAATCTAGAGCTCTCCCATCAAAACAGGCTGAGCCCCACAGCACAGGATGTTAGCACATGAACAAACCCTTTCAAAATACATTTTGAACAAAATATTCACAAGATAAAAATGGAAAGCCCCTATTAAACTAACAAATACAGATGAAATTTCATTAATGAAGCTATGGTGCAAGACAATTCAGTGTGGCAATGGCTAGAAGAGATTCCTTCAGCTGTGAAAGCAAGCTGCAAGCTCTGAAGCAGTTATCCAGCATGCCTGTAGCATTCATCCCTGCTATTATTTCTCTTGCAAGTAAATCCCATTCAGTTCCCCAGTATTCTACTCTCCAGAGATGCTGCATGAATTCAGAAGTTCTATTTTGTAGTATAAACACAATGTTTAAAATTCAAAGCACAAAGTCTACCAAGCTGTGATTCTATGCTTAGTAAGTTTGGGGATTTTTTTCAAATAAAAATTTACTATTATTTATGTTTTAGAGAAATTTCTAAAATGCAGCATTGGCTCATCTCTTAAACAGAGAGAAGGAGAGATCAGGTGATCGTAGCCACACAGAGTCCATCTCTCAAGGGCTTATTTAAATAACCTAAATAATGAAAATGCACACTTCTCCTTCAAAAGAAAACACTATTAGAAGACCTGAAACATCCTGGTATGATTCACTATTCAGGCAGTGACAAAGCAGCACATCAAGCACCAGCTTAGGAGACAGAACACCTCCTCTTGTAAACTGATGTGACCCCACTGATTTCAGTAGGGTTCTGGCAATTTCTTCCTGCCAGAAGTCAGGCTGCTAGGATGAAGGGCCCAATCCTGCAGGGCTCATTCCCACTTAGTACATACTTCATCTGCTGTACTGACAACAGGGCATTCTAATGACCAAAAATGCCACATACATGCCTTAATTATGCCTAGGAATGGGCTCTAGGACAACCTTTTCATGCTCCTAGGCTGGTTTTGAGAGCACCCACAGCACCAGAGCTCCCTCAAGACAGGATGAAAAGATGCTGCTGTAGCCTCCACATTCCCACCTATTTTTTGCAGTGGTGCTGTCAGACCAAAAATGAGGACTCAGGATGCTGGCCTGCCCTGGAATGACTTCAAGAAAGGCTCTGAAATTGCCTAGTTATGGGCAGGTGGCATTTTTATGCATGCGTGGGCTGCCTATATGGGACAGTGGATGAGACATTTATGGATGTGGGGATTTTACAGAGATCTTAGGAGTGGTTTAAAAAGTATGTGTGAATGTGGCATTTATTTACACTGTGTGAGTGAGGATTAGGGAACCAGCCTTACAGCATGGGCTATAAAGGAGAAATAGCCCAGAGCAGCAGACTGATCACATGCATTTCTCAAGCTGTTATTAACTGGGCCTGACCACAGAATATGTAAAAAAACCAAAGTTCTTGCTGGGACTCACAAATGAGGTTTCCCTATGGAAACCTTTCTGGTTTCTTTGCTTGGGTAATTTCAATGTCCCACTTACAAACATATCCTCATTTACCACACAGAGAAATTCCACCACTGTAACACCCAACCCTGAGCCTGGGACTCACCAAGAGGGGTTTGGGCAGGTTGTCATCCTCACAGATGGTTGTTAGTAAGAGGCCAAAGAGCTTCCCAGGAACAGCAGATGTTGAGGAGAGGGGTGCATTGTCCAAGTGAGTGCCTGGGCCACGCCAAAAAGCCCAATTTATGATAGATCTTTTCCTTTTAAATGACTTTTGGCTTAAGTCTGGGGAAAGAGAAAGGTGTTTATTACGAGAAATGCATTTCAATTCTAGTTCCAGTATTTGGGTTTTGGTGGTTGCTATGGTTTCAAAGAAAAAAATGTCATGAACTCAACCAACTCCTTGCATCCAGCTAAGTCTAATCCACCATGCACATACCTCTGTGTGTGTGTGTGTGTGTGTAGAATGTGTTGCCTCACTCATGCCCTGAAGGGGATCACCAGGATCTGCCCTGCACTGCTGGAGCCATGTCAGCACTCTCCACCAAGTGCAGGATGGAAAACTTCACACAGATGTACTCTGCTGCTGACTTCACACAGCTGTACTCTGCTAAATAACTCATTTTCCACCCACAGGGGCAAATCCACTGCGCTCACCTCAGCCTGCTGTCTAGGGTGATCCTAGCTCTCCTGACAATGTGGGAGACTCTCCCCATAAATACCACCAGAGGATCAACTAATGGGATGGGGCATTTTCAGACCAGGAAAAGGCACTGCCTTTGCTCTCTTCTCCACAATGCAGGAGTATCATCAGTGTCCTCACTCCAAGCATTTGCTGACTGTGGCCCAGGGATGGTGCCTGCCCTGTAATCACTGCTTTCCAGATAGATGGCATTGCAGCACGCTGCCAGCACACTGATGGGCTCTGCTTGTCTCCACTGTAACATACCTCATCAGATATCAACTAACTGAAACTCCTGTTTGGAGGGTGGAGAGAAGGAAACACTGGTATTGGGACACAAAAATGGAATTTTTATATGAGCTTTCTCAACATCAGCCACTGTGAAGTCTTCTTAACAGCATGGGTTACTGCTAAAGGGAAAAGGAGTGTGGACTGTTTATGACAGAAGTGCTAACTGGGAAAAACTTATTCTTATATATTTTTCCTTTCTGAGATGTTTTCAAAGCCAATCAGCATTGATTTAGTTGCTTGCCTACCCCATACACATTTTAATTAGCTGGTTCTCCCAAACATTTTACTTTCTGCTGTTGTGGAGGCCAGAACCAAGTCTTGCAGAATTAAGGATTGTGGTACAATACCAGATTTTTCTCTCCAATACTTTATTCTCTCCTATACTTTATTAGAATTTGGTTTTTAGCTCAAAGAATGATTTTCATTATAGGTCATTCCATTCCAGATCATGCTCCCTTTGGGAATGGGTGGAAGTCTTTTCATTAGATGCTTACAGGATGAAAAGCTACAGTTTAACTCCAAATGTGAACATATGAATGTGAAAGCCTGAAGAAAAACGCTTTTCATAAAAAATAATGAGGACATACATTTTAAGCAGTCCAAAGCTTCAAGAAATGTAAGTCTGGCAGTATCTAACATTATGTTTTGGGAGACCATAACTGACCTATAACTTAGAAAAATGATAATTTTTCCTTCAGATGAGCTAGATATTGACACCTGAACAAGGTTTGCTTTACAAACTAAGGTTTGCCAGCATTCTAGTGACATAAGGGCAAATACATACTGGTGGTTTTTTCTGTAAACCCTGTAGATCTCAGTGGAAGCAAAAATTAAGATGTTATTTTGGAGAACAAGAAATAGCAGAAGTGAAGAAAAAAAAAAGAGTTTTAAAATTAGGAACTCTTCTTGGTCTCTTACTGATTGTTCCCCCCTTAACAGCATGTCTCAAACTGAGAATGTGAAGAAGGGGTCACTGCAAGGAACTGCAGCTCTCTCCTGGGACAGGAAGGAAATCTTAGCCAGTTCTTCAGCACACCAGGGCAGAAATCAACAACTGATGCGGGGCAATGAAACGCCCTGTCCCTTAAAAATTAACATTCACTGAAAACCAGGAAAACTCATCCTTTCCATACCCCTTTTTAAGGGCGTTCACAGGTCTTAAGCTGAAGAGGAGATGAGAAGGGGTGAGTGTTCACTTTCTTTCCTTGAACCAGTGCAGTTATAATACTAGGAGAAGGCCAGACTCCTCTTAGCCAAGACAGATGCCAATTATTGCTCTGCAGAAAGACTTCCACACAAAGACCTCATGGCCTCACTCTGGTGGATTATTCTAAGCCAGAATCAGAAAAAAGTAATACCAGTTTGTTGGAAAATTTTGGAGAGCTCTCAGCAGCCACCTCTTCTTGCTCATATTTTACATGAAGGGAATGCCTAGTCATAGTTAATGTCCTAGCCATGGAAATGGCATTTCCTCTCCTTGAAATTAATCAGAAACTTCTAAATAAATCTTCAGCTCTATTTAACAATGTGCTCATGAGCATAATTTAATGGCTATGTTTAACTGGTAAGTGGCCATTCCTGTTACATGCTGAAAGGCTACAGCAGAGGCAACAGAAACACCCCATTTCTTCCACATAGAAAACTCTCCTGTACTGTTTTAACCATCCTGCCAGGACAGTTGATGCCATTTGGTGTCCACACAGTCACTTACATGACCTGAGGGCCAGCTCTCAGTCACACCTGCCTGTCAGCACCTGCACTGCTGTCCCACCCTGGCGCACACTGCTGGAGCTGGCAGCTGCTCCTTGCTGCCTCCAGCAGAGACAGCATGTCCTGCACAGCGGTGTCCCACTGCAGGGAAGTGATGGCAGGGAGGACAGCACAGCATGTGGGAGTGAACTGTGGAGTTACAGATATTGAATTGACTCTGTAAATTCACCCTGTATGCGGCAGTGTGCCCAGTGGGTACCCCAGTGTGCCAAGTGGGTACCCAACACAGATTTTGGCTTGCTGATTTGAAGCTCAAAAGCCAGACCATGGCCTTGGCTTGCATGCAGGTAATTTTTGCCATTTTCCAAACCCAAAACAGTCAGGAAAAGCACAAGGAACAGCGCTGTAGGTGAGCTAACCTGCTTTGCAAGCAGTTACGCCCATACATCACTTCAACAGGTTTTGTCTGATGAAAGAAGGAAAGGTGAATGGACCAAAAGCCTCTTTCTCCCATTAGCACAGTCCCTGCACATGACCTGCAGGCTGCCCCAGGCTTCTGCTGCCTCAAGCCAGGCTCATTTCACTCGGGCAGCTTGCACAGCACTGATGATAACACATCTGCATTAGAACTCTACAGGCCTGATTTGCATTTCTATTTTCTTTTGCCAGTCAACATCAGCTGCCAAAGCAGGGCCTGTAAACCTAATTACACCCCTTTGCTAGATTGCTTCATTCTTAAAATATGCCATGAAGTAATATATGATACAAATTACTGGGAAGGGGATGGATGAATGCATGTGGAAAGGAAATTAATTTATATAAAATATAATCAATTTCCAGAATAATTTGTAATGGACTCTGGTATAGCTTCACTGTATTTAATTTCTAAAACCATTATAAATGGATTCTATTCATATATTCATATGTTGTGGAAGATTTGAAGTATTGGGGAGTGCCCAAGGTAACAGTGTGAATGTTATTCTTTCTATGATATGGTTTATTAATGGTGAAGTGGGGCAGAGTTCCTAATTGAGCTGAGAATGCTAGTGTGTTAACAACAAAAACACACTATGGGATGTATCCTTGCCCTAAGTCTAATTTCCCAATCCTGTCACTATCTCCTTATTTGTCTTACCATAAGCAGAGTGCAGTCACTGTGTCATTGACAATAGAGTGCAAAACAGAGAGCAGGTGCTCATATTTTTGCAGCACCAAGGCCAAGGGCAGAAGAAAATATTACCTTATCTATTTTACTCAAAGAGCACTGAAATAAAGTTCTATTTGCTCACCTCATCTAGGTATCCAGGTACCTGCCTAGACTTTGCCACTTGAGGGTCCCAGTGAGGCAGAGTGTAGTCCTAGGTCCTACATAATCCTATGAGATGAAGGATCTCCCAAATGTTGCAAGGGAATTCTGTGCCAAAGCCTTGACTCTTGAACCGTGAAACCACCCTGCCTTGTTAGAGAGCACAGCAAGGGCTGCAGAGAGAAGCTCAGCTAACAAGACTCACAAAAATTGCAGGGGAGAGAGAGATTCTGTCTTTCTTTTGCTGACTTTAGAATCACTTGACAGGCAGCTTGACAAAATGTAACTTCCAAAGGTGACACATACACAACAGCACACTCAGATCAGTGAGAGCTACAGTGCAAACCCCCCAGAGCAGCTGGAAGATACACCTGCATGCTCCTCTGCGCTTCCCACTGCGCCCCAGCCCGGCACATGTGCCTTCTGCAGCAGAGCCAGGTGGCCAGGCTGTGTGTGGGGACAGATCTGGGCTGAGGGGACAACGTACCGTTCAGCTGCTGGCACATGGCCACCTGGCTGGGCTTCAGCACAAACTGGCACTGCAGCTCCTGGGGCAGCTGCTCCGGCAAGAAAGGGCCCTGGAGCTGCCTGGGGCAGGCACAGGGCTTTGATCCGTGGGGCATGGCGTCGCGAATGTGGCTCATTGTAATTCCAAAGGGATACTCGTGGCCTGTTCAAAGAGAAATCAAAATAATCTCTGTTGGATTGACTGGAGACTTGCAAAACTCCATCTGCCCTGGAGGAAAAGCAGATTTTGCTTGCTGGCCCGCAGCACTTTCTCAGTAATCTAAGAATTGTTGCTTTTCTCCATATTTGCACGGGCATAAATCGTACACTGGCAGATAGGGAGTTACCGTGTTTGGTGTAGTTAAACAGATGTAAAAGTAAAATCAGATCTATTACAGCTGTATCACATAAAAGCCCGTCAGAAAAAAATAAAAGTGACTATTTCTGAATTCAGTGTTTACTCTTTCTACTGCTTTTATTGTGGCACTGAAAGTTTAGGTACTGCTTGCTCATATCATTCTGGAGAGAAATGAGATTTTGGGATCAGAGATGTCAAATTTCTGCTGAGCATGCAAAACCAAAAAAAATCCAGTATGGAAGGGATCTTCCCTCCCTTAGCATGTTAAGTCCAACAGCCATCAACTCAGTCAAATGAGACACAATTATGGTTCCTGTCTGAGGCTGAAACAGGAAGGAAGCATTAATCACAGGGCTGATGCAAATGAGCTATGCTTGGCTTTAACCAGCATCTTTGGGGACTACACAGAGGCAATTCATTTCTGGAGGAGCTTTCACGAATGCCACCGGAAAGATGCTTTTCCAACTTGTCTAAAGACCTGGTGGATTAAATATATGAAATGTGGATGCAATGCTAAGATGTTTTAGTTACCTTGCAGTTAGACTTGAACACAAAGAGAATGAAAGAGGTGTTATTTGAGATTAGAGTATGAAGCTATGGCACAGGCAAGCTCTGCTTCTGACGTGCACCTGTGATAAAAGTTTGCCTTATCTAATAAACCTTTGCATAAGTATCAAGAACAGCATCACTTTCATGTCAGATTCTTCTTTTCCAAGGATTGCAACTTGAATTTGCAGTGAGAGTCGGTCAATTAGAAAGGCCTTTCCCATTTCTGAAATTTCTGGTTCTATGTTTAAAGCCATGGATATGATTTGATCTGAAGAAGATACACAATAATGGTCAGAAACCCAAAGTCTGGTATGTTTCAAAGGCAAAACAGTTTGCACTCTCTATAAGGTGCACAAGTTAGACATTTTATAAATATTAATGTTGTCTGACTCCAGTGAAGCATTTGTAGCTAAGGTTACTTCGAGAAGGAATGCTAAGATTTACTGGGATTAGATTTGCAGGAGAAAAAAAATAGAAAATCCACAAGTTTTTCTTGTTCTAATCATCTGCAAACTCATCCAGCACAAGTAATGCTGGGCTTCTGCAGGGAAATGTTCTTACTAATGGAAAGGGATTTGTTCTTAGTGAATCATGGGCCAAAATCAAATCACTCCATCCAATCACTTCTGAGATTTGTGTTGATTCCTGATCCTGAAATGTTTTGAAAAGCATTTTAGAAAGTTAATAAGCACTAATTTGTTCCTAATCAGAGGGGAGCTGTCAGCCAGAATGAGAAATACAGGACTGGAAAGGATTGAATCAGTTAACTTGAGTTGTGGAAGGAAAGATAATTTCTCAAAATTCTGCTGAGTTTTGCTAAGGAGGGGACAATGCTATGGAGGAGGAAATATGGGAAAGCTGGACAACCTCCAGAAGAGGAGGTGACTGGAGAGGCCAACTCTCCAGAAACTCTGGGGCTCATGCAGCAAAACTGGGGCAGAAATAAATGAACTTCTTCAACCTCTTAGTGACACAAGCAGACAACTGCTCTTCAAAACAAAGGATCACCATTTCCCTAACTCCCCAGATAGGCAAACTCATGTGATAGGGAAGTAAGAGAAAAAACAGGAAAAACAAAACAAAAGAGGAAACTGAACTTCAGTCTTTTCTCTGTTTCTTGCTTCCTACATCAGTAGTAACTGAGTGAATATTAAAAAACAAAACAATGTAAACAACTTACCAATAAGAGGGTAAGGAGCATGTTCTCTTCCTGAAATCACCCAAAGCTTGTAGTCTTTTTCAGAGCCCTTTAAAACCAAAATTAAGAATCAGTTTGTCAGCCATTAAGGACAGGTTCTCACATAAAGTTTCTCACAATATGAGGATAATCTGCACCTTGCCAGCAGGGTCAAAGGAATCCCCTTTACTTTTGCAGTGCCCAAGACTGCCACCAGCAAAATTCCTGCAGTGTGTCTGTCATGTGTAGTGTGGTTTATGTGACCTGAGCTCAGCTCTGAGCAGTGAGAGGTGCTGGAGCCCATCATTTCTGAAGAAAAAGGGGGAGATTTGCCCCCAGTTCTTTCCCTTAGACTGGAGTGTCTTCTGGCAGCAGAGGGATGGATGTCAGAGGCCACTTCACTACTCTGCTCCACCCTCTCCACAGCTTTCCTACATCTCTGAGCAGGAGGAGCTCAGGCTGGTGAGCCAACAGCATCCTGTGACTGACACTGGAGCACAGGGCAGGAGCACCTTCACCTGAGCCCACCCTAATGATGCTGAGGCAAGGATGGCAGCCCCAGGCTCCTGGCACTCAATGCTGCCCCAAAATCTTGTTGTAGGACTGCTGGCAGCCTTTTCGTGCAGCCCTTATGTGTGGAAGGGCTTGGGACTGCTGGATGGTGTTTTAAGACTACTGAGCCCTCTTTTAAAGTGTACAGCAGAGAGGATAAATTTACATCAAAAGAGACAATTTTCAAAAGACTGGGGAATGCGATCTTTTCGGGAAAAGCTGTGAAAACCTCTCATTTAAATCAAATCAAATTAAAGCGAATTCTAAATATTGCCTTTAGCATAAATGTACCAAAGAAAAAGTGGATAAATACACTGCATTAAAAGTGATCTATTTTACCTTAAATCCCTTTTTAGTGAGACTACTGAATCAGGATAGTTAAAAATATAAAAGTTTTCTGGCTATAAAAAGCAATAAATACCTCATGACAGCATTTACTTAGATCCAAAGTTAATTCCTACCTCCTTTCAACTAGACTTGCCTAATAACCTGCATTTTCTGGACCTTCACCCAGTGTTCCTAAGGCTTTTGAGACTCTTCCTACTTGCTGCATGCACCTGATGTAATGCTGATACACCCAACAAAGCCTTTGCAGTTTGCTCTCTGACTGACAGAGCTTTCTGGCCCACATTAGCACTGCTGTTAAGTCAGCTAGCAGGGGGCAGGAGGAAAATAAATAGGCTTTGGAGACATCTCTGATGCCTTGGGGCAAGCAGCCAGGAGCAAATAAATACAGCTGAAGAGCACAAGAAAGGGTATTTGCTTTTCCTTTCACAGACATATATGAAAGGGTTCGTTGCTGCGAAGGGGAAGCAGGGAAGGGAAGGGCCAGTTGAGCATGGCTGCAGGAGGCAGACTGCTCATCTCTGACTGCAAATGCTGTCCTTTATGGCTTTATGAGGCCATTTGTCAGGATAAATGTGACTGTCCCAGAAAAGTCAGCAAGTGTACTTACAGAGCTGAGCAACCCGAGGCCCTTCCTTCTGCCCCACTTGATAATTTGGAACAGATGATCAATGCCATTTTGCACGAGCTAGCTGTCATTTTACCAGAGAAACCACAGAGGAAAAAAACCTGATGTGTTAAACCAGAGTGAACTCAGCCAAAGTAATAGCCCCATTAATCACACAATATGTGAAATGTAGTTTCTATAAGTGCCATTGAAAAGTCATGGAGCTCCTTTCAAGTGGTTCTCTGTGGACAGAAATAGAAAACCTTGATACAGCATGTAAGGCAGAGCTTCCTTACAGCCAGAACAATCCTACCAGGGGGCTGGGTGTTTGATTGATATGCAGGCTACAGCTTAATTTATTTAGCTTGTTTGATTTTATTGCTAATCTTATGATACGCCTTTAATGGAAAAAAAAAGGCTTTCTGCTATAAAGAAGCAGTAAAAAATGTAGTATATTAGCTGGGCAAATAATTCTGCAGGCAAGGTTTTACATCTTTCATATGGCTTTCATTCTTTTTCTACTTGAAATAAAAACGCAAAGAGGAGGAAAAGGTTGATTGTGATACATACAAAAGAACACAATGCTGAAACCCAACCAGCTCCTTGTCCTGCTAATCTCCAAGTATTCTCTTTAAATATTACCATTTTCCTGTTTTTTCTGTACACAAAATGAGGAAGCACAAATGACATCCATAAAATGGGTAAAAATGAAGCACATCACAATAAAGACTTGCAGCTGTAATAGCACTCAGTCTCCTGATTTTTGGTGCAGAGCAGGGCAGACAATCTGCAATTAAAATCCTAATTTTAATTCACCTTTTATCCTTTACACCTTGCAATCCCTCTATTGACTCCAGAGATTCCTTAATTAAATGGACTACTGGATTCTGAGCCAGGGCCCCAGCCCTGGTGTAAATGAGATGTCTGAGCAGTAACAAGATGGGCAGACACAAATTGCTGTGCCTGAGAAATGCCAAGCTAGCAGAATAGACTCCTGCATTAAAAGTCTCTGTAAATTATGGATAATGGATGCTGGGAAAGGCAAATTCTGAGGTTGCTCCAACTTTTGCTTGAGTCTCCAGAAGCCCCAGGGAAGCATAACAGTGGCACTTTGCTCATCATATTTGACTCTTCACACTCAGGGCTGTGGTAAGGAAAGACTTGTCAGATTCCATGCAATGAGATCAACATATGGATCATGAGTAAAACATTTTAAAAAATCCTGTTACCCAAACAGCAAGCTGATAGACCAGTTAAAAAGCTGTCCCCAGGAGCTTCTATATGATCACAGGTACTGGTTGGAGCCAAGCTGTGAAACACAGTGAGAAGCCAGAATTCTTGTCCCTGGCACTGATCCTCTACCACCCCTGAGGCACTACCTAGTCTGGTTTAGGGCAAAGGAAGCCAGATGAGGTAGGACTTGATCTAGCAGGGATCCCTGCATCTATCTGGTACATTACCCTGCATTGTCATAAGTTCTATAAAAGCCTTTTTCCAAAACAGTTTCAGGACACTGTTTAAACTGGGGGCATTCAGATTCCACGCAGTCACTTTGTTACATTCATGCATCACATAACTCCAAAGGTCCGTGGATATTTGGAGTACCTGACTGGGACACTTGGGAGCAGTGCAATCTGGGGACACAGCTGATCATGCATGTCTGCACACTGTGAAACCAGCTAACAGGCAGACCAGCAGGCTTCTTGTTCACACTGAAGCATGCAAAAGGAGCTCTATCTAACTCTCACTCCTTGTGTCAAGATATCTCCTCTTAGGCATCAGCAAAAGCAACTTGATTTAAAAGCAACTTGAAACATGACTGATCCCTTACAGGAATGAGAGGCTCACTCAAAACTTTTAAGGCACTTTAGATAGTCTCTGGAAGTCTATATGTTAACAAGGCACTTCTGCTGCATTTCAACAACTCTGGACTACTATGTTAAAGGATTTAATTAATGTTCATATCCTAAAACTTGGAAAAAGTGAAGGGGAAGATCTGATTGTTAAAAGTAGCTACAAAGACTCATTAAAACTGGTGCAAGGACTTACATTAATTCCCAGCTGCTGCAAGGCCATCAGAATGACATCATTTGCTGTATCAACATTAGTTACATTTAGGGTTTTTGACTGTGAACAGAAAAAAAGAGAAGGGGAAAGTGGCATTAGAATTTTGGATTTGCAAAGAGTACCTGAAGTGCAGTAGCTCTGCATAATTCATTGTTAGAAAAAATGAGAATATCCTGTTAAAATTTTACTTGATAAATAAATTATACTACGTAGATAAAGGTCCAGCTGTCTGAGACCAAGGTTTGATTCCTCTGCTTTGTCACACACTTTCCATATTTGCTTCCTGCTTCCCCAACAGCTCAATCAGAAGAGAGTATTACAATTACTGGGACATGACTTCCACATTAAAATATGCAAGAAGTCAGAGCCACTAACTGCACTTTTAGACACTGCATAAGGGAAACATAATGGTTTGATTAATTTAAAAGCATGGAAGTTTCCTTTGAAAAATGAAACATTTCAGGGAGTCTTTTTCAGTGAAATATCAATTGTTAATTTCTGTCCTTTTCAACTGAAGATCTCTGTGGTAAGAAAGAATTGTACACAGGCTCTTCATCCCCATAACCTTTCCCACATTCTATATAGATTTCTCAAAGCTAGATTTGGCTTGGTACCAGAAGCACTTCCTCTTGGAAACGTTCCATCCAGTTAAAACAAGACCTTTCCAGATCCTCCAGAATCTGCTGATAGGCAGTTTGGAAAAGCACAGTGCAGCAGAGACCCCACTTTCTAACCAGCTACGGCGACCAGCACAAAGTGCCAAGCTCTGTGTCAGCCAAAGTGCCCCTTTCCACAGCTGTCTTTCCAGAGGGATATTTCAGCACCTGCTGCCTGGCACCAGCATGGCTCCTGTCCTGCTGGGCAGTGCTCTGTACCTCAGCTTCATGGCCTGCTCCAATGCTTGCAGCACCACACCCACGCCGGCCTGGCCTCCCAGCCAGCCCCCACACACCAGGCACAGGTCACTGAGCCCCTGTTAGAGGCTGGCTTGGCTCTGCCACCAGGACTACACAGCTTGTGGATTGCAGCTGCTTCATGGCCAGACTAAAGCCCTGGCAGAATCAAGGCAAGCCCAGTGCAACAAACCACCCAGGCCCACTTTAAAGAACAGTAGGCAGCAGAGCTGGGATGTAGATGTTTATTGCCAGTCCCAAGAGAGTCTGCAATACCCTGTAGCACATCAGTTTTATGCTGGCCATAAGATGTTCAGGTGAAACAAACCCCTGACAGTTTGCATTTAAAAAAGATCTGAGCTGTACCTTTGTGTAAGACCCTGGCAGTAACAAGCTGCCATGGCAATGAAAGGAAAGTAGTGAGAATACTGTGTATCTTGCTTCAGGACAGATCTGAACGCTCATACCATAAAAAATTTAACATTTGCCTGAAGCAATGACATCTGGCTCTCAGGAGTAGGTCAGCACATTTGCATAAGTTTTGCTCTTGGCTAGAATACAGTTTGTGCCTTGTGCTCAGCCTTCCCTACTGTCCAAAAATGAAATAATTCCTGGGTGTCTCCAGATGCTGTAGCACAGGAACCACAGCACCATAAGAACTATGTGCATCACAAAATTTCCATCTGTTCCTCTACTGTTTTATTACTGATAATATCTAGACTACAGAGTGTCGTTCCTAGGACTGCCAGAATCAAGGGACCATATATGGCACAAGAGCTAATTATAGCTAAGGAGAAAAGACACTGCAGAAAGCCCCAACAAACCCTGGTACAAGACTGCAACACCTGAGTGCATGTATGATTTATAGACTTTTACACCTGAGCAGATCTTGATCTGCAGTTCTGCATTTGAACTGTCACAATTATTTGTATTGCTTATTAACTCTTGTCTTAGCAACCCGGCAATTCTGTCACTGTTTACCTTAATAATGATTTTCTGGGAAAAAAAAAAGAAAAAGGCAGACTCCTTTATGCTTACATTGATGCAAATACAGAATTCTAAGTGGAGAGTCATTATTGGGCAAAGATTTACAGTGAAATCTAACTTCTGTGAAAATTTCTTATGCCCTTGCCCATGCTTCTTAGGATTCTGAGCTTGAAATACAGATGTCACAAGCACAGTTAGAAAGAAATGACAAAAAGCAGAGGAAGAATGGTTTGATTATCACTGAATGCTAGGGTATCTCTATGGAACTGGCTACATACAAGAATTTAGCTTAAATAGGTTAAAAATTATATAGTTGAAAAGGTACAAATCACATTATGGATGACCTTCCTTTACCATCTACTCTTTGCCTATAAATTCACCAAAATCAATTATTTGATGATCGACATGCTTAAGGCAATTTCAGGGTGCTCTTATACACTGATTTACTGACTTAAGATTATTATAAACAATAAAACAACCGTAACTTTGCAGAATTTCATGAAGGCAGCTGTGGGATTAGATAAGTTTTGCAAGAAAAAAAAAAAAGGGAACATTGTACTGATACTTCTGGAGATACTTATGCATAAATTCTACTAGAGGCGTTTCTTGGGACTTCACACTGTAGTCATTAGCTCATTTGCCAGAACCAGTATTTCTTACCAAGCACACTGCCCTTAAAACAGAAATTGTGTATTAAAGACAGGGAGCAGATATTTCACAGAATCACAGAATTTCTAGGTTGGAAGAGACCTTTAAGATCATCGAGTCCAACCCATGTTCTAACACCTCAACTAGATTTCAGGGTGTCTATGCCAAGACTTTTCACGGGGCTGAATCCTTAAAGGAGATTGCAAACCAAAGGAAACCTCTCAATATCCAAAGGATTTGCAGGTGACTAGCACTCCTAGGTGATGTGGATTTGGAGCCCAGTTTAGCTCAAGAGCACTTACATATGCACAAGTCCCCACGTCCTTTGCAATTATCGTCAGGCGAATGCTTTTAGGATTGTCCTTTTCCTTCTCTTCTCTTATCCGACTGACAAAACAAGTACAAAACAAGTAAATTTTTAATATTGCACACATAAATAGCAAGACATGGATTTATACAGCAATCAAGCAGTAACTTAGTAAGAAGGAGATGGTTTGCAGATGTACTGCAATAGAAAGATCTCTGAGGACAAGAGAGCATCCAGCAGTGTCTGGAAGGGAGGCTGACTGTGGCCCCCAGTAATGCCCTCTTGCACTCAAGTTCATTGCAGAAATCAGAGTAAGCAGCAGAGAAAGAAATGGGAAAAAAAAATCAAGCTAAAACTACCCATAATTGTGCAGCCTGAGTCTGCATTACAGACTCCTACTGGAATCAGTTCCATCAATACAGACTAGTTCAAAGGACTGAACAGGAGAACAGTGAAGTGGAAATCATCCCAGCAAGGATGATTTACACAACCCAGCTACTCTGAAGAAGCAGGTAAAGACATAAGCCTCAACCAGAAGAACTGGGCAACCAGAAAACAGAAACCCTCCAGCACTGGCATGTTTTTTCAGAACAAAATACAGCCAGCCTTGAGCAGCAGACAGGTCAGAGCAGAGGCTTCTGAGCTGGGCTTGCCTGAATGCCACCACCATGGAAAGAGCTCCAGGCTCAACTCAAGCCATGGTGGAAGAGGCTCCTGCTGCTGTGTTGGGAAGGAACAATGTGTGATAGGAATTGCTCCAGTTTTCTGCTGAACACAGAGAAGCAATTCCCTCCTTGAACAGGGATTGTTGCATAAAGCACACAACATCTTCTGAGGGAGAAGACATGAGATTTTTTTTCTTAATATTTGAAAGAGCTTATCTATCATGATGGCATAAACACCACAGCTTGAGAATCACTGATCTAGACCAGGACTCTTCCCAGTGTCTTTAAAGACCATATAATAAAGTACCTTTGCAAAACAGACAGCCATGTTTCCTTTTGTTCTGCAGACCTGAAAGAATTAAAGGAAAAACAGGACAAATCAGCCATCATTCTAAAACCAAAACAGTCCTTCTACAAACCACAATGGAATGCACCTTCTCTTGATTGCAATTTCATAAATACCTGCAAAAACTAAAAGGTTTATCCAGATTTGAATGAAAAGTCGGCTTCCCTGCAAAGTCAGCTGAAAAGCCTGCCAGGGAGATTCAAAGCCCCGGTTACCATTTTTTCCACAGAAGGTAAAGCTTCACCAGTGAATTTCATAGGAAATGTGTTGAACTCTGAAAGTAATGTCCAAATAGAAGAGGAGGGTACTTTAAAAAAAAAGCTTAATTCAAAAGTTTAAAGGTATTTCCTCAGATACACAGATTTCTTTCCACTCTAATTCCTATTTATTACTTGTTTTATCAGCACATCACAAAGTACATGAAAGCCCACTGTACTTAGTAGGGTTTAACTTTGGACATTTCGAGGCTTATCTCATTTCTCTTTATCTCATGTGTATACTTGGAAGGATAAAAGCAGTCCAGTAAAATATAGCTAATAATATGACAGTTCAAGGAATCTAACCTAATTTTGCTTCAACTTTCTTGATTTAAATCCTAGCCCAGATGTAACTGCTATTTCCACTGCTGCTTTTGCAAATCTAGTTTTTCAATTTTACACAGAAGGCATTTAGGGAACTACAAACCTACTCAATGATGCTGTGAGGAAAATGCACTTTATAATGTTAAAAAAATGATTCTGATTTGGTTGTTTCAGTTCTGCTGGACAGACATCTATGCACTCACGCACGGCCCTTTAGATTTTTCTTTGTAGCTCCAGACATCAAATAATTTCACTTCTGTAAAATCTCTAGCTGTTTTTGACTGAAGCTATTGCTTTCTTATTCAACTACTTTCAGTTATCTATAAAGGATCACATACTGTCTTTAGAGCAGAGCTCCTGAAATTCTGGCAAGACTTCAATTGAAAATCAACAGAAAATTTCATCTCTGTTTCGGGACTATTATGTGTAAAAAACAAACAGCATAACCAGCTCAGGGGAGTGCAATGTGTAGACAACATTGTCCTTAGGTATGGACAATGGGACATAGAAATTAAGCCAGATACTCCAGCTTTTGCTCTGTGTTGATAAAGAAGAAAATGTGATTCCTAAGACTGAGGCAAAGCAGCTGGGATTTCAGGGGGATGGTGCCCTCCCCTCATCCAAAGCAATGAAAGAGCCCTCCTGCTGAGACTAAAATTATCCTAATCACTGAAATTACCTCTACAGCCCTTATGTGTCTTACAGTCAATGCTGCAAAGACAGCCAAAATCTTTTTCTTGATATTAAAATTCAGAGATTCTGCTTTAAGAGGAATTTTGACATTTTCTCTGGCACAATTAAATCAAAAAAGAGAAATAGGACAAAGGTCATTATTTCACTGTAAGTTTCCTGCTACTTCCAAGACCTTCTGTTTAAAATTGTCATACAAGAGTGTCTTTGATCCTTTCATTAGCTTGGCTGTTTAATATTTGTAGTTCATCTTATTAATTAGTCAAGGTATTTGCCGAGTTATACCAAAAAAAGGTAATTTCCACTGAGCAAGTTTGCAGCACAGAAAGTGCTTTGTCAAATCATTTATTTTCTCAGTTTTTAAAATGGTGAGATGAAAGATGAGGTATGGAGGGCAACTTGCTCAGAGCAGCAGAAGGAATTGGTTTGAGAATCAGCAAGTTCCTGCTCCCCACATTCACTGGTGCTGAAATGAATCTGTGATAATCTCATGACCTGTCAGCCTAGAAACATTTACATAACTTGTTAAATAAAATATATCTCAGTTCTTACCTGAAGTTTGCCACACAGTTTGTGGTGGGCCATCCCAAAACAAAGGACCTGTCTGGGTCTGTGCTGCCTTCACACACTTCTTCTGTACAAAATGCTGTCCACATCTCACAGAGACGTGCTTGGCACTTCAGCTTGAAATGAGAGTGTGACCTGCAGGTGGAAATTCACAGGTGTGTCACACACATGAAAACACAGACAGCAGATTAAGCAACTAGAGCTTTTCTTCCTTCAGGCACATGTTGCTTGTACTAGAGCTGACAGAAGAAGCACTTCAGTTGAAGAAAATGTTTTATTGGGTTGCATATAAAAACATACCAATTTTTCATTTAAATGGGATCAACAAGTCTCTTATTTGTGGGATGAACAGATTGCTTCTGGCATCCCTGGACATTCCCCTTCTCGGGGGAAAGCTGTCCATGTCTAGAGTCGCTCTTCAAATCTTGCTATGAGGCAAAGGTTGCCACTTGCATTTGACTCTGCTTTCAGTGACTTTAATACCATTGAGGAGTTCACAATACAGTTCTATTGCTTAGTCTAAGGGTCAAAAATGATGATGAGTTTAAGTAGTGACAACTAGGCCAGGGCAAATGAAGCAAACCTGAAGGAAGAACAAGCAGAAAATTGCCATTTGTCTTAACTACAGCACAGGTCACCACACAGCCTTCGCAAACTTTCTTCACGGCAGCTTTAGGAACACATCACTTGGAGAACGAGCCAAGACCTTGCACATTCTCAAAATATTTACTCATCTACAAGAAAGAGACATAATCTTCCCACTTTTTAAAAACGTGGCCCTTCCTATGTTTTATACAGCTAAACAATTGAGTAAAGGACAAATGTACAGAATTTCACATTTTAACTTCAACTCTTCCAATAGATTTCTCTTTATAAATGTCCCTTCTTTGTAGGATTAGCAAGTGTTAGTGCTATGTGAGAAACAAGTAAAACCCCCAAAGTCAATCCAGCTCTGTAGCGCTACTAGAGCCACTCACTCCAAGCCTTGCAGAATCACCTGAGCTGTGGTTCTCCTGGGCCAGCAGGGAAAGGCTGGAGGAGACACCTCCCTGGAAACCAAGAGCACATCAGCTCACCACTGTGTTGCAAATGTGGATGGGGACAGTGCTGGGCACCATGGTGATTAGTGCTCTATAAATAAAGATGCCAGGTAAGGAGTTTCTTAGGGCTTCGGCACACATGGACTACCTTGTCTGAGATTAGCCTTGTTTACGAGGTATTTGATTTGGGACAGACTGAACTAACACAGTCTGAAACATGAAAGCACCTGACCCTTGTGGCTTTAAAGAGGACAGAGATGAACCTGGCTGGTCTCAGTTTTCCAGCTGACACTGTGCTAACAGGTGTGGTGGGACAGAGCAGCACATTCAGAGGAAGGCCAAGAAAGAACCATCAATACTTATGGTGTCTCCTGATCAGCTGAACATTTCACCTCTCTTTATTACATTTTGCTACCCAATTAAAGAGAAACTTAAAGAACAGGATCATATTTCAACATCCTTGTTAGCAAATGAGTTTATGATGCAACAAGTAAGGTCTGTCAAGAATACAAAAATAACTGTATTCTGACTGACCACTGAATAAATTGTGAAAACGTAGATTTACAAAAAAATACAGCGGTGAATTTTAATGTAGATGTTAATAAATGGATGTCTGGTCTGACTCCACCAAATCAATCTGCTGACCCTCCCTTTCTCCTCAACTTCTTTTTGCCATTACCCAGTACATTGAACACTCTACATGCTGTTTCATTTTTTAATATTTACAGTCCATAAAGCCAGATCCCTACAGTGCCAGTAGCAGGTGTCAGCAGGGCGTTGGCAGAAACACAAGGATGCTCTCCAGTCATGCTTGATGTATATTCTTCCCTGTTTGCCATGCCTAGTCACAGCTTTCAGCTATTATCAGTATTCAAGTGGCCTGCTTTCCAGAGGTGCTGAAACAGTAGCCTCTATTAACATCTAAAGAGCCTGAAGTATAATTTTATCCCTGTCTGCCATGTCCTTTATGCAATCCATGGCTTCTTAGCATTTGTGAAACATGTGTCTTCTATTTAAATGCCAAAGTATTACCTTTAGAAATTAATATATTGCTGACTAAGGAAGAAACATGACAGAACATTTAAAAAATGGGTACAGTAACAATCTAATGAGTATTGTATATTTTTTAAGGAAGTCTCTAGCAAATGTTACTGTGAATGTCAGGCAGGTTCCAAATCAACTGAAATCAATACAAAAATCATGAAGACCAATGCTGTAGATACTGGCACACCCCGAGTTATGCCACCTCTGCAGAGTACACACAGTTCCTTTTGCTTACAACTGGATACCTTGCAGCCGATAACAGATGGGAGATTAATTTCTCTCCAGATTTGCTAATCTCCTTAACTGAATTCTCTGACAAAAGCATTTATGGATCTACTGTGAGACTGCTGCCACAATTCCATGTATGAACTCAGCCATTCATTTTTATGCCCAGCTACTTCAGTAAAATACCGTCAAAAGGCATGTATATGTATGCAGGTGCACATCACAAAGGAGAAAAAGGAAACAATTTCTCTGTGTCTCCCACACAAAAACATATGTGAGACACCTTCATCACTGAACTAACAGATCCTTGAAATATTTACTCTGCCAAATAAAAACATACACTCTCTGTAAGAAATCTAATCAATACATAAAAAAGAGTGTAACATTTTATGTACTTGACTTTGGTTTATTTAGAAAAACTCTTTCAATAAATTTATTTGTGACTTAACCCTCACATGAAGGTAGTGAAGGACAGGGCGGCAGAGGAGCACAGCATGTGAGTACCATTCTTATTTTTTATAAGCTAGTATAATGCATCATAGGAAGCCATAGCAGTTTGTATTTCAGATATTATTAGAAAGCAGCAAAAAAATGAACCCACAGGCCCTTGTCCAAAGTCATACATGGATCAGTTATGGAGAGGACTCACCCCTCACAAATTCCTATGGGAGCAATGCCAATTTGTTGCCTTTAAGGAGGAGCTCAGAATTGTACAAGCAGTTCGCTCAGCAAGCTCAGAGGACACAAGATACTTGTTCTCTTTAGCAAAAGCTTGTCCCCATTTGTTGGCCCTCCAAAGCCTGACTGTACATGAGCTCCATTTGTGCAGTGGCTTGTGACCTGCAGCTGAGCTCCCACCTGCACAGGCCCAGCTGGACTGAAGGTACCTTAGGGGTTCATATGCCCCAAGCTGAAAAACTACTTAAGACAGAATTATTCACAAGGAATAATTGCGAAGTTAAGTCAGATTCAACATATCACTAATTCTGTCCTAGTCTTACTGCTTTGACTCTGTACCAGCCATTAAAAAGTCAATAGCAGTCAACAGTCACAGCCACATAGCAATACACACACTTGGGTTTTCCTTCTAGGACTCAGCATTGGCATTTTAGCGTGAGATAGCTTTAAAAATGCTGATTTTTAAGTAGTATTCATTAATGACAGCTCTGATGCTTTAATTGCTGACAGGGCAGCTGTAGAGAGAACATCCCAATTAGTTCTTCAAAATACATGAAGTAAAATCACTCAAAATACTATTTTTGCCATCTCTAGCAAAGACTTGCTCCCCCCTCTTTTTCACATGCAAAAGCACAAATTGTTCTCTTCCACCTTTTTTAACATTGTTTCTCTTCACCACATTAAATCACATGCTGTAGGAGCTGTTATTACTCCCTGGAGACCAGATTTTTGTGTGGTTACACCAACTAGTGCTTTCCTATGCAAATAGTCCCACTGGGACCCAGCCAAACCTGCAGTAATGCGCAGCTCAGGGGCTGGAATACAGACTGTGCTCAGCAGGCTGACCAGGGAAGGGGCTTTATCCCTCCTGACTGTACTCAGGAGCTAAGCTAGTGGACCATGCCCACTGAATAACCAGTGAACAGAGAGAGAGAGAGAGACCCCCAGCTATCAATGCTCTCTCAGCACAGGTGAGTTTGGCACAGTAAGGAGCTGGTTTTGCCTCAGTGACTTTAAGAGGAACCCAGAGACGTATGTAAGTTGCAAGTATTTCACTTTACAGCTGAAATTAGGTGAGGTGAATTCCACTCTAAACCAGCAACAAACAAAAATCAGTACAGTAACAATGCTGTTACTGCTGGTGCTGGTAGAACACCCAAGATTTCCCCTAAACATCCTTATGTTCTCCACCCACCCATAGCAGAACATGTTTTGTGTAAAATATCCTCTGTGTTGTCACACCACATCAAGTGAGGGAGTTCAGCTGGGGGGCTTATGTTTACTATGTGTGATTCAAACAGACACAGCTCGGATTTCTACAGAAAACACAGACTTCTTCTGGCTTTTCCCAGAAGCCCCTGAAACAATTGCTTAAGCAAAATGACACGTTGCAAAAGCCCAGGATTCACATTGAGACTGCCCACCCTGTGAAACCACAACACAGTGCCTAACAGAGAGTGAAGCTACATCAGGATTTTTTATTATTATTTCTCCATAACCCATAACAACAAGTGAAAGCACCCTCTAAAACTGCCTTAAACCACAAATGCCGCATGAAGCTGGCATGCTCAACACAGCTTGTAAATGTGATTTAATTGTGAATGGTAGAGTGAATAATCAGAGCTTGACAGCAAGCCTGATTACACATGAACACTACCCAGACTGCTCAGCATGGCTTCCCCTTCCCCATGCTCCCTCCTTCTGGCACAAGACAACCTACAGAGACAGACACCGCAGTGCCGCCTGCAATCTCTATTTTTATACAGCTGTTCGTGTGTATCAAAGCAGCTTCCAGGTAAGGGTTAAAACCTCTAATCCCTCTACAACACAACCACTGGTGTTATCCAAACCCCACAGGATGAAGATGAACTGTCTAAAACAAGAAGTTGAAGGTAGCACATTGGACATAGCTCAGCACCAATGAGTCTTTTGTGACACTGAACTCCCAAAGTGGAGAAGATGACAGAAAGTAAGAAATATATCAAAGAACATCTGATACTTCCATAAAATGCTGCATCCTGAAATCCCTCTATGGCTATGAGGCTTTAAAGGTCCCTGGAGAGGTCAAAATAAAATGTTTCCTTATGATTTAGGCAAGATTTGCTAATATAAAAGCATTCTGGAAATCCATGCTATGTTCCACTGAAGAAAAGGTCTGCTCTGCAGGAGCAGCGCCTGAGAGGCCTTACTCACTTGGACTTGGCAACAACCAGAAGGTCTGTGAAGAGGAAAAGGTGTCGCTCCTGGGTCTGCAGACTTGTCTTCAGCTGCACGTGGCCGTCCAGGATGAGCACTCGGTTGTGGCATATGAAAGACTGCACAAGGGGCCATGACTCTGGGCTGATGGGGGACAAGCAGCCTTCCCTGCAAAAGGACATAAAATACACAGAAATAAAGAAAGCAAATCAGCTACTTGCCTGAGAGTGAGAACCAGGCAGTGACTTCCCATACCTGCTGCCAAAAAGTAATTTAATTGACCACATTTCAGTGAAAGGTGAGAGGCACTTACAGGATAATTCAGCAGTCAGATTCTGACACTAAATCTGTTAGGGACTGTCCTCACTGAACCTTTACAGCCCAAGCTGTAAAACCCATAGCATTTAGCATGAGTACCATTTAGCAAAGCAAAATAATATAGACACAGCCCTCCCCATTTTTCCTATTTGTATTTGTTTCCCTTTGTGCTGAAGTCTTTGAGAAAATATTTCATCTCCTGTAGGCTCTCCAAATAGAGAGAGGACACAAAACGCATGATGAACAGAGAACTGCATACTCACCTTGATCAGAATAGGACTCATACTCAGGGTTAAAAGCCATTTACCAAAATTACTGAGAAACAATGACAAATATAAGGTGTTACTGAACCTTGCTAGAGACACACCACGTACTAGATGCAACATGAGAAGGCTGCTCAGCCTTTCTCTCTCCCAGCACATACCCAGAAGCACTGAATAAGCTCCTACTACAGGGTTTGTTTGTGTGGCTGGAGCACAGCTATGCTCACCTGAGGCTGCTGGGTAATCCAAACCCAAGCCTGCGAGGAAAATACCAGGTTCTCTCCTAGAAGACACTGATCTTTCCAAAGGAGGTGAGTAAGTTGCAGCACAGGGTGGAGACATTATTCTCTCAAACTCTCCTGATCTAACCATTCTACATAAAGCAGCTGAATAGTTATTGAAGCAGAAACAGATTTTCTCTAGCATGATGGTCAGCTTACTCACCCAGCCAGGATATCCCTACCTTCTGAGCCTTGCTGTAACAAATGACCATTTATATGGAGCCAAACCAAATGAATGTGAGGGTCTGAGAGGAGGACACTTTTTCTCTAGGGCTCCCTAGAAGCTTGTAGCAGGTCTGGAAAGCCAGAGGCATGGCCTCAAGTTCTCACACTAAGCTGAGAGAACTGAACCTGGGTCTCCTATACCCTGGTGTACCTTAAATAATTAATTTCTGGATTAAATCCAGGTACCATCAGTATCTTTACTCATGATTTTAAAATCCAACTTTGCAATTATTTGCTTTCCCAAGAGATGCCTCCAAATGAACCATTTCCCTCTGGCAAAACAAATCAGTTCAATTTTTATCCAAATATATTTACTTTTTTTTTTTTTTTCTTGTTAAAAATGAAGCTAACACTTGGCAGGATCAGCTTGGTAAGGGCAGGCTGAAGTGAACAACTTTGCAATTCCAGTTTATTCCTGGTCCCACTGGAATAGATGACAAACACCTAAAGACTTTACTGGGAGAAGAAATAGAGCTAATATGGTGAAAGTTACAAAACAAATGGGGAGGAAATTAAAGATAACAAAAACAAGCACAGGAAACCTTCAAAGAAGGTCATAAACCTTGTACCTATGTTAGAGCCTGGATGACTCATGACCCTCCTCTCCTTGATACTTGTGGCTGGATTATGCAGAAAGTTATTTAGGAAATCCTGACAGCTGGGAGAGAAAGGATAAGCTCCAAGATTGGCCTACATTAGCAGGACACACTTTCACTGATGTATAAAGAGCTGGCAAGGATCCCTACCTGCTGGGAAGGGCCTTGGATTCCCCTTTATGGCCGGAAGTCTTCAGTTTTTAAAAGAATTCCTCAACTTATTTTGTCTTAAACTGTGCCTTAATCTTGTGTTTCATTACCTACCCCTTCATGTAAGAGAGAAAGAAGAGGAATGACTTACAGAATGAATAATGCAAACCTAAGTTATTTGGCCATTCCTATGCAGAAGAGATGTCCAGGAGTGTGGAGGTTAAAGCAGAGGGAGGAATTTTGGTCCAGCATAACAGGGATACACAGTGTGTGGCCAGCAACAGGAGCCAGGGGAACAAGCTCCTCTCCTACCCTGCCACTCCCATGGGACTAGAAATTGCCACCTCACCAGCTCATCAATGAGAATTGGGTAACTGGGACTCCAATTCATTAACTCCCTAGCAGCCCTTGGCACAGAAACTCAAGCAGAATTCAGGAATGCTGATGAGTCCACTGCATGAAAGCCATGCATGGCTTTTACCTCAAAGATCAAATCAGGAATACACTCACCTGTACTTGAACCCAGTAACAACAAATGTGAGGAAAACCCTTTTCATGTTACACTGCTGTAAGTATTCTTACAATCATAAGGTCTGGCTTTTATGTCTCCATATAGGCAATTCTGTTTCATTATTCCTATTTGTATGTTTTCTACATCATGATTCATAAGCGTAGGAGCCTCTCAAATTAAACTAAGCAAAATCTTTGCCATGTTGGTACACAAATGAAGGTGGGGTAGGTTTAGTACTGCCAGAAGGGTCAAGCAGATTGAACTGTCTTTTGAGCCAGTGCCTTTCAAGCACATCTGTCAGCTGAACTCTAATAAGCAGTCTTACATACACTAATATTAGACCTTACCTGATAAGTCTTATTAAAAAAAAAAAAAAAAAGTGCCAATATTTTCTTCAAAGTGGAAAAAAAAAATCAAAGCCATTAATTTAGCCAGAATATTCCAATGCCCCAGGAACAAGGAACATGGAGGAAATTCATGTCAGCAGTGACAAAAATGTCTTTTGGAAAGCAGGCTTTTGATCCTCTCAATTAATGTTCCTTTGTTACAAGACATGAATGAAACCCAAGTGTTGTTACATTGAAAATGCAGATCAGCAATATCCTCAGGCATAGGGATTTATATGAGAGACGTATTTTTGCAGTTCAGTTTTTAATGGCTCAATGATTTTTCTGGCCATTAGATGGGTCTAATTCTGAAAAAGTGCTAAGTACGTAAATACTGATTCTTTGAAAATTCCTTTCAATAAAATTAGACAAAAGTCAGGTCAACATGATTTCTGATATAAATAAATAATGAAAATCAGTAATGTAGGGTTCTGTCTGCCTTTCCTGTGTTTCCCTTAAAATCAGTTTATGATTAGCACAAGTAAAAACCCACACAGTAACATCTTTCCATTTTGGAAGAAAAAAAAAAGCTGTCACCCAGGTTTGTTAAGAAGGAACTATGAACTGATTCCTGCAAGATGGGGTTAGATGGGGATCCTGTAGAGCCAGCAATCAGTCATGTTCCATTTTGTGAGGAAGCAAGGCTGACACTGATGTTTTGATGGCATTGCCATTATAAAAATCCAGCCTTAAGTGGAACATTTTTTTCTAAGAGTACTATTTTGGGAGGTCTGAAATTTCCATGTGCGATTTTAACTAAGGAGAAAATTTTGTAATTGGAGGATATATCCAGAGATATTATTGAGCTCTTTAGGAAAAGACTAAAATCACTGTGTTGGATGAAATTAGTAAAAAGATAATTGAAGATTCCTCTCTGGATGTTTCCGGAACATAAATTTTTATTCCTCTTATTTTTCAAATTAATCAAAATAGTCATTTTGTGCCTATTCAAAAGACACTATGATTTAAAAGACCACTGCAATTTTGTAGTTGAAACATACGAGGGTGAAATCTACAGTAGTCAGCCAAATACTGAAAAACACATCCTGGCTGCATTTGGTGTGAAAGTAAACATCAGAGCTCACTTCATTGATTGTGTATTTACCAGAAACCACAGAAACACAAAAAATACTTCTTTCCCCTGAAGAGCTTCCTTGGGGTTTCCAATAAAGCTGAATGGCATCATCCACAAAATGTTTGTTCTTGGTGTTAATGGAGATGTCAGCTTTATTCTCTGTTTATAGTGAAAACAATGAAAGAAAATATGTTTTGGAGGAGAGCTGAACAGTTCATGCTAAGTGGTTACTAAATCCATGATCCAAATGTCATTTACTCCAATAGGAAGCTTTCCCCTGACTTCAGCTGATGATCACTTCAGCCTATCATAGGTTTAGATTAAGCTCTAAGATGCCTCAGGGGAACAACCTGTTCCAAGGTAGCTAAGCTGGAATGAGCTGCTGCAGGTATCTCAGGTATATGACACCCTTCTCACAGACTGCTCATGCTCCATCCTAAACCTCACTCCATTGTTTTGGTTGTTGCTCTCTGCCAGAACTTTCCTCCACCGATGATCCCTCTGAAGCCGCAGAAGTCAATTTCCTCTTATGATGCAGCACCAATGCTCTACATGACTGATACCTATTGAAATAAAATGCCATTTCCTTTTTAACCTCTGAAGTCCTTCTCAAGATGTAGGTTAGAAATTCACCTTTTCACCAGCAGACCAGTCAAATGATAGTTGTTCAAAAGGCTGAAACCTGAGCTGGCCCAGCCATGTGTGAGGCTGCATTTGGTGTGTCTAACACGTACGTAACACCTTTCCAAATTCCTCTTACATTGAACAACTTGGCCTACACTCATTTCACAAATATGTACTGTAGGTATAAATCCTGCATGCCTCCACTGGTGCTGAAGTTCAAGTAAGGACCAGAAGTTCTTTCTATTTTTCATATAATCAATCACAGAGACAGAATATCCTGAGGTGGAAGGGGCCCATGTGAATCATTCAATCACAGAGTCACAGAATAGCATGGGTTGGAAGGGACATTTAAAGGTCATCTAGTCCCTGCAAACAGCAGGGACAGTTTCCTCTAGATCAGGCTGCTCAGAGCCCTGACCAACTTGACAATGAGTCTTTCCAGGCATGGGGTATCTTAACACCTCTCACGGAAACCTATCCTACAGGCCACCTTTAGGTACTGGAAGGCTGCTCTAAGGTCTCCACAGAGCTCTTCTCCAGGCTCAACAGTTCCAATTCTGTCAGCCTTTCCTCTTAGGAGAGGCGTTCCATCCTTCTAGTAATCTTCATGGCTTTCCTCTCCTGGCTCCAATAGATAGGTTCATGTTCTTTCTGTGCTGAGGACCCCAGAACTGGACACAGAACTCCAGGTGGGATCTCACCAGAGTGGAGTAGAGGAGGACAATCCCTTCCTCGACCTGCTGCCCATGCTGCTTTTGATGCACCCCAGGACATGCTTGGCCCTCCTGGCTGCCAGGGCACTGCTGACTCATATTCAACTTGTCATTGACTAGGGCTCCCAGATCCCTTTCTCCTGGGCTCCCTTCCAGTGCCTCACTCCCCAGTCAGTCCATACATCCACAATTGTCCCATCCCAGGTGCAGAATCCAGTGCTTGCCCACGTTACACTTCATGCAGTTGGTGACTGCCCATGCCTCTACTTTGCCTATGTCTCTCTGCAGGGCCTCTCTGCCTTCCAGGAGGACACCAAACTTCCCCCCAGTTTGGTGTCATCAGCAAACTGATGTAAGTGCACCGTCAGGTCCTGTGTCCAAGTCATTTATGAAGACAGTGAGGAGGATCTGCCTACAGGCGTAGAGCTTGCAGCTTGCAGCATAAATCTAACCTTGCTTTGGCTACAGGCTAGAGAAGCCACCAAGCAGAGTACCTGCTACCCTTCCTCACAGTGTTCAGAGACATCAGACTTACTTTGTATACCTCAAAGGCTGGTTTTGCATGGCTCTAAAGAATAAGCAATTTATCCTTTAGGAATAATAAAGCAAATGAACTTTCAACTTCAGTGTCTCTCAGTAAAGTATTTACTTTACCATCACTGAATCACAGCTTTGGGCTAGAGCAGCCCACTGAGAGAAGCAGGAGCTACCCACATCCTTTCAAGGCTAGTGAAAATAGCAGCTATCTGCACCCTAAGAAATGTCTACAGTTCAGCCCACATTATGTATTTTTGCCAAAATGGATTACCAGTCAGGGAAAACATGTCATTTGTGACCAGCAGAGCTACCCCCCAAAGCAAGCAAGATCTAGAAGGTAAGTTCCTCCACTTGCTTAATAGAGCTTATATTGGAAATGAGGTAACCGTACTTGTACTTTTTTTCTGTGCCTCCTACTCTGACCCTTAAGCTCCTAATGAGTCCTATGAGAAGGAACTTCAATAGGAGCTTAATAGATGGTTTCCTTGGGTTTTTTTGCTAATGATGCAGGACCTGCTAACTGGAGCTTGGAAGCCAAGATGGTTTACTGCTGGAAATCAGTTAACACCCAGACATGTTATCTATCCTGTGGCTTGAGGGTGTTTTGCATTCAAGATAATTAACTTACCAAGGTAGCGAGAAAAATGCTTTAAGTAACCAAAAGCAAATAGATCAAATTTGGTGTGCAAGAGCTCACCAAATAAGGTGAGATAAGGTGGAACAAAAAACCCAACCAAATCTGTAACTCAGCAGTGAGTACTGACTCACCTTGCAGCACTCCTTACTGTACACCAAAGGGCAACGTTAAGGTTTCAGAACTTCAACATACATTGAATTTCATCATAAATGGCAATATGGGTGTGACTTGAACTGCATTATAGCCTACTTGAAAAAATAATCCCAGACTTTGCCAAAATAATCAGACAAAACAGATCATTGTGTTTTGTATACTAAAGGAGAAGAGTGAAAAAGTACATGAAAGAGCTTTTCTTGTACACTGAGAACAACTGCCCATGCTCTGGCCTGAACACAGGACAATGGAGGTAATGTTGATTAATTTAATTTCTATCATGCTGGCAGTTTATTAAAGCAAATGGCTTGAAGAATCACTCCTCAGGCTAGAACGGCCATGAAGAGAAAGGAGGCTACAACTGCACCACACCCATTCACAGACCTACCTCCAAAATCTGTCAGCAAGGGGCTTTGTCTTTGAAAAACAGCTGAGGAACAAGCAAAGCCCTGTGTAAGTTCTTGATCATTCCCTCAAATGTTCTTGATCATTGAGCTGTAGATGGAAAGTTCTTGATCAAGTTCTTGATCATTCCCATCTGTAGATGGGAAGAAACAGGGAGATACAACACAGTACTCCTCAATAATGCCAAGACTGAGGAAGTCATGGGAAATGGTCTTGCCACAAACTATCTATAGATGGAGAAAACAGGGATGCCAACAGCCATGCCCATTTCCCATGACTTGCTCAGTCCAGCCTGCTCCATCTCCACTGCCTGTTCAGCAAAGCCCTGCCGGTCTCAGGGACGAGCATTCACAGCCCCCACTGCCATGAACGAGGTAACACAGACAAGGCTCACCCACACGGAGCAATCTGCAGCTCAGAGCCCTACTTAGGCAGATATATATAGCTATAGATATATATAGAGATAGAGATATAAAATCCTCTGCATTTTTAAAGGTGCTAACTGCTCCTTTCTGTCACTGCCTCTGAACCACAACCAGTGCCCTCGGTGAGTCGCCCACGTGCTCAGGATCTGCCCACTTCAAATCTTTGTGATCCTGAATATGCACTTCATCTACATTTGTATGGCGCTTTCTTGTAATAAATAATAATAAGACTTGGAGGGTGAAAGAAAGCACAAAAAATATGAGCTTGGAGGGTAGGAGTGTTTTCCAGGAAGGTGGTAGGTAAGATGTGGGCCAGCACAAAGCTAGTATGCAGTTGTAAACTTACACGGACTATTTATAGAAGGAATTTAAATAAACAAACATGAAACTCTCTTAATCACATGGGCTGCTAATCCATTTCTGAAAATCTGTCGTCAATTGATCCCTGCTATGCCAAGGGAGCTTTGTTCTGAGGATGCTGAGCATGTTTGCACGCTGTTATCTTTGGTAAATTTTATGCAGTTGAAGCAGCACTTTGTGAAAACAGTTCAGCATTCCAGAAATAGCAAGTCTATTTTCTGCAGCACTCCTTTAAAGTCCCCTAGGCCATCACCGTTGTGGGTACAGTAGCTTTTGTACCATGAAACAAGTGAGATCTGCTTGGATTTTCAAAGAGCATTAGTTGCTAAGTTTTACAGTGCCTGATTCTACTTTACAAGTGCTCTTTACTGGTTGCAGCTTCTTTTTTACAAGTAATGTGTTTGAACAAATAGGGGGCAGTCACCCCTCACCCCTGCATTTTCCCTTATGGACTGTGCCTCTGGATCTCATCGGGACTCCTCTGACCTGGAGCAAGTATCAGCCTCAGTTCACAGCCTCCAGCTCAGGGCTGTCCTCATTCTATGCAGGCAAGCAGCTGGAACTCAGAAAATTATACCCGAGATCAAGCAGTGAGTCCCAGCAGGGTCACAAAGACTTCTCACCAAAATGTGCTGCAACTCACACTCCAGCACTGGCAGGGCAAGCACAAGCCTGGACAGTGGAAGGAAGATGTATGTTAATTGAGACTGGGAGCAAGTTTTAGTCAGATAAATCGACTAATTTACATTTTTGGGCAGAAATCAAGGTTAAAACTCTTATTTATGAAATTGGGTATCACTCCTCTGCTTCTAAAACTCAGTGTGCACATTTGAATGCAATATTGAGAAAAATATTCCAACTTAAATTATAATAGGATTCTAAAAATTGTCTTGTATCATCTCTGCATGATGTCAAAACCTTATGAAGCATAATAGAAATTACTATAGAGAATAAGGTGGTGGTTTGCACTAAATGTTTCAGGTGCTGAGGCACATAACAGACTAGTTTTCTGTAGTCTGGATGTAAAATATCACATAGCTGTAGGGTAAAATGCATCATTAAAACAAAATCCTCACACTTTTCAGGATGGAAGCTTGGCAGCTTAACTGTAAACAAAGCTGCACTTAAGTAATTTTTACATAGCCAAAAGGACACAATTCTCTGCAGAGCAAGCATGCACCACAGCGTGGAGGCTGGAGACAGGAAACACGCTTGTGGTTTGGTTTGCTTCCAAGGCTTTTTGTTTTATTTTAATAAACAGCTGCAAGGTGTTTACTCTGAAAATTTAACACAAGGGCAAAATTTTCTATTGGTATAAATTAGCACCACACGTTTTGGTCATATTTTGCCTATTTCCACCAGAAAACAATTTAGGGCAAGTGATCTAAATCCTGTTGAAAAGCTCTTGCAGTGTGGGTGTTCTCCAGTCAGTCAGCAAGTTCAAGGGGTTTTGGTCTATGGCCCCCTGAGCAAGGGAGACATTTGGGAGAGGACACATTCACATGCAGAAGTCAATAAAAGCTTTTTGGCCCTTGGAAGAATCAATCCTCCGTTCCCCACTGCAGTTCTCACTCACTGTTACTGACCGACATAGCAGCACCACCTTGAGTTACTCTCTCTTTGCAGTTGCACCAGGGAAATGCCATTCCAGGCACTGTCTATCCAAACAGAGATCTTATTGCTCAGACAAAAAAAAAAAAAAAAAAAAAAAAAAAGTGACCTTTGCAGGGAAAAAATAAAGAAAATAAAGGTAGTTAAAAAAAGGAAAAAAAGTAGGATGAACTGAGGGGAAAGAAAAGCCCAAAACCTAACACCCTATCTCTACAGTTCTGCACCATGGATGTCTGGGCTTTTGGAGTTTCTCATGGCCCACAAGAAGCCTGGATGCACAGGCTATGTTTGCTACTACCAATGAAACTCCTTCCTACCGATTCTGAGGAAACATACAGAGAAGCACTCTGGGATCTCAGTCCCACTAGGAGATCCAGTATTATTTTGGCTGAAGAGATACAGTTTTTGTCCTACCTTAACTTTTTTGAGAAGTAGTCATTTCATTTAGGAGAATTAATCCCACTTAATCACAACTGGAACATTTAAAAGCCTGGCTCAACTCCATTGACTTTGACTTACCTCATGGATGAAACTGATCTTTTATTCAAAAGGTGTTTTCATATATCTTCTTGTAAAGTGTATTACAAGAGTTCAGCACAGGTCATAACAGCCAGGAATTTTAGGTTACCAAAAATAGCTAGGACATTCTGCAGATCTCTACAGAAACAGGTAATTTAAAGATGATGTGCACATGAGGTAAAAAGACTGGTGTGGACATATTTAGAAATCCCTTCTGGGCCATCATGAATGGCTGTCAGTGAGCCTACATGTTTCTGCTGACCCTAATATCTCCAGCTCTGTGTCACGCAGGCTGCAGATGGGCAAGAGTAAGGCACGGGTGTGACCATGTCCTCTCAACAGGGAAACGGCATTTTCTAGTTGACTGCCTGGGTTCACTGCCTGTCAGTCACCCCACTCAATCATTGAGTAATACCAGTGGGGCTGCTCATGGTCTCTCAGAGTTTCACTGCTCAATAGCCCTTCCCCTTTAGACTCTGATTTTCCCATTATTGAAGAAGCAATACAGATAGGTAGGTTCAGATTAGATCTTAGGAAGAATTCTATACTGTGATTGTGGTTAGGCACTGGCACAGGCTGTCCAGAGAAGCTGCAGTTACCCCATCCCTGGCAGTGTTCAAGGCCAGGCTGGATGGGGCCCTGAGCAGCCTGGTCTAGTGGAAGGTGTCCCTGCCCATGGCAGCGAGCTTAGAAGCAGATGATCTCCAAGGTCTCTTCCAACACAAGCAATCCTATGAGTCTGTGAACTGTGGGACACAGTGGGGTGAACTCCACAAAGCCCCACCACAGACATGAAGAGAGGATCTGCTCAGCCCTGTATTGGCTGCAGTTTGTAAGAACCACTTGTCTAAGAGAGATGACCAATACGGGTGCCAACATGGAAGACAGGAGTGTCACTTCACCTGTCCAGTTGTAACAGGAACAAATCTGGCTTTGCTTTGCCTCGCCTCCAGGGCTTTGAATTATATTTTGATACTTGTACTACAGCACAGGAATTATCCTATTACAGTGAAGAGATTACTTAATATGCCTGCTGCTGCCAGCTGTGGCAAGTTTAGTGACCCAGATTCCTTATGTACATGCATGGAGCCACATGCACCTGTTTGCTCTCCCATAACTCACTGCCCACCTATTTATTCAACAAGTTTTTCACAGAGCTACTCAGGCAGATTAGTCAGAGGTTCCTACTCCACAAGTGATCTGAGCTGGGGAGAAAAGCTGTTAGAGGATCGCCCACATCTCTGTGCCTTTTGGTGATAGTTACCTGTTCAGTGCTGCCAACTGTTATGCTGTACTGGCATGTGCAAAAGCAAAACTCCAGGTGTTTGGTAAGCTGCCTGGTCAGCAGGACAGTGTCTAAACAACAGAGGCACTTGAGAGGTCAGGAAGCCTCTGAGATGATGTCTTTCTGTCATGGGTGTAGAGTCTTGCCCCTGAGGCTTATTATCCTTTATTGGATCTAGCCCCCAGTACCCACACACTAAAGAGTGGGCACAGAAGATACCTAAGTATGGACTGTTACTCCCAGGATGTGATTAAAACCCCTCACCAGCAGCTTTGTGCACCTCAAGGATGCAGCTGGACCAGGAGAAGCAATGCCATGGAGAGTCCAAAGGGTACTTAATGCTGGCCCTTGTCAGAGGTGGGAGCACCAGAGGCTGCACATATGTAAACACATCTGAGCACATCATTAGAGCCTTTCTGCTTGTTTACACAAGATAAATGATCACAAAGCAGATTGAGCAAGTTGGTCTGTGATTTCCTTAGGTATACTGTTGCCCAAACTGCTTGGCCAGACTGTCACTTGGCAGAGATTTCATTGTCTAAAGTCAGCGATACACAATAGCTGGACAACAGCTGCGTTCTGCCAGACCTCAAGGCATAATCCAAAAAGTCCTTTAAATGGGCTGCAGCCAAAAGCACATGTGGACACTGAGACATCTGGACAAGCAGAGCCCTGCACTCATCCTGATGAGCACTGCCCCTCACTGTCTCCATACTGCCACAATTATCTCTAAAAGGGAATTGGCTTAAGGCACTGGTGTTAAACTATTAGTCATTTATTGTAAAATTAATCCCCTATTTAAACTCCAATCCCTCCAAAACCCTGCTTCCAAGCCTTCCTTCTTACCTCCAGTCCTTTCCTTTTAATAAAAAAGCAGCACATCTCTGAAAGTTGCAGCTCATTTTGATCTCCAGATGTACAAACATCACTAAAAGCCAGCTTGTAGGGCGTAAATGAAGAACTGAGGGGTTTTATCAAAAACAAACATATGCACACATACACTCACACAAAACAAAACAGAAAAAACACAGCAGAGGGGCAGGATTGCCAATCTCTGAGTTAAAAGGCCATCTGAGGCCTCAGAAAGTTCACCTTGTTAACAGCTAATAAAATTTTATCCTCAGCTATTTTTATGCAAAAGTAACTTTTCTGTTCAAACACATGGTTTAAGGAAGCAATACTCCAGTGTTATAATTAGCCTTAATCAAGCATGAATTAGATATACTAGAAACTGACAACTTGTAGAATTTCATCCCAAGTTGTTTTAATTATAATTCCATTAAAAAGGAAGAGCATTAAATACAAAAAAGCAATTTTTAAAATGACAATTTTTCTACAAATTCATATGTCATCATGTTCACAGGGGTCTCAGGTTGAGGGAAGAGACGAGGATCTGACTCCATGTTTCAGAAGGCTTGATTTATTGTTTTATGATATATTATATTAAAACTATACTAAAAGAATAGAAGAAAGGATTTCATCAGAAGGCTAGCTAAGAATAGAAAAAGAAAGAATGAACAACAAAGGCTTGTGCCTCGGACAGAGAGTCCGAGCTAGCTGACTGTGATTGGCCATTAATTAGAAACAACCGCATGAGACCAATCACAGATGCACCTGTTGCATTCCACATCAGCAGATAACCATTGTTTACATTTTGTTCCTGAGGCATCTCAGCTTCTCAGGAAGAAAAAATCCTAAAGAAAGGATTTTTCAGAAAATATCATAGCTACATTCATATATGTTTACCTTACATAGGGAAACATGACATATCGAGGGGAGAAATCCAGGGCAGTTCTCATACAGAGATTTCTGCACAAAATGTTAAAACATCAAAACTTTTCATGAAATAAAAATCCTCAGAAAAAAATCCCAATCAATTTTTTCGAGGCTAAATTAAATCTAAGAATTAAACCCACAAGCAAAGACACACCTTCCTTTGCTTTGGTGACTGAGTCTGTAGGAATAGGAGACTCAGTTTAGACGACTGGCTGGAGCCAGCCGGGATCGCACCTGTCCATGCCAACTCCCGCTCTGCTTCGGAGCCCAGCTCTCCCCACTGGCAGCTGCTCCGGAGGTAAATCCCCACTGACCACACGTGGAAGGCACACCTGGGAACTGGCAGGCACACACAGCATGGCCTTTGCCCCTCTCAGCTCTGCAAACTCCCTGGCGAGGCACTGCCTGGCCCAAGCCGTGCCCCCGGCAGCAGCGGCACCATCGGCCGGCCAGGCCATGGCGGCCCAGGGCGCCGATCCTCCGCTTGGCACGGGCGGCCTCTGCCAGGGAGGCGCCATCCACAGCCCAGGCTCCAGCAAATCCTTCCGTGGTGCCTGGGGGCTGTGCAAGAGCAACTCCCACCTCGGCACGGGCAGACAGGAGAGCCGACGGAAGAGCTTCTGCCTCAGGGCTTCATCCTGTGCCAGCAGGTAAAAATGGCCCCCGGGCCCGCGCTCCCCCTCCATTGCCTCACCAGAGATTACACTGCAAGGCAAAGTTATTCACCAGCATGGAGATGACTGAAGAAAGAGCAAAGTTGTCGCAGCTGGAATATATATATTACAAGCTGGTTACTCGCAATGAACTTTCATCTCCTTTGTCTCTGCCGTCAGTTTTGCCTGAAACACCAACTACTCATCTTCCCCATGAAAAAGAGACAGTTAAGGCCTTCTGGCAATTTACATTTATTAAAAGTCTCTATTTTTTGTCTTCTTCTAGTCCCATAGCTTGGATCATCCACATTTCTTCTGACTAAAACCCAGAAAACACAATGTCCAAGGCTCCGGGAACACTCTGTATTTGCCTCATGCCAAGTGGAATGTATTACTAGATTACACATATGATCTTCGTTATCTGGGATATTTAGCCTTTGGCACAGGACCCCTAGAAGATGACATGCCAGAATCACTTACTGTGCACTGGAAGAAGGAAGAACAGACTCTCTGTGAATGGCATAACATTACTTCTATGTAAACAAGGGGAGGAAACACCTTGGAAACTTGTCGAATCTCCAGTTTTTACCTTCCCCTTCTCCAACCATAAAAGTCACATAATAAAATTGAGTAGAGGTAACATTTTAGGAACTTCCTTTTCAGGTTCTTTAAGGATTTTTTCATAAAACTTTCTAAAAAATATCCTTTGGGTTTTTGTTTTTTTTTTTTAAACAGCCTATGCTTCCAGCTTACACCAAAATAATATCATAAACACTCTTCATACTGTAAAAAAGAGTTGTTACATTTTCAGTATTTTAACACCTTTAATGTGTGGAGACACAGATCTATAAATGGTGTTCCAGACTTAGAAATTGTGAGATTATATTACTTGGTTTCAGCATGTAAAAATATCACCTTCAAAGATCTGTTGAGGTGTGCAATAGAAAAGGGGAAGCTGCTGGCAGCTGCTGCACAGACTTTGGCTGTCCCTGTGAAATATTAGAGATGCAAGCAGATAGACCACCAATGCAGAACAAAAACTTGGGTTTTGTCACACATGAAAATTGTTTTGAGCAACAGCAGAACAAAAGCTGAAAATTTTACTTGAAACAAATCTTTATTATTCTGTGTCAATTATTTGAGATGACAATACCCGATGCTTTAAACCTGGGCCTCAGACATTTCTGTTTAAAGCATGTAATTTGTATTGCACTGAACTGTATCATTAAGTTGTGCAGGTTTCGCTAAAAGACACCAAGAAAAAGTAAGGGGAAGATTACAACTGTGGAATAAGTCTGTGGACAAATTCAACTAACCCAAATCCTTTGCTGATTCCATACACATTAACAGAGTTAACAATCAAATTTATTTTTTCTGTATCTGAGTATGAGCCAAGAAAAATACCAAAAGCTTACTTTTCCAATGTATTTCTACAATAACCTTGCTCAAAGTGCTTCTGAAGAGTACATTTGATGATGTGAAGAGTCTCTACACGGCTGTTCATCACAAGTTTGTGATGAAAAAGAAGCTGTAGAGGGAAAAAAGGAAGAAAACCAAGAACAATGTGGCAATGGTGGAATGCATATCTTCATCTCTTGGATGTAAGGGCCCAAATTCCACTGTAATATCTGTACTATTTACTATGTGTCTCTTCTGCCTGCAGGTACAAGTCAAGTGAGGCATGGATTATAGCAAGGTTTCCCTTATGTGCATCACCATGCCATACAACCATCCCAAAATTCTTCTATAGGCCAAATATCATGTGACTCCTATATGATTGACAAGGCAAGGAAAGATTTGTAATGAAAGCTGAATGTTCATGAAACCAATGATACAGCTGGAGAAAAAGATGACAAGCTTTTAAGCACACAAGACTTTCAGACTTGCTTCTCTTTCAGGACTGGATAAGAGGACAATGGCACAAACAAGCACTGGTTTTTCCAGCTAGATCCTCTTGTCTTGCTCACATGCTTGTGTAATCACAGCTACCATAACACTACCATCAAACACCTCAGTCCTCTGAATGCTAAATAGACATCTCCAGATGTCACAATGGTTTCTTTGAATAAATAGCATTAATAAACTTTAAAATGCCCTAGAGTAAGTCTGTCCAAAGTGCCACTACATTTTATGAAAGTGCCCTGTATATAAACCAGGGACACCTGACATATAAAGTGGTATAAAAATACAAACTGACTCGGCTTCTAAGTATTTCCTGCCCTTTTAAACTTTGCACTTGTTCATTAATTTCAACAAATATTGAGGTGAGCCAGCTGCTGAGGTGAGAGTATTCAAATAAATCCCTCGCAGATGTTTGTTAACTTCAGATAGGAGCTTTATTATCTACAAATCATTAATCAACCATTAACAAGTAAGTGTTATGGAGTCCCAGTATTAAGGTTCACTGCCAGAGAAGAATGATAGATTTTGCAGGCTGGCTGTGTCTATAAGAACTAAGAGCAGAGACAGGTCTGAGGTAAAACATTTGGAGGAGATTAGAAAACATGAGAAGTCATTTTGTTGCTCTTCAGCTCTCCTTCAGAGAAAGCACTTCACCAGAGTTAAGCATTTACACAACAAACCAAGTGGAAAGATCAAACTCATCCATCAGTTTGGTGATGAAGAGGAATGTGCTTTGCACAGCCAAACAAGGAAGTCAGGCACAGGTGAGAATTGCTGCTCCTGTGAACAATAATAAACACCATCCAAAGTGCCACCCTCTAAACTGAAAGACTCTGAAGCTACAAAATTGCCTGCTCTGACTTCAGAGTCCTCAGACTTCACCCAATACCTCTCACAACGGCCACAGACTTCTGTTGGAAACAACAGAAGCAGCTAAATTGTTCCATGCCACAGGCAGAGGACAGACATGACTGAGGCAGCATCCATCAGTTGCTGTGTAGGATGAGCATGGCTTACTGCAGAACAATTCCCCTCTTTGGTCCTCTCCACCACACAGCTTCTGCCAACTGGCCTTACGAGAGATTCCTCTCACACATTAGATTTGGAAATAATTCTGATCTGGGCTATACAAGCAAGACACTTCAGAAAGCATAAAATTCTTAGGTGAAAAGATAGTGTGTATGACACTCGGTGTCTCTCCAGCTATTTCTGATTTCTTATACTTACGGAGCAGGCAATAAAGTAAATTTAAAAAGCAGAATTGAAGAAAAATATTGTCTGAATACCAGCAGGTAAGTGAATTTTGACTTTCCTATTTTGCAACTGATTTTTTCACAGAATACTTTCACAGGTTTCTGAAATACTGGGGAATTCTAAATGATGTCAAACCAGATATTAATTAGATCAAAGACGGAAAACTTTCCAAAGCTCACGTCCTGATTACTTAACACACCACAGAGTAGGAAAAAATATCATTTACAAAGCCATACTTTTATTTCCCTCAATAACATTTCTTCATAAAGAGCAATACACAGCTGGAAGCATTAACAGCCGACCAGATGGTTCACTTCTCGATAAACACGTTTTGTAAGTTTAAAGTCTAATGAACTGTAGTGCAGGGAGAAAAAAGTTATGTATGCAGCGTGGTTCAAATGGCAGGTCAGGGCTGGGGCTGGACAGGGGACTAGCTCTACAGAAACTTCCATTTCTGTGGCAGCTTTACATGGGAGGAGGGAGGGAGGGAAGGAGAGAGAGAGGAAGGATGGCTGATTCTAGCAGAAGACAAGGACAAAAAAGGCTGAATGCTGAACACCCACAAATTCAGCCGCACAAGTGCTAATACTGGACAGGGGGAGGCTGTGACCACCAGATCCTGGCCCACAGCATTGTCCTGAATCAGTAGGTGCTTCCAGAGTCCTGGAGAGCCTGTACTATGCAACAGGCAATGACAGAAGAAACTTAAATTGTGCAATTCTACAGCAAACAATCCTGAGTTACACCTGACAGTGTGAAAGTGTCCAAGGCAGCAAGCACTCATCTTCTTCTGCCCATGCCATTTCCACAGGAGGAAATCACAGCCAGTCACAAACTGTTCACAGCTGAGCAGCCCAAATGTCACATGCCTGGTTACAAACTGCAGAGCAGCCCTGCTCACCCAGCCAGGTATAAACAGCTCAGTGGGGCAGCACTGGGAAAACTCCTTCTAGGAGACCACCAGGTGCCTCCCTGGTTCTGTCACATCTTTCAGCAGCCTTTATAGCTGTGAAGCTACCAAGGAGCCTGAATTGTGTTCAACAACCTGGTGTGGACAATAGTTCAAAAACATTTCAAGTTTTGGGCTGAGAAATTGCAAAACAGTACAGCCAGCAAAAGTCACTGACTCACCTGGAGGCCGATCTAGATCTGCTGAGTGCTTTGACAAAGATCAGAGATGGTGCAGACTGACGTCTTTGGGCCAAACTCTTCATCTTCTGATTGGAAAGAGAAACAAAATGAAATCACAGATGAGATTTGGAACAGTAACTGCATGCACACAAACTGGGCACAGCCAGACTCCAATTTCAGGCCATGGGAAAAAAGCTAAGTTATTGCCCTCAGCAACCCTGGAGGGGGAAATATCATAGGGAAATTCCCCCTGGAGGAGGAAAACATGGTAAGAAAAGCAGGAGCATTACCAGAAAGTCAGTGTACAGAAGAGCTAAATATTAATGTCTATACACAGATACTTGAGGTACACTGCACACATGAAATAAGCACCTAGAGCTGGTCCTCAACCACTTTTTGTCCCTTGGTAATTTATTGTACTTTAAATTTATCAAATATCCAGGTGGTGCTTTAAATTTCAAATACTTCATACATTTTTGTGTCACATCTGACATCTACCATAGTTTAAGATTTGGATTCTACCCACCTGACCTTACACATTATATTAGGCTATCCTTTTTTAACAAATCTTTAGAGATGAGAGCATTTTCCTTCCCTGCTACTCAATCTGGAGCATATCTTGCCACTCAGTAGTCAACAATGACATTTTTTTTGTTGCTGATTATGTATGAGAAAAATAAAATAGGGAGAGGCAGGACAGTTGTTAGCACAGAACTAGGAAGAGAATGAGAAAAAGGAGACACTCAAAGACAGAGAACGCCACAGGGGAAAAAAAAAAAAGAAAGCACAGGGAAGAGATGAAAATGTCAGTAGCTAACAACAGAGCATGGATTTCCAGTGAAGTTGAACACTACAATAAATATACCAGGCAAATAAACACCACCGTTTTCCCCAGAGGTAGAAATTTTCAAAAGCACCCACAGGAGACAAAAATACACATTTTCCTGAGCGCAAATGTATTCACCACAATGCATTCAGTCTCCCTCCTGCAGCCAGAAGCAGGACTAGCAGAGTAGTCCTGGCCCTAACCCTGGAGGGCTGTCTTGAACCAGTTGCGCAGCCTGCTGCCAAGGTGCATGACCTCTCCTCTCACTGACCCTCCACCAGAAGGGTGACTGTTACCTTCTTTAGCTCAAATACTTTTCAGAATAAACTGGTGAACAAAAGAACCAGGGTCAAACTCCTCCTGAGACCCTGACAGGAGAATATCCAATGATGCAGTGGTACCTTACAGCAGCACTGAGAGCCCACAAACAGGTGAACCTCTGACAGCCATGAAATCCCTGCTCTCAGCTAATCACAAAGCATGACTCTCTTCCTTCATACCAGAAATAACCACTAACTACCAGGACAAATATGTCAGGACAGAGGGAACAACTGATTCTTCTGCCAATGTATGTGCTGGACGTGGCATTCGTTCTGTTTGGGCAGGTGCACAGTGTGCTCCCCTCGGAGAAACTGAACTCTGCATATTTTACTTGCTTGGGACAAGTGCATTTATTTTACTGACTGCAGTCCATCTGTTATTGTGTCATCTTTTTTGGTTCTCTCTTTATTGATGTAGAGCACGCTTGTTTGTTTTGTCACTCAGTTACAGCTATTGTGCAGCAATTGTTATAAATTCAACTGTATAATTTCAATTCGCCTTTCAAAATTATCTCCTCCTCTGTATTTTATAAAAAAATAACCTTCTCAAGACTGATAAATTAAGTCTTGGAACATTTAGCTGTCTCCAATTGCACTATAACTGGATAATAAGAGATTACTAACAAAAGAAATGTTTTAAAAGTAGCACACCTGCAAATACAAAGACAAAAAGAGATCTGTGTAACAATGCAGTGTAACATGCTACAGAAGACCAGCCACATATGTCACATAGGCAGATTTCAGAAGTTAATATAAAGCATCACCCTCCCAGTGGGAAATTTACTGCAATTTACACATTATTGGGCAGGTGGCTTTTGGCGGGGGTGGGTGGGAAAAACTGGAGCATCTCAGCTCCTGCAAATGCAGTGGAAGTTTGGTTACATTTTCAAAGAGATCTTCAGGTCTGAAAAGAAAGCCACTGGGAAAAAAAACTACAGTATTTTAAAATCTATGGCAGTTACAGCATTATTTTTCATGCTTGGGTTAGCAGTGCTGAATAGCACCTGTGCCAGCGATATTCTAGTCTTGACTCAAATGTCTGAAGACCAAAGTAAAGTCTAGACTACAGCAAATTTAGTAAGAGCTCAAGTAACTGGCAGAGATAATCCTGGTCAGGGGGGATCCCAGAGGTCTGTGACCCAGCCTTTCTGAACCTGCTGACAGCAAGACCCATTCAAGCAGGCCACTCTGGGCCACCTCCAGTGCAGGTCTGTGCTACCTCCAAGGATGAGATTCCACAGCCTCTCTGGGCAAACTCTCAGCACAGCTACTAGGCAAATCTTAACAAAAAAAAAAATAGCCTCAAAACATAAAAAGATCACTGATGGGAAAAGGAAAATTTTCACAGCACTCAAGTGAGTCAGGTCAGCTGTATGCAAATAAACACATTACACAGAGACATTGATTACAGACAGAAAGGGGTGTTTTATTTTTATTTTGCTATGTACAGAGTTTGGGAAGAGAAAATAAGTGACCATCATGACAATTTGAATTGATTCACTTTGAGAAGGGAGAGGATAAATTCACTTTTCCTTAAGTTGGATTGGGTTGCCTGCTATCCTCATTTTTATTGCTTTTGTTATCTGCAAGGATGGCAATGTGGAGAAGAGGAGATATATCCTGAACAGCTGTTGTGAGAGCAGATGTTTGGGAGGAAAAGGAGATGCACTGACCAATTATCTAAGCATGGGACACAGAGAAGCATTTCTCAACATGTGTCCCACACCATTACCTCCCATTTTTTCATGTAAATATTAGAAAGGTCAACATAGACAGAAATTCTCATACTTGCTGACTGAGTCACACCCATGTGAAATGTATCATAAAATCAGTATCTATAATGAATGTTTACTGTGCAGCAGATGCAAAGATGATAATCTTGTGTCAGTCAGGACAAACCAGAGTTACTTCTGTCTTCCTCACATCCAAAAGCTGGAGTTGCTGCCCCTTCCCCTCCGATTCAGGTTTAACTTCATACTTTCTGCATTTCTGGTTGTGGTTGTCTTGACTTCTTAACAGAAACAAAAAGGTTTTGCAATTTCAGTTGTTGGACTGGTGGTAGTATTTGGCCAGTTTCTCATCTGGTATAAAAAAGTCATAGGCCTGTAGACTGGAGAAGAATGAATTTACACCAAATATTGATCAGACCTACAATCTGACACACTGTTTTGTAAACTGTGATGGTAGGCAGTTTATGAGCAGACCAGCCCACCATGCTGAGGACAGAAAGCTTGCAAAGCATCACTGAAAATATGTTGTCTCTCCTCAAGAATCAGAACCCCTATGGATTACAGTAAAACTTGCACAAGTATCTCCCAAGTCATCAGCTTGGAGAAGAATCTTTACCTGGATGCCAGTATTCAACTAATTTTGCCTCGCAGTTGAAGTGGATGATGGCACTATTTGAAATTTATATAAATTAATATATTGCCAAGTTATTGATTTCACTGTGGAAAAGGTTACACATGGTAAGATCAAAAAAACTGGAACTGCTCCTGCACTTTGCGTGTATCACTTTACTATATCACACTTCTAAAGAGAATGGCAGAGTGTGAATTAAATAAAGAATGTATGAAAAAAAATTAATGGCACTTACTATTTGTTTTGTGATGACAAGTAACTTAAGTAAGGCATATAGAGTGTTTATAATATTTTCAAGTATTTAGAGAAGTTAAAAATCTATGCACAAAGTGGATACCCTGCTGCAGCTACTGGCCAGAGCAGGCAGGCTAAGCCAGGAGCAGTGTGCAGTGATTCCCCAGGAACACACTGCCCACATTGCCAGGGTGTGCTGCCTGACCCATGCCATGGTCAGACACATGCAGGAAGATTCCTCTCCCCAGCCTCTGACTCACACACCTGAGCTGTCCGCCCTGTGCTCCTTTTAGAGCTGACAGAGAGAAAAGGACAATTTAGGGCACAGCTCATCTTGTCTGAAGAAGTTTTTCTCCACTGACTGCAAAAGAAAAGTAAGGTGGAAAAGTAAAGGACCGAGAAAATAGAGTTAATCATCATCAATCCTCTCCTTGCTATCTGAGCAAAGGACAGGGAACAGAAAAACATATAAGCTCAGTAACACAGGGAAAAACTGTCTTCTTGCAGTGGCTTGAGCTTAGAATGAGAAAATGTTACTTGATGCCTGTTTAAGAACAGACACACAAAACAGTTGAAAAATTTACTTAGTTCCTGAGTGACAGGTAAACACAGCAGAAATGCCTCCTCAGCAATGTGCAGATAACCTTGTTAAAGCCTCCCCAGACACTGAAGGATTTCAGGCTCCTGATTTACAGGCTCACTCCAGAAATGGGTCAAGGCTGGGACATCTGCCTGGGTCATTTAACTGGGTGACAGGGACAACCCTCAGATGTGCCAATGCCTCGAGCTGAGGATTGCTTTCAAGTGGCTAAGCTCTCCCTCCCTTTCACTGCTTTATTTTTCTAATGAAAGGAAGTCTGATTTTAACAAATCCTACTCTCTACATGTATTTCAGTTAATAACTGCGAGGGATTTCACCCATGCAAGCTCTGCTCTTGTTGTCTGAGCAACAAAACATATCTGTGGCACACGCTCCTGGTTTAGCTAGATATGAACCAAAGCACTGACAACAAATCCTTACCAGAAACCGTGAGGCAAAGTTCAGCTAAATGCCTGAAAATCAGAAAAATCACAACCCTCAGCATATAGCAGTTAATTCTGCAGGACAACTCTTACCCCTGTATCACTGGGCCACTTATGAGAGGCAATAGATTAAATTTTCCTACATACCATAATCCAGTATTTGTTAGACTTACAGACTAGAGTTGTCCAAAAGTACCAAAAATAACAAGAACTCTTATACTTTGTTTAAGCAAGAAATGGACCTATGCTGACCTATAGCATTCTTGAGCCCTCAAAAACAGGGTGAGAAGATGACTGCATTTGAACTGCTGGCTCCAGCAGCAGAGATGGAGATCCCACAGAGAGACCATTTACCATAAAGGCAGAGCAGGTGACAAAACTATGTGCTTTTGTTTATGCTGGCAGAATACTTTTACTTACAAGGACCTTCCTAGAAGGAAAGCCATTTTTGGATGGATAATTGTAGAGAAAACAATTGCAGGGGCACAAGAGAAAAGAGCTACCAGCACAGTGGAACCAAAAGCACATCCTCATGGAACAGCACCTGCTAGAGAGCACAGCAAAGGCTGAAGGCTATCTCCGAGTAGAAAGAAAAATGGATGGAAGAAACCAGGAACAAAACATGTTTCACCATACTTCCCGAAGGATAAAAATCTTTGGAAGCACTTATATGGATGTCTTCAAAAGATTCCACTCATCTACATCACAAGTTGAAGATGTGAAAGATCAGTAAAAACATCATAGAGGAGGGGAACATAGAGTATGCTGCTTGCGGGTCCTACAGTGAGTCAGAGCACTGCTCAGATCAGTGACTCTGTTTGTGATGGCCTTGCTGAAGCCCAAAGTTTCCCTTCAAGCTCGCCATAAAGCATGAAGGTTAACACATGGATAAAATTCTGCCCCAGTTTCTGTACGTACAGACTTTCTCAGGAGCAGTTTAGAGATGACAGAGAGAGGAGATTCCCCCCACTCCACATCCATACTTCAAGCAACATTAAGGAAAGAGGCAATAATTTGTTATTTTTAGTTCTTTGGTGTTACATCCCACATGACCTATCGCGCCTCTCTCTTTCCTACTGCCCCCAGGAGGGGCAAACAGAAAACCCAGGAACAGGAAACTCAAGAACTAGAACACATTGTTTTCTGTCTAATTTTCAGGTTCTCTCATGGACAAAGAAATGAAGGATTGCTAACACTAGTTCGTAATCAAATCAGCACCAGGAGGCACATCACCACAGGAAGTTACCACAAGCCAGCACAGCCTAGCAAGGTGATTTTAACCTAATGACCCACTTTGAGGGTGCTTTCATTAAAGCGGGGGCTTCTTCAGTCCTCATCAGAGACAAAATAGCTACAGGATATATCTGCAGGATGATAGGAATTGTTCATCACTCCACTAAATAGTGTCAGAAGTGTTTCTATGTGTCTGAAATTTCCAGAACTACGAGGTGTGATTTTAGAAACAACCCATCAGATCCTCAGCCAGGACAGAATCTTGCAGGAAGAAGAAATCCTTGCTTAAGAAGATTTATCTTAAAAAAGATAAATCTCTTGCCATGAGATCAAGGTATCATACAATATATGTATGCAAATACATACTTGATTCATCTTTTCAGAATAAAACAAGGGATGAAGGTTATGTATGATTACTCTTCCAATGCCATTAATGTGCTTGAATTTGTCCATTTAATACACTGTTGAGGAACACTAGAACTCCCTTTTCCCTGCCAGTAATCTGTTGCTGATTTGTGAACCAGAATCACAAAGAAACACATATTTACAGTGATGGAATTGCCAGATTTCAAGTCTCAAACCATAAATGCTACTTTGATTAGTATTCAAAATGGTTAAATTTTTGCACACTTTGTAGATGTAAATATTAATTGCTGAGCCTCCAAAACATTTCAAGAATTTACTTGAAATCTTCAAGGATGCAGCAAAAATCCTAGGACTGACTCCTTGTGCTACCAGATATTGTTTTGCATAAAATATTCAGGGTTGGTTGGAATCTAGCCCCTCTGAGAAGAGAGAAGTGAAACACCAGGAAATTATAAATATGGTTAAATGACCCAGCTGCTACTGCTGACACATTTACATTGGCATAAAAGACATCTCTGCTGCATAGTTTGCTTTGACAAATTTGTAGAAATAAGCTCTATCAGTATAATCACTTTTACTCATGCTACTGCAATCCACGTCAGTTGCATCAATTTATTGGTATTTGTTTCTAAGCGAAACAGTCAATACAAAACTTCTCTGTAGGTCAATCACACATGGTGACTCCAGTGACTCCAGTAAGTCCAGTAAAGGAGGGAAAGTAGCCCAGAATTTTCCAAAAGCATTAACTAAAACACTGCACTTCAATGTCACCTTTTAGCAGAGTGTTGTAAGCATTTAACAGAGAGAACCTCCCACAGACTGTGAGGTAGGTTAGCAGTGCAAATTATTTTGCATGCCAAGAATAGGCACAGAAACGTTTCCAGGATATTAGTTTAAATGGTCACATAAAATACATTAAAAAAGCTCTAGACATTTTCTGTCTCTACTCTGGTTCTGTGCTGTGATCAAGCACATGATCCTTCAGCTTGGTTTTGACAGCCAAGTGGAAGATGAGGTAGGAGTTCAGAAAACCACAGAACAATGCAGCAAATCTCAGCTAATTTGAGAAAACATAGTCACAATAATAAAAAGGGAGAAAGGTTCAGTGGTCACCTAGCATCACATATTTAGGGGTAGCTTTTGCCAGAAAGCAAAACGGTTGATGTTAAATACATATTTGCAACAAAATTGTTTAACTTGGTGTGCTGTATCACCAGCATCAAAACTGATTTCTTGCCAACACATTCTTCCATTTCACTGTATGCAACCAATACAAACAAGGTAAGCTCCCTGTTACCAAAAAAGACTTTCTTTGTTGTGAAAAATGATGCTTTGGCATTGATTAGAAGACAACACAGAGGTAAATATAGAGTCCAACGGACCCAAATAGTAAAAGAAATATTTTAACTGTCACTGAAATCCAGCTTCAGGCAAAATTAGGAATACTCCTTTCCTGTACATGGATAAAGGTAGGAATCTTCTTCCCCAGAGAGACACAAAGAGGTGACATGCTAGCAGTCTCAAGGAAGCACCACAACTGTGGACAAGCAGCTGAGCTGCCGGCTGGATGTTGGTGGCTCCTGTGTTGGTTGTGCAAGGTGTACAAAGCTGCCATATGCTGCAGGGCCCAGCCAGGGTCTCAAGCTGCTTCTCCACAGGAGGATTTCCATCTGTACCCCTGCTGCATGTGCCTCCACGCTGAGGAATTCCAAAAGGGCTGCCAAGATCCGTAAAAAGTAATATCCCTGCTCTCTTGTCAGCATTGGCAAAAACAAGGTCTGCATTCCTTCGACTGTGGGCTCTTTGGAGCAGGAATAGGAAACACAAGTGCTACCATTAATATTTGTCCTCAGAATGCTGAATAATGAAGTGGAACTTGCACATTAAAAACGTTCATCTTCGCAGTACTCGAACACAACTTCTCATTTCAGGTGGGTGCCTAGCATCAGGGCTCTGCCAGGTTGCAAGGTACATGGTATTCTGTCTTCAGCAAAAGTGAAATAAATGTTTGATAAAAATCAAAGCTGCACATGTAGCCATCTGAAATTAGATCACAGCACTTGGAAAGGGTGAGTATCTTCTCCATTATTTTGCCCAGGTGGGCAGCAGAAGGTACTCCACCACCTTGTGTAGGTGTATCACATGCCCAGTTCAGAAGCCAATCAGGTATTAACTGCAGTACTTTTAAGTGTAGTAGAAATCTTGGCAAAACTCTCTCCAGGCAACCATCCCACCATTGACAGCAGCTGCCATAAGAAGAGGTCCCCAGGGCTGCAGTCAGGCTGGAGTACCTTGTGGCTTGGTGGGACACATCCCATGGAAACACACAGCATCACCTCCCAGCCCGAAGAGACACACCAGCACTGCTGTGCCACGGCCAGAAAAATCACAGAAACTGCTTAGCCACAGCACTTGACACAAGCTCAGACTTTACTACCATCCTAAATTGTCACCAGGTGGACAGATTTACTAAGGGACACTGAAACCTGGCCAGTGATTCTCATCCTGCCAGCCTATTTGGCAGTCGTCTGAAGTGCACCTCTAAAGACAAGGCAGTGAATAGATTTAAATATCATTGCGAAGCAAAATCTGCAAGCCAGCAAGGTACCAGCTCTACTTTGGATAGAAAAACACCTCAGCACTTGCTAAACCCAAGAGAAAAAACGAATTCCTGTTTTATACAGCAGGAAGAATCTGGTTATCACAGCTCGCTTGTTACAGCTAAGTAAAAGGCAGAAACAAGCGCTTTGCTGTATGCAGAAGAGAGCATTTTGCACTTGATTGTGTCAAATGCTGAAAAGCAATCTGAGACATCAAACAGATTTTACAACCAGTTTTGAAGATGGGATGAGGTTCCTCTGCTATCAATTGTATACACTCTGCACAAGGTGCTATTCCAGGGAGCTTCTTATATTCATTCTTCTTGCACAAAGCACGTGCGAGAGCAGCCACCAAACAGCCTCATCTCTACCAAACCCTTCCCTCGCTCTCTCCAGGCACACATGCAGCAGATCCCTCCTCGATCCCCGGGATAACCGCTCTGCAAACCATTCTCCATCTCTCTCTGATACCCACTGGGCAAAACCTCCAGAAATACATTCAGCAAAACGTCCTTTGGGTTTCCCCACGAAATCCATGTAGCAAACCCTCGGTCCAGCACACCCGTGCAGCAACACCCTCCGCGCCAGATCCCCGGGAGATCCATGCAGCCAAGCGCTGTGCCTGCACCGAACAGCACCCGGCAAACCCCTCCCGAGCTGCCCGGGACAGCTGTGCAGCGGCGCTCCGGACCTACCCCGGACCTACCCCGGACACCCCGGCAGCAGCCTCCCCGTGCCGCCGGCACATGCGTGCAGCCCCCCCGCGAGGTGCCCGGTTATCCGCCCACCGGCCACACCGGGCACCGCCGCACTCCCGGCTCCCCGGGGAGCACGAACCCTTCCCGCCGACAGCCCCGGCTCCGCCAGCGGCTCCCCCGAGCCCGGTTCGGACGGCGGCGTGCAGGACCCGGGGAGATGGCGCGGCGGAGCGCGCGGTGCGGCCGCGCTGACCGGCGGTGCCCGCCGCGGGAAGCTCCGGGACACGGACGAGGACCGGGGGGCGCTTTCCCGTGTGGTCTCCGGGGGCGGCCTCACCTTCTTGCTGTCGGCGGCGGCGAAGCCCCTGCTCTCGCCGCTCACCGAGGACGAGCGGCCCGGGCCGAGGTGCTCCTGTTGCGGGGACATCACGTCCATACAGCCCCGCGCCGCCGCGCTCCCGCCGCGGGGACACCCGCGCCGCCGCCCGCACCATGGACAGGGCGCGCCGCGCCACGCCCCCCGCGCGGGACACGCCCACTCTGGACACGCCCTCGCAGGCCACGCCCCCTCCGCCGCGCCGGGCCCGCTCCGGGCAGGGGGGGTCCCGCAGCGGGAGGGCGGCGGCGCGCATGCGCGGCCTCCGGGGGGCGCGGGGGGACGGGGACGGCGGTGGGCGGCGGTGCGCGCGCGCGTCCCGCGCCTGCGCGCGTTGCGGGGCCGGGGGCGCGCGGGGACGGCGGGGAGCCGGGAGCTGAGGGATCCCGGGAATGGGACGGGTGTGGGACGGGTGTGACAGGGACACAGCACTGCGCGGCGTGTCGCGGGTCACAGCGCTGGGGGCGCGCTGCAGGGGCCCAGGAGCGGCGCGGGTGTTGTGGGCACAGGGCGCTGTGGTGGGCGGTGCGGGGTCAGAGCACCGGGAGCTGCTGTGGGGTCCCGGGAGTGACGCGGGTGCTGCCAGAACTGTGGTTCCCCGTATGTCCCCGCAGCAGCCAGTTCTGCGCCAGGCACGGCTCTCCCCAGAGCCCTCCCGTCTGAGGAGCGAGCGGTGGGCTGGGGGCAGCTGTGGGGGTCCCTGCGACCATGGCACCAGAGGCTCCCAGTGCGCCGGGGGACGCCAAGGGAATGCCATCGCCTAGGGGATGCCATCGTGCTCCGGGAAGCCGTGAGCAGTAAGGAGGAGGAACCACTAGTTCCACTAATGGATGGTGTTGGCTCAAGAACAAATGGTTGTAAGTAGGCTATAAATAAATCTCAGCTGGAGAAGGGAAGAAAGCGTTCTGGTCGTACTGATCCGAAGAGGAGGAGTATCCCTGCCAGCCAGGAGCAGGAGGTGTAGCGCTCCAAATGGTGGTGGTTTGATACAGCTGACCTGTTGGTACATTATTGTATACCTTCATTAAATGTGGTGTGTTCAGCAAAGAAGGGAGGCTACTCCTGATCACCCAGCAGGTTCTTTCTAACCCTTCCTACGTGTTGTGAGGGATATTTTTATCTCCAGCCTTTCTAGCTGTTACAGACTCTACATGCATTTTCTCCCACATTGATCACAAAAGAAAAAGCAGAGAGACCCTATCATCTCATGTGCAGCTTTTCAAAACCACTGCTTTCCTTCTGCAATATGAGTTTTTACATCCCCGTGGTGAATTGGGTTGGAAAGAGATTCAGCTTTAACAAGATTACTTTACATCTGGAGAGCCCAAGCTGGTTCTCCTCCTGGAAGCACAAATGGATGTGCTGCTTCTGCAGCTTGGTGGTGGTGGCTCTTGCCATATATGACTAAAATAGTAGTAAATGATGAATTTGGTTCCATGTTATGTAGCTACCCTGGATGCATTACTTAGGCTCAGCATGTCCATGTAATGGTGCTTCAGTGATCTTTTTGTTGAGATTGATGTGGGCATCTTCCCTCTCCTTGTACCCTAATTTTTGTGAGTCAGGGGAATCATGTAAATAAGGAAAGATGAAATACTTACATCTGGAATGCAGTATGAGTTCTTCTGCCTCCTCAGAAGCACTGGGGTTTTGTGGATCTGACCTGACTTTTTCTCCCTACTGTATGACTGACCAATAAAAAGAAGATCATAGATACCTGTGACCATCAGGAAATAGCTCTTGGAGGACACTGTCTGATTCCAGAAAGCCCAGCGGGCTGCCCCTGATATCTCTGGGAAAGCAGTGGATGGGTAGGGCAGAGGTTTGTATGCAGTGTGTGTGCTAATGTGTCATGAGTTGCACCATTTCCTCTTCGTTGCATGTGTAAGGTCTTTCAGCTGAAGTGTAAAAACCTTGAAATGATGCATTCTTTCTATCTGTACTAATTCACAGACAGATGGCCGTTCATCACTGAGGCAGAGTAGTATATAAAAAAGCCTTCTGAATTTTTAAAGCATGAGTTTCTGAAAGCCATGATGTCAGCTGATTTCTGCCCCGCTGGGCCTTGGCACAGGCCAGCCGTGAGCCCCATCCCCACGGAGTGCAGACCTCGTGCTGGTGCTCTCACAGCTTCTCCTGCCCTTCCACTCCCACCCCTTCGGTCATGTCCCTGCTTCTCCTCCTTCATGCTCTTCCACCGTGCCAGTGCTGTGAGGGGTTGGCAGCAAGGGGGACACAAGCAGGGTCATGGGCTTCCCCTGGCTCAGCACCCAGCTCTAAACGTGGGGACAAGCACCCAACCCAGCAGGATGCTGTCCCCAAGCAGGTCTTTGAGTTTCTGTGGGAGGGCTAAGAAAAGATTTATCAGGCTAGAAAGGAAACAGTACAAAATGCCTATTCTAAGCACTGAATATATTTAGCAATTTGGCAACCTCCTTTCCAAAAACATTTGCAAGTGATATTCTCAGTGACATTTTGGAAACAGGGCTGAATGTATCTGTTTATTTGAAAAGGAAATGTTGCATAAGCTTTCTGAAATGCTTGCACGTGCACAGAGGTGTTCTTTTATCTACTACCATGAGCACATTTCCCATACTCTTCATTGAATACTGACTCTTTCACCTACTCACAGAGGCAAATAGATCAAAATCTTGCTGGTTTGTGACCAAGATGGAGAAGCTTTCTTCTCTTCAAAGCACAGATATGTTTACATATGCAAACATACAGACAACATGTTTTTGTTAGCTTCCGTTCTTCTGTGGATCCAGCGTTTCCATACCTTTCCTTAACCTTCTTCCTCTGCCAGAAAAGTGGACAGGAGGTTTGGAGCAGGAGGTGTGAACTGGCAGGAGCGACTGGGAGGGGGCAGGGTTTTGCAAGCCTCCCTGCCCCTTGCTGGAGCAGAAGTGACCAGGAGGAAGCATGCAGAGTACAAAGCAATCTACAGGCAGCCTGGAGCACCCTGCCTGGTATGACAGGAGCAGCAAGTGGGTCTTGTGCCTTACCGTGATTAATCTCAAAGGGTAAAAATAAATGAACCCGCTAAGAACTGCCAAAAATGGGAAACAGGAAAAATAGGCTTTCCTGAAAGACTGTCCAGAGTTTAACCAACAGTTTCTTTCTGGCAGATCAGGACTTTGTTGGTTTTCATTTGGATTTCATTTGGATTTGAGAGACCTTTGAAAACTGGGGGCGTGATCAAGGCTGGGGACAGGATGCAATTGCAGCCTGTGCAGAATTCCCAGAACTGCCCCTGCCTGATGGTTAACCTGCCTTTGTGCAGAGATTCCCAGTGGGAAAATCACCCAGCTGTCCCTCAGTGTTTGTCCAAGGATGAAGAAAATCCCACATGGGCTGGTGCGAGGCCAGACATGAGGACAGGGCCGTTGCTGCCTAAGCCACGCCAGTGCCTGCCACCCCACAGCACAAAGCAGGCACACTGTGACATTGCCCAGGCTGTGGGGCACCTACTGGGTGCTGCTTCTCGTGATATCAGGGCTTTAACATCAGCCTGGATATTTCTGCACCGTTATCACCACCAGCTAAAATCCTGCTTGTGCCCTACCCCCCTCAAAAAAGACGTAGAAGGCTCAGAAAATAACATGCATGTTAATAAAAAGATTTTCTTTCTGTTGCCTTGACCACGGTGTGGTGTGAAGAAAAATACCAGAAAGACAGGGGGAGAATTGGGACAGAGAAATATATGGGTGTTGTAGGAAAATCACGTTTGTACACAAGACGGGAGAATTATTCATGGGCAAGCTCATCCAGGTGGAAATATGACCCCTGTAAATCTGCCACATCAGAGAAACCCACAGTGAACTGTTAGCAAATGCAAGATACACAGGCTGCTGCTACCTCTGGGTTTTATGAGCTTTCCAAGCACATTAGCACTAGCAGACGTTCCCTTCCAAGAAAATTATGATATCTGAGGAACTATGTGAGGCTATAAATGAATGAACAGTACTTAACCTGCACTAAAAACCCATGGTTCTATCAAATCTGCCCCAAAAGGACACAGTTGCCTGAACACTAATTTTATGAACCACACAAGTGCCCCATGCAATTAAAGACATGAAGTTGATCTGAACTGGAATCTGCAGGGGTAGTTGTATTAGTTGTATTTCAATGAGATCTGATGCAATGACTTTCTGTTTTAATATCCCAGTACCTAGAATCTTGTGCTGCTCGTGCATTGTGAACAGCTAAAAATAGGACCATATCCTGGACAGATTGGAGGACAGTCTTTCAGGAAAGCTACTCAGATGGAGAAAAGCTGAGCTGAAATGAAAACTTGGAGAAGAACACAGGATGAATGGAATGGATGCTGGAACTCATCACAGGAGTTTTTAGAGGTGGGTATTTGCCCTACAGTGTGAATCCTTCGTTGCTCATCTTCATGGTGTTTACTGCTGCTCCTTTCCCAAAAAGCTGTGGTAAGCTGAGAGCATCCTCTGTGCTCTGGTCTAAGAGGGTTTGGGTAGAAGGTGGCCCAGGTACCAAGTCCTGCCCTTCTGTTTTGATAGCAAACTGCTAATAAAACTGCTAAATGCAATGTGAGTAGCTGCTAAGTGGAATTCATGAACACCCTGGGACTCAGGCCACAGCAGTTATTAATGTTTTGTGCAGATAGTATCACGTTAACAGGAAGCACCCCATCCTGTCCCTTCCCAAGCAGTAAAGTTTACTGGGCCTTTTGTGCCAGATGCTCTGCCTCAAGGCTCCTTAAGGGCTGGGAAACACCTCACTTGGGCTGTTCTGCCAAGGCTTGTCAAATAAACAGAGACCTACCCTCTCTCTCTACCCCAGAAGTACAGGTGATCCCACGTGGATGTGGAGTCCAAGTTTGCAGCACGGGGCGTGTTTCCAGCAGCAGGGATGAGTGTGGAGCTGAATGGGGAGCCCAGCTGACAGCTCAGCTGTAGGAACAGGCACAGCACAGTACTGGGAGGGTCTGAGCGCTGGGTGCTCCACATGGCCATCTAGGGCCATCCTCCCATGGCTACACCTAGTGCCCAGGGAAGTCTTTTATGTCCCAGCCTTATGGATGAACCAGCCAACGATTCTACCAATTCTTAATATTCCCTTCAGCCTTATGCTCTGTGAAATTCAGTCCAGTACATCAAAGGGAAATTTGCCTTTGAAGGGCTGCATGCTTCCTGCATGCAAACATTGCTCTGATTTAATTAAGTTTGATTTTTTTTAATCAGTGTAGTTAAACCAGTACTGCGCTTGTGAGCAAATATGGTTGGCATAAGTATCTCAATGTGTATATGGCCCAATATTAACACCTCCCAGAAGCAAGTGGCATTTGAATTTTCCTACCATGCACATTTTCCCTGTTTTTCCTATATCTTCCTTCTCATTTTTTATGCCTTATTTCTTTCATTCACACTAATACTCTCATGAGATTGTTTATTTTTGGTTTCTCTGCACTGAAGATTTTCTTACTGTCCCTGTCCAGTGTTCAGTCTTTCAATTGCAAATTGCGAGGCAAAGTTGGAAGTCAGTAACGGGGATATGCATCCACAAGGACCTCAGGAGAGCTAAGTATCAGACATGAAAGGATAGCATTTCATTTAAGATAAGGCCTAATCTCTTCCCTTTGTGTGCAACATTTCCAAACTTAATCTGAGCACTTGTGCCTGGAGCCGTTTAACTTTGCTTTCTGGTAGGTGGGTAGTGGTGGGAACACACAGAAACAGAACCGCAGCTTAATCCTGAGTACAAAGGGTAGGTGCCATTGAGACAAAGGAGGCTGACCTTAGGAAACATCTACTAAGGGTTCAGATATGGGCAGAACACACATCTCTTCAGTATCAGCTTGAGCCTTATTGAATCTCAGTGTACCTATTACACTCCCTGAGGTCCTGGAAAACCCACGGTCCTCAGCACCCACAGTGATACTCAGCATCAGGGTTTGTTTCTATTAATTTTCAAGATATTCTTGAGAAAAGACATTCTATCACCTAAACTTTGCTGAGGGAGGGTGTTTTCAGATGCTTGTCCCAAAATTACAGTTGAGAAACATGGTTATCAGCATACAGGTCATAAATAACCTGCTCTGTTTTTTGTGTTACAGCCAGGTGTTGCCAACAGACTCCCTGGAGCTCCACAAAGCACTGGCCACATAGACAGCCAAATCCCCACTTCAGTGGTTTGAGGCACAGAGTGATAAATTAGGTAACATGAGTCAGGCTGGCATACAAGGGACTGGTGAGAATTATACATTCGTAACAGAAACGTTTATAGTGACTAGAATGGGAAGTTATTGAGGTTGCACTAAGAATAGGGCATCTTTGTTTTATGACTGATGGGACTTAAATTTATTGCAAGCAGAAAGTGGACTGTTGACATTGGCTCTTCAGGAAACATGAAGGAAGCTCCCATGGACAGGGGACCCTTTCGAGTGTAACATACACTCATCCATAAAAATTGTCACCTTATCTTCCTTGCTCTGTATCCATTTCAGGCATCACTTTCTCTGTCTCTCTAATTCATAACCCAGACAGTTTTTACTGTGAGTGTGTTTAAGAACCCTGAGGGCTGTATTTTTTGTCAGTTTGTGTTTTTAACATGCTGATGGATTGTATTGTACTTCTGATCCCACTCTGGATTTACTATTTTCCATTCACCATAGAGGACTCCCTTTTCCTAATAGCCTGTGGGACTGGCAAGCTGAGAATGACAGACATTAAAAAAAAAAAAAAAAAGGTGGACAAGATTTTTAGTTGTCCTTTCATAACACACTGCAAAATATTTCACTGCAAGACTAGGATGCTTTCAAAAGTGATTCAGATGAATAAAATGAACTAGACATCCTCCCACTCACTTAGGATCCAAAAGGAAACAGCTCTATTTGTCTTAAAGAGTGTTGAATTACTCCATATAAGCTGATGCACATATTTTCAGCCTCTGTAGGCCAAGGTGGAAGCCCAGACTTCACTGCATTCCATTGAGCAGGGTCTTGTCTCTCCTGCCTGCCTCAGCCATAACAGCAGCCCCAGCAGTTTAGAGATTAAATGGTCTGATACAAAAGTGGGGTGGGTTGACCCTGGTTGGATGCTAAGTGCTTTCAAAGCCACTCCATTGCTCTTCTCTGTCACTGATGGACTCGTCCTTGGCCAGTGGTGGGTCTGTCTTGGAGCTGGCTGGCATTGGTTCTGTTGGAAACAGGGGAAGCTTCTGGCAGCTTCTCACAGAGGCCACCCCCATAGCCTCCACACACACAATACCAAAACTTTGCCACACAAACCAAATACAGTGCAGGCTGAAAATTTTGGATACTCTGTCTGATATGGACAATGAGGACTGCCTACCTCCAAATGGAGTTTGACTTTTACTGCACTGTAAGCAGGTGTAATTTCTAGAAAGGGGGGGCCAGCAGGAGCAAGGCAGAGGAGCGCTCAAAATCTCTGCCAGGCTCCTACTGCAGTCACTCTGCCTCACAACTGCTACTTAGAGCATCCTAATGTTTTAAGAAAAAAACACAGTGGTTTCGGAGTTGGTATCCAAGCTGCTCCCAACTCCAACATGGTAATTGTAAGAAGCAGACTTAGGAAGGACTTAAGAAATCACCTAACCTCATCATCAGGCAGCTTTCCCTCAGTCTTTCCTCAATTACTTGTTCTTAGAAATGAGGGGTGATGGGGATGTGCAGCCTCCCTTGTGAGCCTGTCTCTTCGTCGTCACCTCAGCTGGGAACTATTTTCCCTGGTGAAACCATCTCCTCCTCAGTTAAGCCTATGACAACATGTCCTAACCCCAGGGGATATGAACAGAGTTTATTCTTTCCTCCTTATAGCTACCTTCTACATATTTGGACACTATGTCCCCACAACCCTTATTTCTAGACTAAACAATACCAAATCCTCCAGCTTTCCTTGCAGTCCATGATTTCTGATCCTCCAATCCATCTTGTTTTCTGAATTCTTTCCATCTTGGTACGTTTCCTTTCTAAATCATCATTTCCAAAGCAGGATGTGTTTTGTTTGTAAGGATGATGTGCACGTGTTTCTCTTCCTTTCACACCCCACTTCCAACCCAAATGTTTCCCTGCCTTTTTATTAACTGAAGACAGGTGTAGCTGTGGGGAGAGGTTGCAGTCCATCCTTAATATTTTACAAAAGTTTTTTCTTATTCTCCATGATATGGAAAGCCATTTAGCAAAGTAAAATACATTCATTTTACATTTCTTAAGTGACATTATAGCTGTTGAACTCAGAAAATATCCACAAAGCTATTAAAATATTTGGATAGTTCAAGTTTAGATGAGATTGCAGCAGATATTCCTATCACACTTATTTCTCAATACGAAAGCCGTGACCCAGCATTTCTCCTGAATCAGCAGGATATGGGCCCAGGTTACCAAGCAAAGCTAAATGGTTATTGCTTTCAAAATTAACAGAAAGGTTATTGCTACTGAGGTGCACACATTTGGGTGGAAAGCTAAACTGCAGGACAATAGTGGGCTTGAATTATTTCAGGATTCCAGCTTGAGGAAAAAGAAAGGGTTGTTACTGTTATCATAGGACCATAGAATGGTTTGGGTTGGGAGGGACCCTAAAGGTCATTGGGTTTCAGTGTCTCCACCATAAATGCCGATCCTTCAAAACAAAAGACTGTTTCATAAACTTTGTTAAAAATTAAAAAGTAGGAAAAATAAATATGAAAAAATGGTTAGCACATTTTGGAAGAAGGATTCCTTCAGACATCTGGAAGAGTGAAAATGTTCATTGCTGTAAATGCAGGGGATTTGGGCCAGAGTAACAGCAGAGAGGACTGGAAGGGGTGGAAGGAGATGGGGAGGCAGAGCTGGCTGCCACAGAGCTGCTGAGTCAAGAAATGCCACATGCAGTGAGAGGGGACGTGGAGGCATCAGGGGTGTTGCATTTTCAAATTACTTAACTGAAAGTCGTGGTTTTCTTAAAGGAGCATGACTTTTTTCCCTATGACTCTTTTTAAGTCTTGCACTTAGATGATCTAGTTCTCATAGGGGGCTTTCTCTCAAGGAAACTCTCTGACATGGGGTTGGGCAGCATCAGCAATGCAGCAGTGCCACACATTACCACATGTTGCACACAACTTCAATACAGAAGCACCTTATAATTATTTTAGTGTAACTGGGATATAAGCTAATGACATTCCTGAGAAATAAAGCATGTAGCAGAGTTAATCACTGTTAGGTGCTCCTGGACCATCTTCATGGAACATGGGCAACATGGCAAACCTACCAGCTTCACATCTTATGTGTTTGCAGTTGTCAAAATATAGTTGCCTGTGGAGATGTGTACTTGGTCATGAAAATAAAAAAGAAATTTTAAAAAACAGCTTAAAATTATTGTCAAGGAGAGTACTGGTGTTTATTAAAAAGAAATCTAAAGTACTTATCACAGGACTATCAGTTTGATTCTGCTGCTGTTCAAGGTTCACAGATTAATTTCTGCACTGAAGAAATTTGCTCTTGGCTCGAAGACTTACAGGTCAGTGGAAACTGTTGATCCTGAGAGGCCTGTCAAGAAAAATGAGTGAGTTATGGGGTTTGGCTGAGTCTTGTGCATACCAGGCCAATTTCAGTAACCAAGGCAGCAAAAAGTCCGTTTCAATTGAACTGAAATTAAAATGTGTAAAAATGTACAGTCTAGGTTTTGCAGGATTTCCAGTGTTTTGCAGTATTACATCATGACACATATTCTTATGTCCTCAGGACAATTCTGCTGGTTTCAACAGGTTGAGATGACACAGATATCACATGATCCACTTATTCTACAATATATTCTGGCTTTGTGCTTTTTTTAATGCGTTGCAATTTTCTTTGGATACCCTAATTTTACAGTTATCTCACTGGATCGGTGAGGAAAAGTAAAAAGCTGCCAGAGGAAGGTTATTTCACCCACAAATTCATCAACATTCCAAGCCTTTTCTAGCTTACCTTTCCTTCTCCTGCACCTGAATGCAAACCCATTAAAAACAGTCCAGGAAACCTCCACCTCTGCATTCACACTCCAGATGCTCATAAATCATATTTCTTTAACAGGGGTTTGTGATCTGATGTTAATGAAACCTCTGGGGTAGCGCTGTGTCTGAGAAAGAGCTGGTGTCAGAAAGGAGGTTGATATGTGGTTGCAAGTCATCAGTCTATTTCTATCAGTGGAAACCCTTGGAATTACATCAGTGCAAGAGCTCTCCCTTTCTCTTGATTTCAGAAGTTTCCATTGGCAGAAAAATAAAAGTCCCGCATCGCACCTCCTGCATAGTTTACACTGCAAATTCCAGAGCCCTGGCTGCTCCACCACGTGGATCCCAAAACACCACAGCCCTGCTGCTTCCCATCTGCTGCCAGCCCCTCCAGACCACCCCAGCAGTGTGAAAGGCTCCGTACTCCCCCTGAAAGATGCCTTTCATTTAAGACCCCTTCCCAGAGCTGGGCCGGGGGGGGGAGGCCAGCACTCCGATGCAAAGCTGCGCTGCAGCCTTGCAGGGCTTGGCTGGGCAGTGTGGTGGGTGCTTTGTGAAGTGGTGGGGTGGCACACAGGGCATGGGAGCTGTCCCTGTGCCTCCTAAGTCTGGACCTGAAGGTATAATGTTAGCTCTTGAAGTTGTGACATAAAAAACAGTCTCTTAAATCACAGCCCCTCACACTGTCCAGCAGATTGATGTCATTTACAGACTCATTAACCTGACAGAGATATTCCAGAATATTACAGCTGCCTGTCTCTTCCTCTTTCAAACCCCCGGAAAACAGAGTGCTGCTGGTGTTATTTCACCCCACCAGGCATGCTCCATCCTTGTCTCCCCTTGCATCCATCCCCTCTGCTCTGGGATGGCTACCTTGTGTTTCTCGCTGTAGACCGAATGGCACTCAGCAAAGAGGATTAGTGTTTTCAGCTCTGCCTCCAGCTGCTACTTATCCCAACCCAAGAAAGTACTTCTTCAAGCTCCATGTCTTAAAGACTGCAGGAAATAAGGTGAGCTTGACTGTGGCTTTGGCTGCTTTATTGCCTAGTGGGCATATATGGATGGAAGTGTAATTGTCATAAGGGCATTAGATAATGAGCTATGAGCATGGCAATGGGGATAACAAATGATTTGCTCTTCCAGACAGTCGCACCAGAAAGCTAACAGTCATCACTGAGAGCTCTTTCTTTTACTCAGGGCTTTGAATACTATAAAATCTGTCAGTAAAATAAATACCATGTTAGGGAATAATAATACCCTGCTGCTAAATTAATATCTAAATCACATTATGGAAAGATTTTCATTATAAAACTTATTTTCTTTCTGGCCTATATATTGATCAATTTGGAGTGAATATCATTTTGTCTACTAGCTGTTGCTGTTCTCAAGTGGGAATTAATCTGAACCAGGAGTTTTCTTGGCCCACAAGCCACTCAGCTCTCTGCATAAAGCATTGTAATTTTACACAGTCCCTGTAAACTGGAGCATTATATCAGCTGTGGTCAGCATTTTCATATGATGCTTACCAGTAAAGTTGTAATGTTCATTTATGAGTGGGACCATAGAGTTACTGGAGCAAAATACTCCCACAATACTGTAGAAAATTTCACAGGATGGCAATAAAAGTAAAAAGAGAATTGAAGTGCAGCTCAGACGAGCAATTGTGGCTGATAAAAAGTCACTGGTGTCTTAGCTTCCCTGCATGAGGGATGACAAGGATGGTGGTATCCAAAAACCTCCAAGAACTCTTCATTTGTCTGATCTCAAAGTTTAAATTTTCTTGCCACAATATCACTTCTCCCCCTTTGCTTTCTACAGTTACCTACAGCAAGGGATATTTTCCCAGGCACAAACTAAATTGTTTTCCCTTGGTTCACCCTTGTTTGTTGTTTGTTCATCTTTCTGAATAACTGCTAGCATTAGTCATTTGTTCTCAGTGGTGCTCACATGCTGCCTGTGCCTGGAGGACTTTGAGGCTAGCTGGCAGCAGAAAGCAGACTGTAGGCCAGAGACTTTGTTCTGTACATTGCCCTGACCTGCAGGTTGGCTACCACTGATCCTGGCTGTTAGCCTGTCCTGCTTTTCTGCAAAATGAATTGAAGGTTGGCTGATCACGAGGCTTCTCTACTAATTGTTTTGTTATGCCTCATAGCTCTGTGTTTGTAGATTTCTAGCCAGTTTTTAATCCATGTGACAATGTTCATTTCCAGGCTAGTTTTGATTATTATTCTTTGGTGTGAGATACCCTATCATTTGCTTCCCTAAAATCCCAGAATGTTTCCTTTACGTCATTGCTTTTGTCCAGTAATAGTAAAACGCCATCATAAAATGTAATCAAGACCGTTTGGCAAGATCTTTCATTTAGAAACATATGTGGCTTATTGCACATAATTCCACTACTCTGTTGATGTTTCATGATCATATTTTCAATCTTAATGTTGTATTAATGTGGAGGGAAGGGAGGGACACACACACACATTTGTTTAATACCTGACCAATCATTTTTTATGCATTTACACTTCCTATAAGGTGGAACACATAAGCAAGGGAGATATGTTATTTTTCCATGTGGTTTAGGCTGTTTGTTTATTTTGTAATTAGTTCTCAGTGAGAAGGTCATCCTTTCCCCCAGATGTTTACTACTTTTCAAACCAAAAAAGATTTCTCTCATAACTTGCATTGCAGACCTAATACTTGTAAAATGCATGAACAATGCCAACACAGTAATGATTTCAAGAACTTTCTATACACAGAGCTGGTTTCCCACCATAGCTCATCACCATTTAGGAGAGAGGCATAGCTTTTCATTAGTAAACCAAGTCTTGGCCAATTTGAAAACACAATGCATGAGATGTGAGAAGGGGGGATGTGTGAGAGATGTGGGAGAGATTTGATGCACTCTTTTCTCTCCATTTTCCCGTTTACTTCCATTCTTTAAGTTATTTTCACATATTCCCTACAAGAAGGAAAAAAGGGTGACAAACAGGGAGCATTTGGATGTTGACACATTGGAAAAGACTAGTCCAAATTTGATAACTCTGTTTTCAACCTTTACCTTTATACCTTTATGGCACTTTTTAGGTATATTTACATCTCTGAAAATGTAGAGTACATAAGCATGGAGGTTCCTGAGGTTTAAATATATTATCTCTACTGAAGAATTTTCTCTTTGCAGATTTTGTGATTACTGTGGGTGTACTCAGCTACCTCTGCATAGGTTATTACTGACTGCAAGGAGAGCAGGCTTCAAAATTAGCTCATATACACATGATAGAGAACTGACAAGGACAAGTTAATACATTGCAGTTTCAGGTTTCTATGAGCCTGAATGTGTATATATGTATATGATTTTTGCCTTTGGAAATATTACAGATATGTTTCCTTGAGGAAATGAAAAATGTGTATTTAGTACATAATGTAAAAATGAACTTGTTGTTTGGAAGGGGGTGGCTCAAATTTCTGATACGTCTGAAGTTGAATCTCTTCATATAGAGTCTCTATTTTTGCCTTGATAGAATGAGAACACTGGTGGGACTTGCTAGAGAAGTTTATTTTGCTAGCCAAAAGCTGACTAGGCATCTCTGAGCAGCAGGTGGTAAGGACAAGAGATAGGTTGAGCTAAATCACCATAATGAACAGGGTTTGTTTTAAGGAGAAAGAACTTGTTTTAATGACACCAAATTCCATTTGTGACTTTCTCCTCAGCAGAGACAAGCTGTAACTACTTTATGTTGAGCAAAATATAAATCTTTTGGTCTGGTACTATAATAGCCAAAATGTCAGAGATAATGTTACTTGATTTAGAGTTTGTGGCATCTACTTGATAAGGAAAGGTGAGAGCCATGTTGTAGAGCATTGCAGCAATAATCATACCAAATGTCAGGACAGAAACAGTTTGTTTCTTTTCCTCATTGTGGGATTTTTGCTACAGACAAGTCCTAAACTCGTATTTTACGTCAGTTGTCCTGAGGGCAAGGTTAGCAACTATCTTCAGTTCAGCATTTTTGTAAGTTTGTCCCAGAAATATTTTCAACTGAGTCTGCTGCACTTTCACAGAAGCCAGATGTGACACTGATCACCGTGCCACATGCCTGGACAGGCAGACTTTGGGCTTGGTTCGGATGTACAGTGAGTCATTTCTGAGAGAGATGCAACTTTTCAATACCTCAGGGATGGAGAATTCAGATCCTGTCTCTAAATTAAGTTATCCTCAAAAAAACTGCTGAGTCAGCCTCTAAATTAATTCAATACTATTTTCTGTTCTGAAATCATAGCACTTGGATAAATTAGCTCAGCTCACATGGTACCATCAGAGGCAGCCAAATGGGAAACAGTGGTGCCCAGCTGAAAATGGAAAGGGCGATGTCCAGGGTAGGAGAAGTAACTGGGTATAATCAGGCTCAAGTTTCAGGGAAATCTGTCTCACTAAATTCATTATTTAAAATATAAAAAAATCTCAAACAAGCCAAGGTTTAAAATGTTTCCAATTCTGAACATCACTTTAGTTAAAAAACTTACTAAAATACAGCCTAATTCATAAAATGCAGCTGCATGGGTACGAGCTGTGAAAATCCATGCACCTTCTGATGAATTGTCTTGGCTAGTATTCAGAAAGAGTCAAGTCATCAAGTATTCTGGTAAAGTATCTCACAAGCACTGCAGTTGATGGGAGTCTCAACTGTCCTTTGCACCTTCCCAGCAATACTGTGGTCACCATCCCTGGAGACCTGCAGGAACAGCCCAAGCCAGGGATGCTGTGGGTCTGCCCCTTCCCACCTTAGTGATGGCTGATGGGGGAAATAATCTCACAAGGTAACAACTGAAACATATCTCTAGGAAACTGATACCCTAGAAATTTTTTATTAAATAGGAATATGGCTCAAGCAAACAACAAAAAAAGTAAATTCCATGCCCTTCCACAAGTTTTCTGCTTCTTGAGCTGTCTTTGGAAATGGTTATTATTATTGACAGTTTAGCTTCTTATGTAAAAACAAAGAATTTTGAGGGAGGGTTTCTTTTCTATCTGTTAAATTGTGTTTGAAAGAATTTGGAATGAATATGCAAATGTAGAAAAGAAAATAGACAGTAATTGTGTGGAAAATAGACAGTAATTGTGTGTAAGCCTAATGAAATACATATTTTCCAATTGTTTATGATTTTTGTCATCCATGGGCAAGGTGATTGCAAATGACATCTCTGTCTGTGCCTGTCTATAGTGACCCTTCCCACTTCCCACCATCAGAAAAGAAAGGCATGCTTCCCTTGTTCTTTCTAGGTGTGACTGCTCCTTAGCACAGTGTGTTCATGCATTGCTCATTTTCCCTCTTTTCATCTGTCAAAACTCAGTATCACACTATACCAGCTCAGGCTTTCTGGATCAAAAGAGTGGCAGATCAACAAATTTTTACCCTGATCACCATAAAACAGTAATAACATGTTTCTTTCCCCCATGACATAATGGGAAGGCCTCCTTTAGAGTAAATCAAAGAGAGGCACTATAATCTGTCCTTGTCCTGGAGGGTTTGCTTTCATGCATTCCTGGCTCTGCGCTTTCCTCAGCCACACATACACACATTCATGAGCACAGACACCTAGATGGATTCATCGTTTTCCAGTCCATTATTTTCCTGCCTGCTCTGCTTTCTCCTGCAGTTTTAGCCAAGGGCTCTGGCCACCTGTGGGGCAGCATTGTCCCAGTGTGCAAGCCCTTGCCCTATCCTCTCAGCAAGCCCTTGCATGTTCCTCCTGCTCAGCCTGTCCATAGGCAGCTGGAACAGGAGCCAGGCAGGTGGTCTCTGCTTCCAGCTGGGAAGAGAGCATGTATCCTGTCCTCCTGCAGCTGGAGAGACAGGAGATGTCTGCAGTCATAAAATCCAAACTGTATGATCTTCATAAATTCACAGCCTTATCTTCACAGGACAGATGAGTCCAGCACATGGGTAGTACAAGCAGGAGAGCAGCTTGACTGGGAAAGAGCTGCTACAGTTCCCAGGTGAGGGTGAGCATCCTGAAGATCAAACCTGGGACTGTGCTTTCCATGCTCCACTCACAGGCCAGATGGATATTGTTATTTACTGTGTTGTTTGTGGCCAGAAAGGGTCCCTGGCATTAATGGCCATGACCTCTGCTCTGAAACTGGGTAATTGCAATTGGATCAGAGCACACATGCTGTTCTACTGCAGTCATAGCAGCTCCAGGGAAGTAGCAAGACCGCATCGCTTTCCAAGAAACCGTTTCAGTCCTGCTGCCCAGAGTTCAGCTTCGCACAGCACATGCAGACAGCTGGTTTGCATGAAGACCCCATCACCTGGGAGTGTGCCAAAATCCCTCAAATGCCTGTCCCTGAGCTCAGAGGATTCCTGGGAGGAGAACTCTGCCTCTCACTGCGCCTTTGCTGGCAATAGCAACAGCAGAGGACCGGTTCACAGCTCTGCTGCATACCAGGTCACGACTGGAAAGGGATTTTGTGGCTTGGCCTCTGAAGTCAGGATTTGTCTGGAGATGTTTCTGAATTATGTGGACAAGATGGAAGCTATAAACTGCTGAAAGTAAGACATTTGCAGAAGAGGCCAGATAAGGCAAAGCAGTCCTTTTTCTTGTCTCCACTGACATCCATCCCTGCGTCGGCGTGTCAAGCAGAGATGAACATTTCTGAAGTAAGAAATCATACGTTGATCTGGCTAACAAATTGCCAGAGCCATTCTGTGAAAGTGCCTCAGACACTAAATCTGAAATCAATTCCCTTTTCTCACCCTAAATCCTGCCTTTTTACATCCACAGTTAATCATTCCTACTTTTCACATCATGTGTCATGACATGAGCCCCTCCTTGGGAGCATAACAAGGTTGCCCCTCACTACTTCCATTCCCTCGGGCCTCTCATATTACCTGCCTCTGGTAAGAGACTGCCCACACACTGGCACTTTTACATCCCTGCAAATATACCCTGTATTTCTTGATGAAGCTGTCTGCTGACTCAAAAGGCTGTCACTTACTTCACACAGCTAGTTCTCCATGCAAAGGGTCCAGTTCCTCTGTTGTGCAATCTGTCTATTTGATCTTCTGACAGAAAAAAAAGAGACATTTGCTATTTCCTCAGCATGCAAGAAACAATCAGCCCTTCTATGGGGCAATGGCTTGACAGAAATAACATACAGTCCCTTTCCTATTCTTAGAATAAAACAGCAGCATGTAATTCACTCTGAAAATTATCCCTGCACTGCCTGCACATGTACTCCCAGTAGCTTTTTGAGATGGCTACAGTTATAAAAAAGGTGGGAATTATGGCTTCCCTCTGGAATTGTACTGCTAATGTTAATAAATCAGAGCAACTAGCTGCATGCTGGATGAGTAAAGTTAGGCACCTGGTTTGAAACTGTTTGTCCCATTTTACTTCCAGCAAGTCATCTAGTCTGCTGTTTCCTTACAACTCAAGTTATTGATACTTTGCCCCTTTAAAGTGGTCTCCAATGCTGCCTTTCCAGTTTGTCCTGCCAGGCTGGACTGGCTCCTGGTGCTGGAAGGCCTGGAGGCAGGGGGCCCCTGCTGCAGTGTCACCAGGGCTCACACGCTGTGTCCCCTGGGTTTCGTGACCGCAGCCAGATCCAGCACTGCAGGGCATGAGCTTTGGTTCACCCAGCCTGTGATTCAGGCGGCCCATGTGGCATCTTTGGTCCAGCCAGCCCATGTGGTATCTTCCAGACAGCCCTTGCACACTTCCTCCCCAGTACTTTTCCACTTGCTCACTGACGTATCTAATCTTATTTCTGAGGTTTGCTAACATGCAGCCGGCTTCAAGCAAACCACGGAACCCAAACAAAAGAAAGCTCATTCCTCATTTTCCTGACCAGACCCAAACAACATCTATGACACTTCCTCAATTTGAACACGTGAGGTTTGCCTGCCAGCCACTGGGAAAAAAACAATTCAAATAATCCTCTCTGGGAAACATTGGTCAAGCTGAGACACAGCACTGCACATCTCCCTGCATCTCAGGCCCATGCCTCCACTCTTGGGTATCCAGACCTTGGATCAGCACCCTTGGTTATCCAATGAGTTGCAGCTAAAATCTTTTTAACCTCCTGAGTATGTTTTTTAGCACTGTGCTCTGGATTTGCTACTGATGTGGAGAGCTATTTCTGGTAGGTCCTGTGGCACTGTGTCATCTTCTTGACACTCTCTGTGTGAAAGGCACCCACTATCCTGGTGCACCTGCAGGCCCCTAAGCACTGTCTCTCAGAGAGTTCTTGTCTCAAAGAAATAAACCCACTGCATCCTGTATCTCTTGGGCTCAAAAAAATTACCCATTGTATCCTTTGATTACCTCAGAGAAGTAAATTTCCTTGCTTTTAGGTAGCATATTGTTTTAAAATGGGGTATTCTTCAAATAGATTTGTTACAAGCAAAACAGAAAGCCTTGGACAACAGCTCATGAAAGTGAAGTGAGTCTAAATGACTGTGCACAAGGTCACTTTTTTAAGATGTCTGTGGAAATCCACTTCTTTTATGCAATTTCCTTTTTGCTGCAGTCCTCAGGATAAGATGGACTGGCAAATCCTAGGCTGTTTCTATTTTAGGGTAGCCTGTAAGAAATAACTGTGAGGTTCAGCAAAACAACAGCAGCCTCTGGAGACAGAGAACATCAGCAGCACTGGTCTCCTGTTCCCTTTGCCCTCTCTGTAGGCACTCAGCCCAAAAATTGCCACTGTCTTACCTTCCCTCCTCCTCCATGCAAAACTTCTTTCCTTCTTTCTTCACCCTCACACATTTACCTTTCTCCTCCCTGTTTCCCTCCATGCTGCAGTGCTTTTGCACTGATCAACCTGTCTGGTTTTATTCTCTCATCCTTCTCTCAGGACACTGCTGCTCAGTGGCTCAGCATCCCTGGCTGTCCCAGAAAGCCACCTTTTCCTTGTCTGACCCTCTGAGAACTCTTCCACTTGCCTTGGAAAGTGCTCACATCCTGCCCAGCTGCTGAGAGTCCCTCAGCCATATTCCACCATATGGCACCGCATCCCCCTGCTTTATCTCATGGAAAATATCAAGATAATCAGACCTGCCTCTCTGTGATTCATGTAACCATCTGTCTGGGCTTCCCACTGTTCAAGTGCTCTGATACCCACCCTGCTAGCCAGAATATAAGTGGGCTTTTACTGTCCAAATTTCTTAATCTAAACAAAGACGAAAGGCCAAATTCTGCTTTGGGCTCCTTTTCCACAAATCCCATTTGTGACATTAAATGGGGCTGCTTGAATCAGTGCAAGCATGGAGTTTGGCCCAGAGTTTTCCAGCTGATTTATGGTGTCCATCTGGCTGCTTTTAATCAAGGAGAGCCTGGCCTGAGCACAGTTTTTAAACAACACCATTATACAGAGAGCTGAGCTATGGCCACAGCCATGCTTGATACCAGCAATGATGGCGCAGCTCTGTCCCTCCTGCGTCGCTTCTCCTTGTCCCCTGAGCTTTCAGGCACTGCCTGTCTGCTCACGTCAGACCTGCCTTAAGTAAACCCTCTGAAATGGGGATGATGGACTTCTGAAGAAAGCAGTTTAACTGCTGCTGGGGCTGCTTCTGTGAAGCACCCTTCACCATGGCTTACCACAGGTGTCTCCAACAAGAGGGAGGAAGCTGGCAGACAAACTGGTTGACTCCCAGTTTTGCCTAATACCCAACATATTGGTTGCAGTCAGCAGGGCCCTGAGCAGACCTGGTCTCCTGGAATGTGTGCTGCAGCATCAGTGCTCCTGACATCCCTTTCCCCAAAGGCATCAGCCATGCAGAGCTTCAGGCCTCTGTCCCAGGAACCAGTGCTGCAGAGAGGTCCAGCTCCCGTGATGTAGTGCTGCTGGCACCGTGGGGTGTCATCTTCCCTGGGGAGTCCAGCTCTCCCTGGGATCCATCTCCTGGCCCCACCTGGGTAGCTGCTGAGAGAGCCCAGCCCTGGCTTGCAGGAGTCAAGAGATGTGGGGTGGGATGGAGGTGGAAACACCCCTTGTACTCAAACAAATGGGGCACCATCCCAGTGTGGATGACAAGCAATGACAGGTACACCCGAATCAGACCCTTTCCAGTCATTTTAGGAATGAAGAATTTAAATCCTCCAGGATGCAACTCAAAAAATCATGTTCTGTGGCCTGCTTTTCCAACCAGGCTGTCCACCTTGCACCACCAGCCTAGTGAAAGCCCAACAGCCCACAGTGAGTCCAGTTTCTGATGGAAATGTCTTATCACTTCAAAAGAAAATTTTTGAAACTGAAATCTGTGTATTTTCTTCATATCGAAAATAAAATACTCCTACAGTTCCTTATAGCCTTTGTGACATGCCCAGCATCTGCAATATTTTAAGACCACTGTTCTTGAAAACCAGTGAACAGCAGAGAATCTCAGCTTGCCTTTAAGAATTAAAAAAGCTTCTATTCCTTGACTTTTCTCAGAAAAAATCCTCATATTGAAACAAAGGAGCCTGCAGTATAGAGGTTACAAAATCAGTCAAAAAGCAAATAGAAGTGATGTGAGCCTGTTAATTTTAAAATCCTAAAATTTCTGAATGCCAGGGATTGGTGACACAAAATTTCCATACAGACAATTCAGTGAGTCTTCTAATCAGTCAGCATGATAGAAAGTCTTTTGGATGCTACCCACAGGATTTGTTATTTTTATAACTCTTGGCTCGTTTAAGTTATTTTTTAAATTATTCTATCTCATTACAGTTTGATGTTAATTAGCATAGAGCTGAAAAAAGAAAATGTGTTAAATCTGAAAACCAGGAAGAAGCAGGGAAAAAAGGCCCTAAGTTTCCAAATGCAATGCTATCACAGCCATGTTTCCTAATCTCTTCATGCAGAAATTAATCTGAAAGTGGTGTCAGGAACCTACACTTTCACCTTTTTGCCTCAAGACAAGAAGATCTCAGAACTTCTCAAAGAGGGCTACAGCTCAGTATGTTTGAAATGACCTGTTGTAACTAATTTTCAAAGACTCTTACAAAGCAGAGGTTCTGGAGCTGTGTAGGGTCATTCTGCAGGGTCTCTCCATGTTCCAGCGCTTCAGCACTGCCTGGCCTGGCCATGCAAGTGGCAAAGACCAGCTCTTGGGCATCACCAGGAGAAAGATTTATCTGTTTGCTGAATTGAAACCCAGGACTTAAATATCTTTTTTTCAAACAATAGGGGACCTCAGGGAGAAGATGTGAAAGCAAAGGGGGAAAACTCAGTCCTGCTGTGTGTGCAAGCAGGAGCCTGGGTTCCCACAGCAGCAGGCTGACTCCTCTGCTCATCAACTTCTGCTTTTGGGTTCAATCTGAATCTGATGTAAACTGGTACCCAGTTTCTGAGGACAGAAAGGAGAATGCTGGAAGGCACCTCAACTCTACATGTGCATCCTTTGCCATCCTCCCAGGCTAGACCATCCTTCCCCTTCACTGTTTTCCAAACATCTTCCTCAAGAGAACTGGCACAAAAAAACCACAGAGGCATACAATAATAAAGATAACTGCTTAAAATTTTCCTCATTAATGGCTTTGCCTTTTCTCTGCCCTTAAGCCATTTTTTAATCCCTTTCAACATTTTCTTGCCTATCCTATGCCATGCTTTCTGGCCTTGCAGATCAATCTGTTGTGCAATGCAGTATTAAATGCACCCCTGGCAGCTGGATGAACTGTACTGTTTCCCCCTTGTCCACTAATCCAGTGAGCAAATTCATCAGGTCTGACCCACATCCCTCCTTGGGGAGCAAGAGTGAGCCTCTCACAAGGCTGGAAAACAGAAGCATGAAGCCCACATGCTTTCCTAAGGACGGTAACATTCTTCAGTCATCATCCATAACCCAGTCTGGCTCTCCAGCATGAAGTGAGAGGAAAATTAATGTCAGTGAGGTGACACGTGAGTCGTTCTGGCAAGGGTGGGAAGGCATTCAGCTCTGCCACTTAAAATGCAAGATTATATTTGCTTTTAATGTTCTCACACCTGGAGAGGCTCCCTGTCTTCCCTGTCAGCAGAAGCCTCCCACGGCACAGCTGGTGAGGCAGGGCGCTGCGTCCGGGCTGAGCCGTCCGACCGTTCCAGCCAGAAGGTGTGAAAGCAGAGGGCTGCAAAGAGCCTTGGGACATCACACAGTCCAAACCCCACACTGAGACAGGCTGCAAGACATCCAGACTGTCCCTGACGGATGCTTCTCTGACCTTGTCTTGAAAAATTTTTAATTATCCTTCTAATTAGAAAGTTGTAAAATTAAACGTCTCTGGCTGCAAAATATAGCTGACTACCGCTTGTGTGCCAGTCTGATCCCCAGGGAAGTCATGTAACAGAGGAAAAGAGGAGTTCTGAGATCTCATTGGTATTTTATAGGGGTTCAGGGTCAAAATCCAGGCCAAAGTATTTCATTACTGCCTTACTAGTGAAACTGTTATTGACACAGTCACATTTTTTGGAGGACAAGAATAAATGGGAAAACAAATGAGCATCTCAGAGCATGAAGATGAGCAGTGCTGCTCCACTCATCTCTCCCCATGGGCCCAGAAGAGGAGTGTGCTTTTCTAGTCTGCCCTGGGCATGTCCCTTATATATTCTGTGCTTGTGACTATTTGATGTGATGTCCCTATAGAGAAAGAAAAAAAATGTGAATTTTAAGTAGCAAAACTCAGCTTTTAATGCATTTTCCTCCAAAACACATGTTTACTGAAGTGTTAAAAACCACAAAATATTTCCATTTTTACCATTTGTTTCCCTGAGTTTTCTGACAGTCTCTGCTCTCATTTCTGCCCCTTGCAAACCAAACAGTGGGCTTGGAAATTTCACTGCAAGTTCCCTCTCTAACCTCAAAGTATTTCCAAGTTCTCTTTTCTACTTTCTCCCACTTTTTTTTTCGCATGTGAACACCAAAACTCCCATTCATGTGCAAGGGTAGCTATTGGCCTCTGACCTGACAGAAGCTCGACCAGAAATTAGTAGTTTCACCGAGCTCTATTAATGGAAATATTAAACAATATATCAGATGGAGCAGCTTTCAAACTCCTACGAGACACTAACATGGTCTAATGTCTCCTTGGAAACGCTGCAGCGTGGGGGTTTGGCAGAGCATGTCAGTGGTACTACAGATTGTGTAGTGTGGGACTACTATAGCTGCTGGCCACTGCATCCAGTCCTTCAAGGCTTTCCCTACCCTGCCTGCTAAAGACATCCATGCAGCAACTGATTTCCAAACCTAAAAACTGTGATCCACGTTTCCGGGGTTTTTAGGCTCAAGCAGCAAGGGCACAAAAAGCACTTATTCCCAAATTATGCAAGTTTTCAGAAGGGTTTCAGCACATCCTGATGTTTTTCACTAGACATCTATAGAGACAGTCATGGACTGGAAGCTAAGAATGTCTTTTGTTGAATTGTGACCCACATTCAATATTTAACTTGAATAAACTGGCTTTCTAGTACAAAGATACTTACAGGGAATGTTGTGCTTAGACACTAAAGAAAAGCTTTACTTTCTGGTTGCTTTGGCATGAATAACCCATTTTTATCATATTTCCTTTTTAATTTTAGGTAAAGCCACAGATGCATTTGTACACAGCAAAATGAGATAATCTGAGAGAAATATGTCAGGACAGATTGCAAAAAGATGTGATATTTAGAGCGGATGAAGCAAGCCACAATATGAGATGCTGGTATGGACTGCTATGTACCAGATTACATTTAAAACAAAGGGAAAAGGCAAGTTTTTTTTTTTTTCTCCTTCCTTCTGAGGAATCACTTTCAGGCAAGCCTCAGGAATTAACCTGTGATCTGTTGTGCCCCCTTCTCACCCCTTCCCCACTTCAGCAAGCAAAGGTTTCTCAGAAAGCTTCCCCAGTCCCAGCTTCTGCCCTGCACAGCTCCAGAAACTGCTGAAGCAGGTGCAGCTCCACAGGGACAATAAATGTGTAGCAGATTGGCCCAGAACAGAGCTTTTTGGAAGCAGGTGAAAGCTCTCCTTTGATGGTGGGGAAGCTGCACTTTGGGACGTAGCCATCTCCAGTGGGAGATCAGCTGGGCTGGGCTGGGCTGTCACTCCTGTGATGCTGGATGCAAACCCTGCACGGAGGCTCTTAGGGCAGGTTGTCCTCTGTGCAGCAAAACCACACCTGAGGAGCTCCTGCACAGGGCCTGCACAGGCTCAGGGTGGCACACAGGGCTTCAGCATCACCACACAGAGTGCAACTGCAACATGTCCTGCTGTCTGCCAGCCTCAGTCCTGCTTCTGCACACGTACATGCATCCTTAATCCCCTCAAAGAATCACAGAATGGTTTGGGTTCGAAGGGACCTGAAAGATTGTCTAGTTCCAATGCCCCTACCATGGTCAGGGACATCTTCCACTAGACCAGGTTGCTCAGAGCCCCATGCAACCCAGCCTTGAACACTTCCAGGGACTGGGCATACACAACTTCTCTGGGCAACCTGTGCCTCACCATTCTCACAGTAATGAATTTCTTCCTCATGTCTAATCTAAACCTACTGTCTTTCAGTTTGAAGCAATTTCCTCTTTTCCTGTCACTACATGCCCATGTAAATAACCTCTCTCCATCTTTCTTGTAGGCCCCCTTTAGGTACTGGAAGGCTGCAATGAGGTTTTCCCAAAGCCTTCTCTATTCCAGGCTGAAAACCCAAATTTTCTCAGCCTTTCCTCATAGGAAAGGTGCTCCATCTCTCTAATAATCTTGGTGGTCTATGCATGATGAGTAATTCCCTTGGTTTTGTATGCATGGGATTAATTTGGACATGGTTCTCTGTAGGAATGAGACTTATGTGTCATTATTATTAACATAAACATGTGCTCAGCATCAACATAAAGCTGTTCCAGCCCCAAGCACTGAAATGCAGCAATTCTGTCCTCATTCCTTGCTAGTGTATTTCAGAACAGGTGAAAACAGAAGATAAATCACTCTGCACAGAAGCAGCTGAAACTGGAAAGACTGGGAGAGTTAGCTGTGTGTCGCTTTTTCCTTTTTATTGGTCCAGGGGAGGCTGGAGAACCTGTGATACTTAGTAGCTCAGGTGACTGCAAGGGCATCACAGTCTGTGTGGCAGTATCTTTCTGGTCTAACACACACACAGAGCGTCTTTATTTCTACTTACTATTAACATGATTTTTCAGATTGAAGGCACTGAAGAATGATAGCTTCTGTTCCTGCAGGGTGGAACAGGCCAGTAAAAAGGGAAGACATAAGACCTTGGTGCTAACCACATCCTAAAAATTCCTGTATTTAGGAGTGAATTTCATCCTCCCAGCACAGCAGTGCAAACTTCCCCAACCATAGCATCCTCCAGAGCTGCTCAACCCTGACATGGAGAGGGCTGAGAAACAGGATGGGATTCTGGTTTCCCACTCCCTTTTGCTGTAGTGAAATATTTCCAGTAAAAATAGGAGCTGTTCAGTGTGTGCCTCAAACATTTGCTGAATGACAGCAGCACTGGGACTTTGCAGTTTAGAAAATTCCTTGTTCACCCTTATGCGACATGTGAGATCATGGAAAGACAGAGCAATTCACCTTCTGCCTGCCAAACGTCCGATCACCATTTAAAGATTTTACAGCATCCCTTGGTGGATATATATTAGCACCATTTAACTACTTGCAGATATTTTTCAGAGAAAGCAAATCAGAAGTGTGAAAAACAAGAGAGAAACAGGACAGCCGTCTTAGCAAGAGGAAGCCACAAATGGAGGGCAAGTGAGTCTTGGGAAGTAATTCTCAAATGGGCAAAGTGCCTTTTTAGGTAAGTATGTGTTCACTTATAACGTGATGCTCCCACCACTTAAAGAAACATGAATGTTTTTGGGGCAGTAACAGCACAGAACGTTTCCCTGGTTAATCTGCATGCTGTCAGGTAAGTCCTCAAGTGTCCCTTGCTGTTGACAACAGGGACAAACAAGCACGGCAGAGTCCATCCTTGTGGCTGCCTGAGTCACCAGTGCCAGGAGGAGAAGCTGGCAGAAGTCAGGGACGGAGAAGCTCTGTGTGGCAGCTTCGTGTGCAGGAGATGACCCCAGGACAATGGAGGAGCTGTGAACACGGCTCTGGAGGTTGGTGGCTCCAGCCCAGCACCGCGGGCGGCTGCGCTGGGGAAGTGGGGAAGTACCGCTGTGATTTTGTGGATCAGCTGGCCAGGCAAATGTACAGCCCAGCACCACGGGCTGGGAACAGTGCCCACACGCTAATGAGTACAGAGACATGGCAATTAGCTTGTAAGCACTTTGGATTAGGACCATCTGTGCCATGCTCATGCAAAACCTGCTGCCACGGGCCCTCAGCCCACCTGGCTGAAACGCTCCGGCAGGACAAACACCCGGAGCAAGGAGCTCACACTTTTCCTGGTATCGCTGCATGTCTTCTTAGACAAAGCAGGGAAAACAATTATTTTTCAAAAGAACATTGTGTTATAACAACTCTGAGCATTATAAGCAGTTAGAACTGCTCAGACCAAGTCAGTCCTGAACTCAACAACACTTTCCAGCCGAAGAGCACAGCAGAAACATATGCTTGTTTTTGGACAGGAAGGGACAAGATGAACTGAAGACAATTCTGTGGAAGATTCAAGTACATTTCCAGGAAAAGATAAATGATTCATCACGCTTCTAATAGCGGTTAAAGCCCTAACTGCAAAAGCAGTAGCACAGCACAACAGGTCAGATTAATTAAGAAGGAGCAGAATGACATCAATTCTGAAAATCAAAGAGAGGAGAAGAGTTCTGGTGAAGTACCTTCGGGAGACGTGCTGAAACCTTCCAGCATACAATCACCAAATCAGAATTTAGAGCTCTAAACCTGCATAAAAGAACAATCAGGAGAGATGTCCTGAAAACCATGAAGATCCAGTCCAGCACTAGGGGAGCTGTCATGCCCTCTGTTCCCAAGATTAAGTGTTCTATTCATTGTTCCTTATAGTCTAACAGTTCATGGTAGAAAATATTCCCAATTTTTTTTTTTAATGTTCCTGGGAAAAAGTTCATCTACTTGCTTTTTTTTGTTTTGTAAGACAGCCCACAGTTTATGGGAAAGGACATGTGCAACTAGTTTTGAATCTGTCAGGAAAAATGCTATCCGCTATCTGCCAAATTTATTTGATCATTCAACCTATTGGTAATGAAATGGCAGTGATTTTGAGACAGAATAATAAGACAGGAGTCTGGCAGGGTGTGTGATGCATCTGGGGATATAGATTATAAGGTTAGTTGTGTTAACATGGATGTGCTGCAGGATCAGCAGTGCCACCTGGCATTGTACCATCCTATGTAGTCACTGCAGGATTTTCTCTTCACCAATCCAGCTGTGCTTTTAAAATTCAATGTAAATTAAGAAAAACATGCAATTGATGTATAAGATATATCTAAATATGCTTTAGGATCCATTTTATGCAGAGATGCTGGTTATTGCTTCTCTCACTAGATAAGTCCTTTGTTCCAGTGAAATCTTAAATAAAGTTCCTAGAAGCATCAGTGAAGCTAATGGCTAATGCCTTTTCCTACCAAGTTTAAAGTCTCATTTCTGAGCACAGAGCAGAATCTAAGAAAGGTCCAATGATTTAGGTCATACCTGGGTCTCCAGTATTTCCTTGCACTCAGTACCCTACCCTTTGAGAGATTTTTCAGTGTCTTGTGGTGATACGGGATCTCTGTTCCCATTTCTCAAATGAGGCCAATGCTTCCTCACCAGAACAGAAAAGTATGTGGAGGATGACACGGAGGTCAGGCACACAATGCCAGCAGGACAAAGAACTCTAGGTCCAGGCTAAGTCCAGAAGAGCTTTCAAAGAGATGGACAAAATCCCACATGCATTGAAACCACTGCAAGCAGAGGGACTGGGGCAGCACGGCAGAGTGGGTTCTTTCCTGCAGGTTAGTCTGAGCTGTAATGAAACAGAGGGAAGGAGCAGTGATCTCATGGTAGGAACTCTGCTAGGCTGTCTCCTGCTCCTTTCCAGAGCACAGTTCCTTCCACAGTGCACACCTCGCTGATGTAGCTCATTCTGTCCCCGAGTCTCCTCATGCCTGTAGCAGAGACCCATGTCACCCTAAAGAGGGGAATTATGCCAAATGGTGTCAAGAGTATCAAACCCTACCACCAGTGTGTACTGCAATAGTTCAATTCCATCTCCTCAGCTAGAGGTGGTCAGTGTACCTGGCTCTCAGCTTACTGTGAGTGCCTTGTCAGAGTCCATGACAGGGAAGCCATGTCACATTCGGCCAACCTTTCTTTCCAGGACTGATCCATGTTCTGAAATGTGGAGTCTTCCAGTCAGCTGGATATAGGGGTTCAGGCAGATTTTGGTTGCCCAAGTAACTCACATGTTATGATTCCCAAACAACTGAGATGTTGGAAGGCTGAGGACACTTGAGGAAAATGATTATGGAAAACAGAAACAGTTTTCCAGCCATACAGTCACACTGTGGTAAGATCTGCATATTGATGTTTTCAACTCCTCATCATTTTCTGCATGGCCAACAGATTACCAAATACCAGACCAGACATTTTATTTTCTTTTTTCCCTTATGAAATTCAGACACTAGCAAAACAACCTGCCTGGGAAGAGCACAAGGGTGGCACAGTGCCCCTCGGGTGTGTTGCCTGCAGTCAGCCCTCACAACTTACAATTCTCTCATTAGGCTCAAGGAGCTGCAAAACACCAGATGAGGTTGTAAAATAAGATAATGAAGATTACTGAAGATCAGGGCATCAGATCTTGATGGAACACCAGTCAGCATCGTTCCAGGGACACAGACACAGCAGCTCAGGTCACTGGACACCAGTGATAACTGTTTGCAGACCATCCTCATCATCACATTTTTAAATTTTATTTGTTTGCCTGGAAAAACTGTTCTAACTGGCAAAGTGATGTGCTTGGATCTCAAACACCAGGCTGATTTCCAGCCTCTGGTGATGAACAGTTTCCACTGCAAATCAGTGCCTGTAACCCCAATAACCTTCATTTACAGCAGTTTCACGGCTCCTGACCTGAATCAGTCCCTCAGTCATTTAATTTGAGGCTCATGATTAATTAGGTAGGTAGCTCGTGTTAATCAGCCATTTGTTAACTGTCAAAATGCCCCCACCTCATGCAAGCCTGGGTTCCTCTAGCACAAGATGTCCTGGCAAGGTGGAACATGACAAGGAGCTGGTCAGGCAGATCAGTGGGTTTGTGTCAGCTCCTGTTGTGTATTTCAGCTTTGGCAAAATCAGTGCAAATTCTCTTTTTCTTCTCCACCTGCCCTGAACTGTGTTGGCTGGCACTCACAGCATATAGCATTAACAGAAATGCTGCCAATTACTTGAGATACCAAATCAAAATATTTTTAAGGCAGCTATTTTGCAAGTACAATATGAGTCACATCTAAAGTCAGCCCCAAAGTAGCAGCCACTGTGATAAGCCAGATAAATCAAATCAGTTGCTTTGACTCACATTTCTTATTCATCAACTTTGCGGTGATTTGTCTTTTCTGACAGCAGGCTACTTGCCTGTACACCTTTCAGAGGCAAATTCAGAGAGAGGTCTGCTAAGCAGCCCTGTGCAAAAGCAAAAGGTGTAAGAGTCACAGGACATAAGAAAATGTCATATATATCATAAAGCATAATAAAAATTATCCTACCCAGCTGACCTATGACCACAGGTGGGTAAAGAAACCATTGTCCTGAGCAGAGACCACTGAGCTTTGAATACTCAGCCCATTACCATGTGCCAGCTGAACAAGTCAAGCTAAGGGATTCCGAGCCCCTTCGGATAAAAATGTATCAGAACACCTTCTGCAGCACTCCCAGATACCTAGTGACCAAAACCAATATAATAAAAAAAGCTTTCAGATTCCGACAAATCACGATTTGAAGTGTGACTGCCTCTTGGCTACCAAAAATACAGATAATTGAATCTGAAAGTTGTAAAGTGCTCAAAGCAGCCAGCTCCAAACAAGCTCATGCCATTCCACAAGAGTCTTCATCCAGCTCTGGAGTTAAGCAACATACTGATTTTGGAATAGCACAGGCCAACTGAGATTTGAAAATTAGCATAACAGCTTAAATTGCTTTTGATTAATTTTTCTTGGTGATGAATTCATCTTTAACTTAGGATATTAATTCATGATATTCTGCAACATTAACCAAATGACAGGATTTCAAAATTACGGTTTTTCCTTGAGTAGTTAATTCTGAGTTAAAATATTCACCCCTTTGTACATCTGGTCCCCTATTCTTAAATGAAAGTCAATGTTGAAGCGAAATCAAGGGAAAAAGCAGAGACTATCATATTTGTAGTTAATTTAGCATCTCTAAGGAACATTCATACTCTGGAGTTTTAAGTTCACAACTGTTTTGGAAACTGCTCTTTCTAGGCAACATGCCATTGCTAAGAGAACTCTTGTGTACCAGGAGTTCCTCATTATTCATTTCACTGATGAGATGTTTTGGGATGAATCATGCATTGCTAGAGTTCATTTTGAGGTTTGTCTTGTACACATCCCCGTGTGAAACATTGAGTTCTAGCATGAAAAATTAATCTGGTGCCCTGAGGCATGGAGGTGACAAGCAGATATATCCCTTGATGATGAAAGAATGGAAATCTTTTAAGTTGTGAAGTTGGCATCATCACTTTTGAAAAGACTTTACACCTGGAAAACACCTAATGAAGCTATTAAACCCCAGGTACACTCTGTTACCCTCTGGAATCAGCAGCAATGCACTACTAGATCAATATCTTTTACTTTTAAACCCCTTTTTATTAAAAGAAAACAAGCAAAAGCAGCTAATAAACATTCTGTAATGCATAAGAATTGGGCCTGTTAGTATATTAATCTCCAGGAACAGGAGAGACAAGTTCCTCTTGCTGCCTAACAAACATAACCCATCCCCAAGATCAAGATTTCATTAGGATCTCTTACCTCAAACTAGCATGTTTTTAAATTGCTCTATCTGAAAACAAAAAGGCAAAGTTCCCTCTATTTCAGGCAGGGATGTCCAAAGAAGGGCTCACTGCATGCTTATGTCATCGTCTGTGAAAAAAACTTGTGTGACAAACAGACCAGAGAGGTTGTAGATCCTTGGAAAACATCTCCAAATCCTTGGAAACTTTGAAGGTGAGGTTGGATTGGGCTCTGAAGAACCTGATCAACCTGAAGATGTTCCAGCTCATTGAGGGTGGATTGGACTAGCTGGCCTTAAAAAGTTCCTTCCAACCCAAATTATTCTGTGATTAAAAACATATCTTGAAGCAGATATGAATAATTTAAATCTTTGATAGGGGAAGGTGTGTCCCTTCAAACTGTGACAATTCAACATCACACATATTTCTAGAGATTTGTATTTTTTTAAAGAACCTAGTAGCAGCTTAAAAAAATAAGGAGTTTATAAGTGAAACTTGCAGACTTTTCCCACTGGTATTAATTGGTCAGGCAGTCCATGGACCAGTATGTAATGGAATAATTTGGGGTAAAAAAGCACATTTTCCATACTAAGTATGTGTGATGTCGTCACTGCCAAATGGAAATATTACAAGTATTGCAGTAAATTTTGCCACAGACAGAAGTGGACTGTATTTCTACCAGTACCCATCATGCTGTGTTACCAAGAGGTGTGTATGCTGAAGTATAAAACCTGTTAATAGCCCAGCAGTCCTTCCTCCTCTGCTCCTCTGTGTTCTCCTCTCTCACAGCAAGGAACAGACTGCAATGGGGCCAGCAGACCAGACTGTCCCTCTTGTCACAGGCTGCACTGACTCAGCCAGAGCGCAAAGCCACAGCCTCACCCTGTACCTTGATTTTCACAGAGACACCCTCTGTTTCCCTGGAAATACAGAGGCTCACAAGCAGAGACTGTTGTGTGTCTGTCTGTCTGTCTGTACAGAGGGGCAGACTGATGGTGTTCCTTTGCATAGCAACGATGTTTATATGCAGGATGAGGAATTGCCAGCTTCCCTGGGGACAGTGTGCAGACACCATCCTGCAGTGGGTGCTCACTGTGTTCCAGCAGAAATGTAGGGATTTTTCCCAGGTGCTGGGCAAGCTTCACTACCCTTGTTGCAAGTGGGAGATTTTTGCAGCTCATCATCCCTGCCCCTCATCTGTGACCCCATGTATGGGCCAGCTGAGGGCAGGGTTAGCCACGTCTTGGCGTCACCCAAAGTCATGTGCGTGCTCCCCTTCCCCAACAAGCCACATGCCTCAGCAAGATGTTGCAGGAGGCTTCACCCAAAGCTGTCACACAGGAACAAGATATCTGGGGCACGAGTCCTCTCACCAAACGTCCTCCTTTCCCTGAGCAGAGACAGGCTGAGATGTGCTCAGAGCTAGGTAACAGCAGTTTAACCCTGGTGCAGCTGTGGCTCATCAGCTCCAGTAGCTCAGCAAGGAGGTGACAGCTTGGGAAGCCCCCATAAATCATACACTCAGCCCACCTGAACTGAGCAACCCCCCAGTGCCCATGGGCAGGGAAGAGGAGAAAGCTGAGGTCTGAACTGCAGGTAAGCAAGTTTGCTTGTATGGCCTTATATTCCTAAGCAAGATGTGGCTTAAGAAATAAATGTTGGATAGGGCTCATGAGAAAGAGTAACAAAAAAGTAGGTGAACAGAACCGTGGCATAGGATATATCTTATTATTTCTTATATTTCTCTGGTTGCTTCTTCTCATCAAGTGCAATCAAAAAAGGCCGTGCTCCTCCCACTTGAGTTAATCAACATTTGCACTGACAGTGAGTAGACTCAGGATAAGGAGACACTCTAAAATATGTCCTTATTAACCTCTGTAATTCTCCCTGTGCTTGTTAAAGGTGATGGGAATTTAATATGTATTATTCTATTCTATTTAATATTTTTCTTTACATGCCACTTGAGTTTCAGTTTCTGTCTGTTATGCCAGCAGAGAGGGGAAAAGACAACTATTCTGCCCTTTGCCTTGCAAGGAAAAGGATAGAACCCAGAAGTCTGGGAGAATAGCAAAAAGCCATATTTATAAAAAGTCACCTCCTTTCTCTTGACTTGTCCTAAATAGATTTATTAGAAACACAAGTGAGTACTCACAAGGGCACTGTCAATTTAAAAATTACTGCATCTCTGCCTGTAAAGTACTCACTGTCCCTTGCCACAAATAAAGCTGTAGCTCAATATAAATGAAGGCAAAGAAGAGGTAAAAGTCTTTGTTATTTTGCTCCCCCCACCCCAGTTCTTGCATTCACACAGCCCTCTCTATCTCTTTGCAGCAATCTATTGCCTCTTTGTATCTACAGTCATTCTCCCTCTTCAGAGGTTTGTTGTACAGTTGCAGAAGAGGAGAAGAGATGTTCATTTTTTAAAAAAAAGGTATCAGGAGGTGGGACCCTTCCTGCATTTGTGAGCCAACTGAATGTAAATTGAAAGGTAAAACATAAATGAAAATAGCTTAATTTTTTGTCTTGCTACAATTTCTAGTAGTGAGTTCATTGCTTGTCATTTGTTGCTGTGCACCTTAATCCTAATTGCTGAATGTTCGTTTCTAGAAAGGCAGAGGTCCTGTTGGGGTGGGGTAGAAGTATTCACAGGGCCAGGAGTGGTGCAGGCTGCCCTGTGCCCTGCTCCCAGCCCCAGCTGTCCAAACAGCATGGATCTGCTGCCCAGCCAGGGGCTGGCTCTAAGTGTCATAAAACTTATGAATAGCAGGTTCTTGTTCCTGCCTTCTGGTGTTTGACCCTGTGCAGGCCACGTTTTCCAGATAATCGCTGCACTTGGAAATCTGCTGTTTGTAAGAAGTGAGATGAAAATCACCATTCTCTTGGCCATGGTCATGCAGGAGATGGCACATCCCAGCCCAGGGCCACCGCAGCCAGCTCTCATGCTCTCAGGATCTTTGGCTGGTCGCTGTGGCCCCGAGAGATGTAAAAAGTCCCTTTTCCCAGCCCAAGTGCTTGAAGAATGACTCGGAGCTCTTCAGTTCTCAGTCTCAAGGTTGTTTATTGCATCTTATCTATAAAAACTTTTCTCCTGTCCTGAGGTCTGTCCAGCAGGACAGTTACAGGCACACTGCCTGCACCTGGGGCAGTGTTATGTCTTTATACTAAAACTACGTGTACAATGTTTACAATTACTTGCCAATACCTATCACCTATGTTAGACAGTGAGCTTCTACTCTAAACCAATCTGTAAGTGCCAACATCACAGCAGAAGATGGAGGCCAAGAAGAAGAAGAAGAAAGGCTGGACACGCCCAGATCCCTCCATCTTGCCTCCTGAACCTCCATTCTAAAAACACCAAAATCTACTTTTCCACCCCATGATAAATTCACTATCATTCTACCTAAACTGTTGTGGCTTGCTGGTCTTCATCTAAGGTTGGCAATTTGCTCCACGGGTCATAATCAAAACCACAGGTGCTCTGGGCTCTGTGCCAGGGCTTCTGAGCCCCCTGGACACACTGGGTGTGTCCAGTCTTTCTCCTTCTCGTCCTCCATCTTCTGCTGTGATGGTGGCACTTTTGGATTGGCTTAGAGTAGAGACAAACTGTCTAACATAGGTGATAGGTATTGGAAAATTATTGTAAATAATGTACACGTAGTTTTTAGTATAAAAAGATAACACCGCCCTGAGGGTGGTCAGTGTGCCGCGAACAGAGCTGCCAGACAGACCTCAGCAGGTCAGAGAAAGAATGTTATAGATAAGGAAAAATAAACAACCTTGAGAACCAGAGACAGGAATCCCATCTTCTTCTTCCGGCTCGGGGCTGGGAAAAAGAGACTTTGTAACACCTCAGGGTCATCTCAACACCAGAGATCTCATCAGAGCTTCACACAGGAGTCTCCTGCCCACCACTGCAGAATCAAGTACCACCACTCCTCATCCTATAACAACACAGAGAGACAGCAAAAGTGTCTGCAAAATTCCAGCAAGATCATTCATGATGAAATCAAACATTTTTTCTGACTTTAAATTTTAGCTCAAACTTTTCCTATCTCCGCCCCTGCCCGACATCCAAGCTGTTGGAAACACACCACCTACCTGGTCTGAGGATGCTGGGCTGCAGACACTGCGCAGCTCTGTTCCTTGGAAAACTTTTTCTGCCTTCTCTTTGGAGACAGAACCAACGTGGGAGTGCTGTGGCTGTGACAGCTCTGCCAGGTCTCTGCAGTCAGGTCCCCAGCTGCAGCACGCTGCCTCTTACAGCAGACACACATCTTCTCTGTGCCTCTCTTTGGAACAACTAGGGGAGCCCTTCCCTTCCACAGCTTGCGGCAGATCAGTGGAGATCTTTCAGGAGCAAACAAAACCTAACTCATCCTCCCTTCCCTCAAGCACTCTGCTCTATTTGTCAGCTCTAAGTTTGGGGGAGCAGTCTTCCACAAGTAAAGTATAAAAATCAGGGAACAGTTACTACTGCAGCATATTGCTTCCAGCCTACAGGTTATATCAAAAATGCTGGAAGAGCCCTGTCATGGCCCTTAGGAGAAATTCTGAAGTGTCTTATAATAAGTATGCTTCCCAAATCTTCTGTAAGCTTAGCTTCCAGTTATGCTGTAAGATCTGTCTGAATTCAAATCATTTTTACATTCAGAAAAAAAAGTCAAATATTTGTTGAACTCATAATAAATTCAGGATGGATGGATACTAAGAGCAGAATAGTCTATTCTTAGAAATATGTAAATTGGATTTAAATAGAGTTTCTCACAAAGGTTGTGCAGGGAGATAATGGGAGGATTACATTTCTAATGTACCAAGCTATTCTGAATTCTGGATGAGCTCTTTCTCTGAAAATTAATTTTTTTTCCAATGCTACCAAAAAAAATCCCATAAAAACGGATGAATCGCATTTTAATCAAATGCTAAGTTTATTCAGGTTAGTTTTAAAATATCTAGAAACTGCTTTGGAAGGAGGTTGCACTAGGGGCTGATTCAACAAAACCAAACCACAGTTTCCAGCTTGTACATCAGTTTTCTGGGGTCTTGACAAGACCGGCATGAAGCCCCATTCTCTTCCAGCAAGTAGCACAAGTGGCAATTTTTGGGACAATTCCTCCATGTTCTGAAGGATGCTGTAGGGAAGGGGTAGCAAGCAGGTGCTTTCACACACTTCCACATCAGGTCAGCAGACTGATGCTGATCAGCAATGCAGCATTCTGATCCCAGTCTCCTGTGGGATTTTGAGCCAAATTACTTCTGTTCCTGCTAATGGCTACTTGGCCTTTGTCCCCTCCTATGGCCTGCACACAGCCATCCCAGTGCTCTGATGCAAAAAGGTTCCTCTTACAGCCTCCCAAGCAAATCTGCAAGCTCTGTAGAGTCAGCTCCTCATGGGTTATCCAGAATGAGCTCTATGTACACTCCCCATATTGCTTAAAAGCCTTTTATGAAGCAGTACACCCTGGGGAGCATTTGCTGTCCAGCAATCCCCCACTCATTTCTTTTGCCCCACCAGCCTGAATATTTATGAGGTGGCATGTGATTTGATGGTACTGGTTCCACATGTAATGATGATGTCATGTGTTTTAGATTTTAAATGCCAGTTTCATTTTGTAATGCATAATAATTTGTTTCTTTGGCAGTCCATAAAGAATTGCACTGAGTCTTGGCGTGCCTGGCTGCAGCGACGTGGAAGGGGAAGCAGGACTTAATGTGCACAAGGGGTTGTACCCAGAGTGGTGCAGTTCATGCTTTCTGCCAAAAACATCATCTGACATCAAGATACGTCTGTGCATGCCTGGAACACTTGCTCCTCCAAGTGCTTTGCCAGCAGTGATGAGCAAAGCCCTGCAGTATCTGGGCAATGCACGTTTGGTGTGGAGTCCTACCCAGCAAGGTCTGATGTAAAGATGGGAAAAGGCAAAGCATCCTGCTACGTTTACAAAACCATACCTGTGAGAGGCAATCCATCTTGCACAACTTCCACAGCTTCACTGAAGCCATCCTTCCTCTCCCAGATACATGCATTATCAGATTTTGGGCATATCTCCCCTAAACACTGTTCTGGTTAGAAGCAGCCCACACCTTCAAGCCTCTATTCAATTTTTTTCCCCCCTGAAATTAGAGCCCTGGGTGTAATCTAACCATCAAACCCCCTACCTAGTTTTGAACCAGTTTCCAGTGCAGAACAAGAGGGGTACATTTGGGAAACAGATGCTCAAAGAAAGAGACAAGTTGGATAAAGAAATAGGAAACCAATGTCTTTTTTTATTGGCCTAAAACACTGCTGGCTAGAACTTACATCTCTAAGGGAATAGTAACCGGAACCAGCAAGGCATGCAATACCCACTGCAGGAAATAAGTGTTGCCATCAGATGCACACACGTGTATGAAGTTTCATGGGCATTTACATAGAAAACAAAGTCCTTCAAGAAATTTCTGCTGCTCACAGAGGAGTCTGTGCCATGCTGGAGCTTCCCAAACAGTGGGATGAATGCTGCTTGCCAGGTGATGGGTGCTAGCACAGTCCCATATTGTTCCATCACTGCACCATGGGCAGAATTTCTGAAAGAACTGTAAGTTTGTAGTGCTCTAAACAAATTCATTCAAAGGAGGATCACCCTCTGGGCCAGGACACAGCACCCAGGAAAGAGCACCCTGCTAGTGCACTGGCAGCAGCACGCATGCTGGACCTATAGCAGATGGGTCTAGACTCTCTCCTGCCTTTGCTGCCTGCTGCCTGATAAAATAATTCATCCTTGTCAAAGCACACCCTGCCTGCACAGGCTCTGTATGAATTTTCATTGCTATCTCAGCTGCATCAGTCTGGGGCAAGACTTTCCTACACAGCTGTGCAGGCAGGGATAAGCTGTGGCTGAAGGTGGCACCTGCAATTTAGTGGCATCTACTTGGCATGGTGGTGTAAGTGCACTGCACTACACTACACTATAATGGTGACATTTCTTATTGCATTTACATGAATACAGCTCCTGCTAATCTAATAACTCATCCTAGCATTCATGCCTGAATCAGTAACAAAAACTGTAACTGCAGATAAAAGTCCAGGGAAAAGCTGAGAGAGAAAAACTGACAAGAAGAAGAATTCTTAAAGGAATTGTTTGCACAACCTGGTTACTGAAATAAACCCATCTCTTACTCCTAGTGCAAGCTCCCACAGATGTGGGTGCTTGGTGGGATGGCTCTTGGAGGCATGCTGCTGTCACTGCTGCCTGCAGACACAAGACATCTTCCTCAGGGACAGGCAGGATGGGGTGGGCATCCTGAAGCCCACAGTCGGCTGCTCCCCATCCGGGATCTTGTGGGTGCATGGCAGGGTTTGATCCCAGACTCATGGGACACTCTGGAACCAGCTCTGCATCATGGGCTGACAGACCCAGAGAGACTCTTCACGAGCTGCACCAAGTGCTCCATAAGCCCCAAGTTTCCTTGCTGGTGAGGTTGCCCTGTGCCAGCTGTAAAGAGCAGCCTGCTGCTCTCTACAAGGTCAAGAGCTCTGCAAGCAGAGGCATAGTGCAAAATCACAGACTAACAGGTCAAGCCAGTGAACAGCATATTGCTGTATATTGTCACTTTAATTTCCTATTCCTCTCTATGCCCTGGGCTGATCTCTGTCCTGAAGGATCTTCCTCTTCTGAAGCAAATTAAGGCAATGCTAATACCATCTTTACATGGGTGGACACAGTTAGAGACAACGAGCCTTGAAGAAATCAGAGCTTTCTTTAAGACTGGGACAGCAAAAGAATCTAATACAGATCCAGAGCAACTGTTCTGGGTGCAGTCTGGCTATGCTGATCCGTCAGGCTGTTAAAAAAAAGTATCTGGGAGAGCAGAAGGAAAAATGGGAAGACCCTGTCTCCATTTCAGCTCCAAGGGAAGGGTGGCCTGTCTAAATTTCATAATTTCTCTCTGTAGGTCTAATAGAAGATATTGTCTCTTCCAATATATCCTGCCCTGCACTCTTAGGCTCTTCTGGTGATTATTTTCTCAGCCAGAGCACTCTAATACCAGAGTGTAATAAGCACAGCACACATGCCTTGGCAGGTTGACTAGATAAGGTTATATACAGGATGACAGAGTTTTTAAATTATTACTGACCAGGCCAAAAGCTCAGTAAGAACTGAACATCTTGTTCTCGTGACATATTGAACCTCTTCTCCAGACCAGAGAACTCTGAATAAATTTCAGCAGGCAGCAATCACTTAGATGCACTTCAGACTCTCCACTCTGCCACTGCTCTTTAGAAGAGGCCCAGGGGAATGCGTTTGTGAAACAATGACTTCAGATTTTCCCTGTCAGAAATCATTTATCAAAACAGAGAAGTGAAAGATCTCCAACACCCAACAATGGAGATGTCAAGCTCACCAGAGGGTGGTCAGGACATAATCAACATGCATGCACACATGTTAGTGAACTGCAAGAAAAAAAACCAGAAATATGATTGCTGTTCAAAAATTCTTAAAGAATTAGTGTAGAAATTTCAGCATACAGCCTGCTTTGGTTTCCAAGTGATGGGAGGAATTGTCTTAGGGCTGTGCTATGTGTTAGTCTTGCTCAAGCTCCTGATATATTTTGCAGAATTTCAGATTTCTATTACTTTAAACTAAATGTCTCCAGCCAGAAGTTACTCCTTTGGAGATGAGCCTTGAGTCATTGAAATGCATGTGACCTGCATGTAGGCATCTGTGAATCCTGCACAGCCTGGAGAAACAGCTGTGGTTGATACAACTTCAGAACAAGAAGTAAGGAGAGTATCATTCCAAAAGTGTGGAAAAGAAACATGGTGTCACTGTTGGCAGACAGACTCAAAGAACAATAAATAATATATTTGGGTTTTTTCCTGTTAAGAGCATAAATGGGATCCAATACAATTTAAAGGAAGAGTTAAACTGAAAACACTACAGCACTTTACATCTCATATCATGTTTCCAGTTCTGCAATCCTTAACAAAATCAAACATACTTATTTACTTAAGTAGACATATTTATTACCTCCAGCTGCAATGGCACCAGTGGAGAAGGAAGATATATTAGTGATCTTAGAAACATTGTTTTCTGGATCTCATGAAGTATTTTTTAGATATATATTTTCTGGGTATCTGTAGGCTCTGCCTCCTGCTAGTTCATCCCTCTTGCCCTAGGAGAGCAGCCACTGCTCCCAGTATATTCCTCTGACCTGTTCAGTTGAATACTTCCAGCAGTGCACAAGCCAGTGCCCCCCAGGCAGCCGACTCCTCTGCTCCCTGCCCGTGCCATTAGACACTGGCCCTGCCTCTGGGGGCCCAGAGTGCCCCCAAAGCCTTGCAAGGCATCAGGACTTCTTATCCTGTCCCTCTGGGTGGGCATGCCCTTCCAGCCTGAGAAGCTTCTTCAGAGCAAAACCATCACAGCATTTCCCAGCACTGAGAGCGAACAGAGGTGCAAGTTTTGGTAGGGTATCAGCAATATGCTGTTTCTCTCCACTCCAGTCCCTGGAAAACCAGCCAGTCAACACAGCCTGTTGTGCACAGTGGTGTCACTGCTGTGTCTTGCCCACCACAGCCCCTTCACACAGACCTGTGCAAGAGGGGAGTGCAATGAAAAGTTGTCCTGCTCCTCCTTCTCCAGTTACATCAAACAAGTGGCTGCAAAACCACTGTGAGACGATCTCCTCTGTGACTTTAGGTACCAGTAGCCATCAGGAGAGGGTGGTGCAGGGCATAATCTTGGGTTTGCTTATGCTTTCGAAGAAAGATGTGAAGGAAGAGTGTTTAAAGAAATATGTGAACTATCCGGACTTAAAAATTAGATGAACCCCAGCTCCAGAAAACTGGAGTGTTAGGTTGAATTCAGTCAGTTCTCCGTGTGCCCCAGCAAAGCCCAGCAGTAAAACTGGCCTCCTGAGCTGGACAAAGGCAGCAGCTCCTTTGCTCTAACTCTGCCTGCAGAGGCTGCCTGCAGCATTCAGCCAGGGCAAGCCACTGGTCAGCGTGGTTTTATCAACAGCTGGAAATAGTTTGTACACAGAACATTCATCACCCCTTTGCTGTGACAGCGTATCATAAAATGTGAAGCTGAAAGGAATGTAATCTCACATCTCATCAAAGAGAAAAAATTTGTTGTGTGTTGGGTTTTCTTTTTTTTTTTTTTCAAAGACAAAAAGAAGGATTATCTCCTAAAAGCTTTCTAACCCAAATCAACCTCAAGTGGGAAAGTCTGATGCTCTGTTTATGGCTCAGTACTTTTGTGTGACCGTGCTTAAAACTTTTGCAGTGATTGTTGTCTCAGAGCCTCTTATTCTTAGCTTACTGTAAATATTAACTCTTTAGGACTTGCAGTATTTTTATCTGAGCTAAACACATCAAGGGACATTTGTCTCATCGAATGTGAACTGACAAAAGTAAGATTCCTCTTTAGTAAAGGCAACTTTAAGACAATTAATTAATAATTAATTAATTAATGCTACGAGAATTAATTTAAATATAAATTTCCAAGATAATGAGGCATTTCCAAAGAGCAAACTCCTCTCTGTTTCACGTGGGTGGGTTGTGTGGGGGACCTGCAGCACCACCCCCATTACAGCAGGGCAAGAGGCATTGGATTGCTAAGGATGAGACACCTTCATCAGGCTGAGCCTCTGATGCTTAGGCCCATTTTATATCACCCTTTCCTGCAAATTGTTTTGAACACATCACTGCCTCCCCCTGCCCCCCGCTGCTGCCACAGCCGAGTGTCTTTCATGTGAGATTAAACACAAAAGGTGAGCACACCTCAAGGTGAGGCCTTGATATATCTCCAGGATATGTTTTCTGGATGAGATCCCTCCTTTGGCCATAGTCATTTGCTCTGTCATTATTCTTGAGAGGGATTTTTCTGACAGGGAACTGAACAATTGGGCATGGGGGTAGATGAGTATGTTTGTATGGTAAGGAAGGTGTTGCAGCTTTTTCCTAAGGGCAGAAAGACTTTTAATTCACTTAATCCCCTTTTAAAATGTATACTGCAGTCAGATCCTTAGAATAAAATTGCTGTCTCCTGCTTTGCTGGGCAACCATGCTCAGGCTATCTCTCACATCTAAGGATGTCCATTTCTCATGCTAAGTGAGAACAATACTGTAATCAAGCATTTCTTCATGAAAAACCAGCTCTGTTGTGAGCACAGCTGTGCCCTCCCAGCTCCAGAAGGCCACGGGGTCCCTCCCCAGGACACTTGCTTTACCCTCTGGGTGAGGCTGGAGAGTGCAGGCAGGGCTGCAGGCACAGTGTGAGTGGGGACCATGCCAGCCCTGATGAGGGCTGACAGAGCATCACCACTTGTCACTGAGTTACCAGCACACGGTTTATGACCACCCTGAATTTAGTGCTGCCCATATCGCTGAAACAAAACCATGAAAGAGAATTGCAGCTTGAGTCAGTGGCCATAAATCAACCAATCCCCAAACCTCCAGGATGTCAGGGGATGAGAAATGCATGCACTTGTAAGCACTCCTAGACTCACAGAGTGGGCTCCTTGGAAAGCAGATCTGCATTTCATTTGATTTGTCCCATTAATAATAAATACAGTACAATACATAGTCTATTGTCTCCATTTTTGCTTCATTAAAAATACCTCCACTCTTTCCCCTTTTCCTTGTTTTCTCCTCTCCTATTCATAACATTTATTGTTTAAATGTTCCTAGCATTTCAGTTTTGTATTAATAGAAGCTAACATTTAGCCCCCATTGCAAATTGTCCCACAGTTTGAAGTGAAATACATTACACTACTCAGACATAGCCACATCAGGAGAGAAATTTCACAAAAGCTGAAAAGAATAATTTTCCCTTATGGACTAGACCAGAGAAACTTAGATTTTCATAACTTGGTTGCCAACAATTAGACCCTTAAATTCACACTAATTTCACAGTTCATACCAACAGTACTTATATTGGTTTTCTGGGATGCTTAGTAACAGGCAGCTCAAAAGGAGCTTTTCTGGATGACACACTCAGATGTTTAAATATGAAATTGGAACTTTGTGTTTAGGTACCTGTCTTTCAGGCATGTCTCACTGCTAGCTACCAGCTGCATGGGTGATTGATCCCAAACCAGCAGTGGTGCTGGGACCCCAAGTCACCACTCGAAGTGTGTATCACACACAAGTGTGTTTCCTTTGTCAGAAATGAAATGTATGTATGTATGTCACCTGTAGGACAATGTACGTCACCTCCCCAGTCTCACTTTGGTCTCTCATTCAACTCCTGTCTAAAGATTAATGTCCCCTTGCCATTCCTGCAGTGGTGTCCCTGTCTGGGGAGGGGGCTGAGGGGATCCTGCAGGCCCAGGTCACTGCCCCCAGCCCTATGAGCTCAAGGCCAGGCTGCTTTTCCCATCCCTTTTATAGACTGGTTGCTCTGGGCATCTCTCTGGGATGCACACATAGCTCCAGCTGCTGAGTTAAAAATACTCCCCTGTCCCTCATTATTAGCCCTGCAGGTCAAGGCAGGACTTTGATCTGAACAGAAAGGCATTTCCAGGGATATGGTTACATATAACACATTCTATAAAGGCTCCTCACCATCAGACTTCATCTTTGCTTAGTAAGTTTAAATGACATGCGCATGATGAGGGCACTGTGGGAACAAACCAAGTCCATAGTAGGACCCTGTTTGAGTCAATAAACCTAAAAACTGGAACCAAAATGAGGTCAATCCTTGGCTTCTTCCTTGGCTGTTTTCTAGTGAGAACATACCTATCTTGGTGTTTGTTTTCACTCAAAGCAGCTTATGCTTACCCAGCACAGAAAAAGTGTGTGGTCTGGGACAATATCTCTGCTCCTGGAGCACTGTGTGCTCCTGGTTGTGTTGTAGAACAGGAGAAACCGGCTCTTTTACTGTTTGGCATTTTGGCAACCACCTGTCCCTGTGGACTCTGGGTGGAGGATTTTGCTGGATTCCCAAGCTGGATCCTTTGCTCAACATGGAGGAAACGTTTGTGACCAACTGTGGGTGACTTCATCACCTCCAGTGTTTCTGTTTGTCAGCTTGTATTAGACAACAATACAACAGGGTATCTATCTTTCAGTAATTATTGTATCAGTGAGCTTTTAAACCAACCATGTTCGTGAAACAAGGAAAGGGAAAGTTTTTAAAACAGCTTAGGTAAAGTTTATGTAGCTATTAGAGCTGGAACTTTGTTTCTTTTGGGCAGGTTCCTTAGGGTTTTATGCCACTTGCTTAGGTCAGTTTTGTGTGAGAGTTTTGCCTAAGGTGTTTGGTTTAAAGCCTGCCCTTTCAGTGGTGGCAGCTGTGGGTATGCCAAAGATCTCGGGTGTTTCTTATTTTGGTTGGGGGGGGGGCAGGGGGAGGGAAGTGTGTTTGTAGCTTTTCCTGCCACTCAAGCAGCTTAGGTTTTATATTCTCTTGGTTACTTTTGGAACAGGTTGGGGAATTGAGGAGGTATAATCAGCTTCCATAGGAAAAGTTGCATCAACTGATACTGCTGGTCATCACCAGCACCAAGCCATGGTTCATCTCAGCCAGAGGATTTGCTGCACAGACTTCAGTGGCTAGGGCTGGTTACACCCAGGGAAGAAATAAAGACATGTTAGCTCTGTTCCACCAACAGGGCTGTAAATCTGAATGCTCTCCATGAAAGTCAGCAGTGTCACACAGGTGTGAGAAGTGACTCACTCACTGCAGCCAGCTGTGCTTACCCTGCTGTGATCCCAGCAGCTATTTTTCACACGGGTGTCGGTGCTTTGCCCATTAAAACCTGCGGGGTGAATGGAGAGAAGTTTTTCCCTGAGAAGGGTGCCAAGGAAGCATGGCTCTGCCAGCTTGCCCCATCCTCCCTGGGTGAGCAGGGCCTCATGTGGTGCTGCTCAGTGGCTGCCCCCATCCCCAGTGCAGCTTCCTGCAGGCAGCTCATCTGCATCAGGCAGTGCTGAGGAAGGACAGCAGTAAAGTACAGGAGGTACCAAACAGGCTGTGAGGAACCCACCCCAGCCAAAGCTGCCATCAGGAATTCAGTAAAGCAGCCCTGACACATTAGGAGAAAACCTCTTTAAAGCCAAGACCAGCACTTAGGTTCCCAGTGCCCATCACCTGTCCTGCACTGAGGGGCTGAAGGCCACCAGGGCAGTTGTTCCACACCTCCCTGCTGGTGCTTGCTCTGGTCTGGTGCTGCTCACACCACATCACCACGGGTCATCCCGGGGGCTCCCTGCCTTACACTCCTCAGCCAGCTGTCCTGGGCAGGGCTCAGATCCCTCACCCCTGCAGGGGGTCACTAAACACAGACGGCATATTTTGGAGGAACGTGATGTGCCCTGGGATGCAGGAGGCATGGTAGCACCTTGCCCTCTGATTGCAGAAGTCCTAACCAGAAAAATATTTTTCCAAGTGGAGTCCTCCAGTGAATTAACTTTATGCTTGATTACAGGATAGTGTGGGATCATACTTTCTGGCAAATTTACTGTTTGCCAGAACTATGTTTTTAAAATAACATATTATCACAATACTGACAGATTAAAAGAAAAAAAACAGAGTCTGTCACTGACCTGCCATTCTTGACATCCTAAGGGGCAGGACTTTGAGAGAGTTTGTAAAATGCTACAGAAGTCAAGAGGTTTTGATCTGCATCATGAGGCAGATGACATGGTGGACACACAGCCAGCAGCCCCCTCTCCAGGAGCTGTGTGCCTCCAGCCCACAGGCCCAAGCAGAAGCAAAGAGGATGTAGGAATCAGGATTGGCACCTTTTTGCCAAAGCCAAAGAAGAGTCACATATAACAAAGAAATGCAAAAATCAAATGGTACATGGAGCTTCCAAGGCTGATGCCTGTCTCAGAGTCAGGAGAAATAAACATCCTCTTATTTCATTGCAGTTTCCACATGCAGAAATAATATACTTACTGAGGCTGATGTCAATACAAATTATTTCAGGTAACTCCACGGGGCTGTGTGTGAAGAATGGCATCTCTCATCAAGAATAAAAGCATGAGAATCTGCTTCTAAGTTAACGTGCCATGCAAAATGAGCTGGGAGTAATCAAGACTGTGAAAGGGCCTACCAGTCAGGAGATGGGAGCCCTGACCAGCAAAGACCTACAGACAGCCCAGCTCAGTGCTCTGCTCACAGCTGAAGAGGTACAGGAAAGTGCTGCTTCCTGTTGCTTATGGGGTTTATTATCCCAATATTCCTTATATCTGCTGGGAAATGTCAGGACTCCCTGCATTTTGCAGTAAGGTTGCCCCTGCCCAGAGTCATCTCACCTACATTTAAGCATTTAATTTGGCCACCTGAAATTAGGTGTTTAATCACTTTAGACTTCCCTACCCATCTTTGATGTTGGTGGGCAGCCAGAGGGGGCACCATTCCTGGGGGTGTCCTAGCAGATCCATGAACACCTTTTTCAGGTCTTCAGGAAGGTCTGTCCTGTACCTCTCCCTCCCTGGAGCACACCTGTGTCTCACAACTTTTAGGACTGAACAGATCCCAGCCGTGAGGCTAAGCACTGGCAAGGTCTGGAAAATTCTGTCCCCATCATAAGCTGTTTCCTGCCTGCTCCAGTTCATGAAGCAACACCCAAGGGCCATTCCAAACTGGAGTACATGTTCTTTAAAGGCACCTTCTGCTTCTTACTTTGTTAGCAGCCTGCTCTCAGGCTGAGCCTATCTGAAACACACAGCTGTGCTCCTCAGGTACATGTCATTTAGAAGACACGCTGTCCTTGCCTTTAGAGAACACCGTGGTAACTCCTGTGCACTCTGTGCCCGTGTCACAGCAGGACCTGGCACCGCAGGACATAAACCACAGCTACTGCAGAGCCTGCAGGGATTCCTTACAATATGTGTAATGGAAACAGGTGACATTTAAACAGTACACTTAAGTACTTTTCTAGTTCCCATTAGGGTTTCGGAGCTCTCCTTTATTTAAAGAATAAATTTCTGACACTTAAAAGAAGGTAAACAACTGTGTTTGAAAACTTTAACATAAAACAGCCTCAACTCTGCTCTTTCTCTTGAGAAAATTGTTCAAATCACTATCAAAATGTCTCTGTTGAGAATATGGAAATGTTTGGATTAATCATTATATTTACTTTCTAAAAATGGATGCAAAGAACAAAACAGAATCCGAATATATGAACGTGTACACAAAGGCAGTCAAGAAACAATGGAGGATGTAACAAATGTTTGGAAAGAAGTTCGTATCAGGGTCATCCAGGAAAGAACACCCTCCAAAATACAGAACTTAGGCCACTTTAGCTAATATGGCACTACCAGCATAGCATAGTGCATGTTAACAGACACAAGTGAAATCAAGAGGACTGAAATGGTTATGGATCCCTTGGATCCACTACAGATCCTGAAAAATGTATTAATTTCTTATACCCTTGTTTTGCTAAGTAAGGGGACAGCTCCGGGGTGATCAATAGGGCTGATGACTGGGGACAGAAACTATTTTGCCTGTGTGATTTTCCCTGGTACTTCTGTGTTCTTTGCTGTGTGCTTGGAGGCTGCAGGGAGGAGGTGGGTATTCCATCATTTTGTACAAGAGGCATGTGGTGTTAGCAAAGCTGGCTGGCTATTTATCTCCCCTTTCTGAAAACTGCTCCAGCCTCATCCTTAGGGCTGTATGCTGGAACCTGCCTTAGTGTCAAGGATTTACTCAAAAGTGACATCTGCTCTACCAATGCCAGTGCACCTCAATCTTTTGGATATAAGCTATTTTGATTTTTGATCTGTTAGCAATTACTGTTAGCAGTTACTGCTGGAAAGAAAATAATTCCTTATCACTAAATGGTGCTAAACATCATCTAAATGCAGCCCAGCAGAGTTTATTTACCATGTGCATCCTGTCTGAGTTGTTACTGATCTTGTGTTCCACATGTCCAGCTCTGCAGTGAAGCATTTTTAAGTTTAAGATGAATGCCAGGACCACTCAGGTGGGAAGGGAGGGCATCCTCCTTGTTATCCTCACTAGATACCAATTTCTCACTGGTCTCTTCTGCTTCTCTTATTGTTTTCCTCACTGCTGGTATCTTCACTTCTATAACCTCCCTACATAACCACTGAATGTTTTTCCAGTTGTGAGAGCCAGCTGTGTGCCCAGCTGGGGCCCCTAATTTGCAGTGGATGGATAAACCCTCCTGAGAAAGGTGTCTATGTGTCTCCCCCAGTTAGCAGTGAGAAACAGGTTGATTCAAGGGAGGCTTTACTGTTATTTGCCAGGAGTCAGGTGTCTAAATTAGGTAGATCAACTTCCATCCTTCAGTGTTTATTCTCTTTCTCCTCTTTTCTACACCACATGGCTTTTTTAACCTACATCTATAGACTCCTAATGTGTTTGTGGCATAATGGTTTTAGGACCACATGGTAAGGTGAGGTTTTTTTACCACATGGTAAAGTGGTTTTAACTTCCAAATATTGCTTACATTTATCTGTGTCACTTTTCCTTACAGTCAATTTTTTTCATCAAGATTTTCAGCTTTGGGAAATTCACCCTTTTTTGAAAGTTGATTGTCCCTTCTGCTTTGGCCAGGGTGCAATAAGAAACCAAGAGTGTGCTCAGCTGCTGCTGAAATGAAAGGCTGCATTGGGTTACCTGGTGGTCCAGAGTCCAGCCGTGCCCAAGCCGATGTTCAGTCTGACGGATTAGGGCCTTGCACCACAGCACTCAGCACCAATGTCCCCAGGAAATTCACATGTGCAGCAGACAGACTCTCAGACACCCCTGAACATCACAGAGTTAATGCAATCCTTCATCCAGACACTTAATTATTTCCATTTTGCAAGTCGGGCCGCATATGTTTCGTTCTGGTGATTTGTCAATTGAATTTTGGAGCCGAGGGCAGGAGGCAGGGCGGTGACAGCTGAGAGCATGCTGGCACAGCCCCAGCAGTGCAGGAGTGTTGCTGCAGCAGCAGCAGACAGGAAGGCTGCAGGGAAGGAGGGCTGCTCCCCGGCTGCCCAGCACATTCCCAGTGCTCACCCCCAGTGTGAGAACAGGCTTTGTGGCCGCCTTCACACTCTCGTGCTGATCTCAAGCAGACTTGACATCAGGACAAAATGTCCCTGCCACATGGGATTTTTCAAGCTGTACCAGAGCTAGATCCATATTTCCAAAGTCTGTTTTCAAAGTCACTCTCGGAATTCAAGGGCAAATCTGGTGATCTGGTTGTGTCAGACTGTGTGAAGCCAATGGACTGAGTGCATGTATCTTTCCATCACAAGTTAGTTATCCCAGCTGCTGAGGAAAAAAGAGGCTGAGCCAAATACAAAGCAGAAATAGTCCTTCCTCTTGTGTTACTTCTTTTTTGTCCATTAGTAACAACCTCCATAGGAACCTGTGTCACCCCACTCAGGTGGGGAGAGAAAAGCAAATAAAGGGTGTTTTTCAAGAAATGGGAATTGCCTTAAAAACAAAGCAGGATTGACAGCTCCATGTAGCATAGTCTCATTATTTATACTCTGCTTTCTGGAGGCAGTATTTGCCAAGGGAAGCCCGACAAAACCTGAACAATTTCTGCACTGCTGAGAAGATGGAGACAGACAACATTACCAGTGAAATCATTAGCACTCCAACTGATGAACTACAGGAACCATTTTGTATAGAGTCTTCCTGTTAAAATCTTGAAACCCTCTTTTCCTCTTTGCTGGAAGAACTTGGGCTTCACCACCACCCGCTCAAATCAAGGTTACAGCAGGTTACCCAGATGAGTTCTGAACCCTCTAAAGGATGGAGATCTCGCTGCCTCTCTCAGCCTCTGTTCTGATCTTTATCCTAATTCAGCAGATTTTGTCCTTGTGCAGGAGAAATTACCTATTTTGCTACTTGTCTCTATTGGCTCTTGCCTTTCTGTGTTCACCTTCAAGAAAAGTTCAGTTCCATCTTTCCTGCGACTCCCACTAGGAAGCTAACAATGCAGCTAGCTCCCCTTTGAGCTTCTCTCCAGGGGCTGAACAAGCCCAGCTCCCTCAGCCTCTCCTCGACAGCCATGTGCTGAAGTCTCCACCAGCCTTGGTAGCCCCTTCTGAGTCACTGATATATGTCCATGTCTCACTAGTACTGAGCGACCCCAGAAATGGATCCAGCACTCCAGATGAGTCCCCCACCAGCACTGAGCCGAGGGGAAGGATCACCTATCTTGACCCTGATGGCAACACTTTGCCTAATTCAACCCAGGGGTGCTGTTGAACTTATTTGCTGCAAAGAGAGTCAGTGCTGGCATGTCCAATTTTTTGATCCCAGGATCCTCAGGTGCTCCTCTGTACAATGCTGCTTTCAGCCAGTGGGCCCCCAGCCTGCACTGTGCTAGAGGGTTTTTTGCTTCCAGCTATTTTCCATTTGTCTTTACAGAATTTTATGGGGGGCTCTGCCACTCCGTGTCTCCAGGCTGCTGAGATCTGTCTGAGATCTCCAGCAACTCCCTGTTAACCACAGAGTTTTCACCACAGAAAGCAACAAGTTTGGCCAGACACAATTTGCTCTTGGTAAGTCCAGTGGGGCTGGATCCCCATCACCTTCTTTTCCTTCAGATGGTAATTATGGCTTCCAGGAGGATTTGCTCCATTATCTTCCCTGGAGCTGTAGCAAGGCTGACCAGCCTGCAGCCTCCTCCCTGCCCTTCCTGAAGACAGGAGTGATGTCTGCCTTTTTCCAGTCTGTTTCTGGCTCTGTCCATCTCATGAAGGCCATAAACACTGTGTTGTGCTCTCTTTTTCTCGCTAAGGACTCAGCTCTGCTGAAAATAATCATGTCCTTGTGCTCTTAGAGGGCATCAGAGACATCTGCTACAATACATTCAGCTGCACACCACAGGGGCAGGGTGGAAGTTGTGCTGGGATTTTGTTTCTAATTCATTTTGCTTTGCCAAGGGAAGAAGTGTCAAAGGGGGGAAATCAGCTGTCATGAATTTACTTGCTCTCTTTCTGGGAAGGAGCATCCATAGCTTTTCTTAAGGAGCAGCTAGACTGTGCTCAGGCTCTCAGTCCACCTCCAGCAATGTTTGTAGTCACAGTTTTCACACTGACACAGCTGTCACTTCAGGCACCAACTTTCTCTCCCAGCTTAGAATGGTTTTAAACCTTGACAGAACTGTACCTGCACGTGTAAATACAAGACATATTTTGTTTCACTATTAAAAAAAAAAAAAAAAAAACAAATTTTGGGTATTAAAGCAGATCTGAAGTGTTAGAATGGGGATTGCCCCCAATATGATGGCCACAAACATTGTGACTTGTCAGCAAGAGGCATTACCAGCTGTAATTAAAACATACACATGCAAGTATCTCCCATAGCCAGAGTCTCCCTGTAAAGGATGAACCTCTGTTCCTGTAAAAGGTATCCTGTCCATCACCTCTTACCCACAGCATCCTCAGAGACAGTGGAGAGCATGTCACTTCTGGGCTGGTCCCAAGTCATTGGCCATGAGGCTCCAGAAAACCCTCACTATGTTACCACATTAGTAACAAATTGGTTGTGTGGTCACACCCAGACAGCGTGACCAACAGCTTAATTTCCAGATGAAAATCAGAGACAAGCGGTGTCCTCACGGGTCTGTATTGGAACCAGACTGTTTCTTGCCTTCATCGATGACACAGACAGTGGGATCAGGCAAGTTTTCAGACAACACCCCGCTGAGTGGCATGGCTCACACACCTGGAGGATGGGATGCCATCCAGAGGGACTTGGACAAGCTCAAGAAGTGGGTCCGTGAGAACCTCATGAGATTTAACAAGGCCAAGTTCAAGCGCTGCACCTGGATCAGGGCAACCCCTGGTATCAATACAGGATAGATGGGAGATGAAGGGATTGAGCAGCCCTGCTAAGAAGGATACTCCATGTACTTGCTAGCTGGGAAGGTTTATACCACAGTGTATATACTGTACTTTATACCACAGTAGATTCTGGATAACTTATGGGAAAGGGGAAGTTCCCTGCTCCAGAAAGTTTCCAAGCAGGTAAAAGCTATGAAGCACTTTAATCTTACATCTTGTGATGCCTTTTAAGGGCTGTTCAAAGCCCACAGTCAAGAAGCTGATTTTTATCTGAGGAGCTGGCACAACCAAGCTGGCTGGAATGACATGAGCATTCTCTGGCCCTGTGAGGCTTCAGGAGAAAATAGCTTTTCCCACCAGCCCTGTCTATCATCGGCCCAGTCCCGCTGTGATACGAGGCAGTACATGCAGAACCATCTTTGTGGTGCCAGAAAAATCACTGCTCATTTCCCCGCTGACATTTCGGGACGTGACACCTTCACAGGATCACGCTGGCGCTTCCCGCGGAGCTGCGGGAGGCGCTCTGTTTCAGCCAAGGCACCATCTAAGCAGAGAAACAAGCTCAGCCTCCAGCAGGGCTGGGCAAGGCTTTAATCAGCCATTTATCCAGCTTATTAAAGCAGCTCTGAGTAGCAGCAGATTTGCTGGATGTCCCCCATGTGAGCAATGTGCATTTCCCAAGTCCCGGAGAGTTTGGCAGCTGCACCGGGGCTCCCCTGCACAGGGAAACCGGAGAGCTGGTACGGAGCCTGAGCACCATCTTGGTAGCTTATAAACAGTGTTCTAAGGTGAATCACAACACACAGGGCTTGTTCTGGCACACAGCTGTGCCAAAACTATTTGAGGCTGGGAACACTGGGTGTAGGGAGTGAGAGAAGGGGATCTAGGACATTAAGTAGCCTACATGAAGGTTGACTTAGCAAAATCTGTCTGCTTATTTGCACTCCCCTGACATTTCCTGTCCTTCTCCAAGCACAGAGTAAATTAGTCATTCAGATTCTATGAGTTATTTGGGCAAGATTGAAAAATAAATGACAGCTCACCTCCTTCTATGAGGTTGAGTTATTTCAGAAGCAGTGCTGTTTGTGTCTGACATAAGCCTTGCCGTGAGAAATGATGGAGGAGGAAAGAAGAGATATTATCAACTGAAATGGAAAAATTCCTAAGCTCATCACACTGGAGTTTTCCAGGAGTATCTCAGGGCTCCCAGCATGTAAAGAATGGATGAGCTTCATCAACTGAAAATCAGGAATGATAAGACTAAGTCACACATAAAGCCAGCAAGATCTTTATTTCGGGTAACCCTTCTTTTTAAACCCTGTGATCAGCAGCAAAAATGCTTCTCAGCCCAAACCCTCTGGATAAAAGAGAATAATGGAAAAAACCCATCGAGTAGATAATTTAACAGGGTGATAATAACTCAGAAGGGACTATTTCACTGTCTTGTCAACTACAGAAAAGGGAGGGCTTGGACCAGAAGCTGTAAATAGTTGTGCATTACTCAGATTTGATCCAGGCTGTATAAGCCTCCCTGCACATTTGCCCCACTAAGTCCCTGAGACCCCCCCAGTACACCTCAGAGACCAAAGGCATCAGTGGCATGGCACAGCAGGGCATGACAGCATCTCTCTGCAGACACGTCCCAAAATTCATGATGCTGAGCTCACTGCTGCTGAGGGGACAGGAGTTTGTGCAAACAGATTCTGCAATCCAGCACAATGCAAACATTGGCAGAAGCTCGGAGAACTTCATGTTTATTTATCACAAACTATATTGAAACCTTTCCCAGTGGCTCCTGACAGCTCCAGGTGGAATAGCCAGTGTGAGCTGGGGGGGTTGATGGTCTTGTACTTGTGTGCACAACCCTCCATCTCTTTCAAACTATAGACACACTTTGATTGTAAGGCTGGTCAGGAAAACAGAGGAGTGCTCTTTTTGTGGGAGCAGCTTGCTTCCTCTCACCTGTCAGAAGGAAACTGCATTTCACACACCTACATTTTGTCTGACACAGGATTACTGGGTTTTACCTTGCCTTAATTTTCCTGCTATACCATTTGCTTCAGAGTCTGACAGAAATCTTTGGGAGAAGAATGCTTTCAGATGTAGAAAACAAAATCTGTACACTTTAAAAAACTAGTTTTAAGTGTCTCTTCCCCTGCCAGCATATTTTAATAGTGTAGCAAAAACTTATTCCAAATATGCTCATCATATCATCATTGCAAATCTTGTGCAGTCAAATAACTGGCAGCTGTTGAGCCAACTGTTTCCCATTTCAAAAAAAAAACCCCAAAACCCAAAATTTATTTATAAAAGAAAATGTCCAGTCAGACATTCTTCCCTTTCTGTTCCACAGATGCCTGTTTAAATAAAACCTCCTTGCATTACTCATCGATGGAGTCCTCTCTGCTCTGCTCAAGGTTTAATTACAGCTTTGTCAGAAGTGAGACATAGTAAATAACAACACATGGTGGATCTGGGTACTGGGGTTTATTTAAGAGCCTGATTTCAAGCTCTTGCTTTCTGTCCTTATGTTCTGCAGTCATTTCCCTTCTTCCCCCCAGGCCTACATGTCCCTCCCACAGGCAGATCGTTTCTTCTTCAGCACTCAAAAGTTCATTTTTGGACAGCCACTTGCTCACACACACATGCCCAAAGATCTGCTGCCTGTTCATGTTTGTAGTTTAAGATATTTTTTAATCTATAGCAACTTTCAATAGCATGTTCTTTCAGAAAATGGAAGTTAGCTACAATTACATTTGTTCACTTTCATTTCATTCCCTCGGATGAAATTGCTCATCCCAACTATTGACATATTCTATGGATGATATGCACATTGAAATGTCAAGTACCAATGTAAGCAAGTTGCTTTTTTCTGTTAGAAAATATATTACACAAGTTTCCATTCCAATGTTAGTCTACAGCAGATTTTATGAGATAGTTAAAGCACTACACTGAAGGGAAATGCATGGAAAAGATACAGGAAAAACCATGGGTTTATGCTTTTGACATTTTGTCCAGAAGATCAATGTGCACAAACTTCTTTAGTGCAATTTTTTAGCTTGAGCACAGTTCAGGAGTGCTGAGACATTTAAGACAACTTGAGAAAAGATTCTGCAGTTGATGCAAGAGGTAAGGACCTCCTGCTACAGCACCTGTAAGAAATGGAAGCTATTAGTGATGCCTGTGTGAGAGAGGCTCAGCTTTCATCAGCTGTCTGTGGCAGTAGTTTGGAAATAACATCCACCTCTCAAGTCGAAGGCAAACACCAGGCAGAGGCCAGAGAAACCAGTGAAGTCTCTAAAAAGCACAGCTGAAGGCTGGGGTGAAAGTCAAGAAATTGGAAAACACTTGGCCTACCAGATATCAGGTGCAGGACTTGATTGTCAGGCAGCTACTGAGAAAAGCTGGCAGCCTGTGCTATCCAAGTGAAGAAACAATTTTCATTTGTTAAATTCAGCTGGTTTCCCAGCAGTTGAATTCTTTCCCACCACCCCAGTGTGAGGATCATTCCCATTCTTTCAGGGATGCCTGCTGCACACAGTCCTAAGGATGCTGTCCCACTGCCAAAGTGCTTGTTCAGCCTCGCTGTGGCTGCTGCACCGCATGAGCACACACAGGCTAAGACCCAGCAGGATGGCCCTGGTGACACTTGTTCATAAAAACAAAGAAATTCATTAGAGGATGCAGGGGCATGAAAACAGCAAACTCATCCTGGGGTTTAAAAGAGGACCTGACTGATCCTGAAAGCATCAGCTAAGCCTTTACTACCTCAGGACCAAGGCAGAGACAGGAGTCTGATATCTCTGTAGAGCAATATTCAGGGTGGGAGTGCAGCATGCCTGGATGCACTGGAAGATGTGGATGTGGTCCTGTATGCTAGAGCAAGGAGTAAAAACATCCAGAGTTTGACATTAAAAAAAAAAAAAGCATATGCTCTGGCCTTGCCCTGTGTGCATCTGGTCATGATTGTGCCCTGACATGTTCCTACTGTGCAAAGAGCTACATCTGGCACAGGACTAGCAGCTGGCTGCCCACTGCTGCACCCAGCCCCTTGCCAGCAAGGAAGATGATTCCTTCTCTATCAAATGGGGGAGTCTTCTGTAGGAATAGTCCTGGTATCCCCTATTAAATTATTTACATAAGCACTAGAAAAGAGAGAAGGCTGGGATGGTTCCTTGCACCAACCAAGTAAACCCAACCTGGTCATTCAAGGCTGACAGCCAGCAGACAGAAGACAAGGCATGTGTATTCCTTCTGCTGTGGGAAAACTGGAGGTAAACAAGCAATGTCCCAAGAAATTCAAACATTTGTTTCTACCTTCATAGATTGTGTGAGTTTTATTAATTAATAATAGAAATAAAAAAATAAGAAAGAGAGGCAAAGGAAATAAATTGATTAAATTTTTGACATAGTAAGGCTGGTGTTTTGGTGTGCACATGTGAAATGTGGTTGAAAATTATTTTGGTTTAGTAACATTTTATACTTCAAGTACAATTCAGATGGAAAAATTCAGAAACTTCTATAGTGGTGATTCAGGTGAGAAATAATTTTATGACTGCAGAAAGATTTAAGTTTTATTACTCTCTTAATGAACTAGAGCATATGTCACACAAATTCTCACATACATGATCCTGTCCAAGGGCAAAAATGTGAACTTTGAATTTCTACCACTGAAGCTTCTAAGAGAAATAAGATGCTAAATTTTTTCCAGCTGTCTTTGCAGTTCTTCAGTTCATTGAGGTTTGAAACCTTCTAAAAACGTTACAGTCTAGCCAAGGTCAGTTTGTAACAAAGCATGTTATGTTTGACCTGGGCAGTGCACATTGCAAAGCACTCACTACATTCTATATTAGTCCTTGCAGCAAAACATGTGAAGGTGAAAGTGTGCCCTTAATTTTGGTTCTCTTGATGTATGTTTATAGGGGTCTGTTTACAACAGTACTTGTCTGCATCTGCATGGAGAACAAGATTTAAGAGCATGTAAGGGTAGGTAGCATAAGTTTTAGGCTAAAAATAATTGCTGTTATATGTGAAATGTCTCCCATCACTTTAAGGGCAGTTCCATGTGTCTAATCCTGGTTTACATGTTCAAAGATGGAAATTACCTTGGATCTGTGGTTAGAAGAGAGTTGTTAAATGGATCCCTACAGTCAGAAGGTGGGGCTACACGAAAATATAGTCCTAGAAAGACAGTATTTTTCTTTTCCTTAACTTTCTTTTCTGTTTGTATTCACAGGCTTTAGATATTTTGTAACTGTTCTTTTTCAGTTTGTCTTTATCTGTGGAAACCCAGGGCAGCAGGAATATTTCTCTGCTCTGGGGTGTCCTGAGCTCCAAGGGAGCACTGACTTTGACCCTTATTCATGGAGAGTTTCCTAGACTTCAAGATAGACTGGAATCCACAAAAGTGTGAATTAGATTATAGAGAGTAGTGTAGATGTATCACTTGGTAAGATATTTAGGCTTTGGGATTTTTAGTATGTTGTGGATGGAAGCAAGAGGGAGGGCACAGGGTGTTGTCCTGGGTTTCTTCTTCATGCTTCTTCTTCCTTCTTCTTCTTGGGTTTGGGTGGCATTTTGTAATTGGGCAGAAAAGTCTGCATTGTGGGCTCTTTGGGATCAGTTATTGGGTTAAAAGGGAAAATAATCTAGGTATCAGTTCTTGATTGGAGAGTTTAGTCTTAAAAGGCCTTGTAACAAGAGACAGCCATTTTGTGCTTTGCTAATGAAAAGCTGCCAAACTCACAGTGATGAGACTGTTTTACTGGTAAGAAATAATAAACACCTGAGTCTGAACATGAATTACTGTTTCAAGTGCCTTCAATCCAGACCCAGAGAAACTGATATTTATCCTGCTCATCATCTACTCATTGATCCATCCATCTACCTACCCATCCATTCACACAACTTCCCAGAAACGGATTCCCTTCCTCATGCCAGCACTTTTCCCCCTGCAAAACAGTCTGTAGGCAGGAATAACCTGCAGGGTGTCAAAGTTCTCACTCCCTCTGCCTGTTCCTACTTTCATTGAGTAAACCTTCAGTTTCTTGATGGACTAAGCTTCAGGATGGCCAAGACTGGGAAACCTGGGGCTGGTCTGCTCTGAGAGACATGGATCCTGAGCGCTATAGAAATTCAGAGGGGCCAGTTACCCCATTACCCAGAGAGGACATTGCACAGTCATCACTTTCACTTGGTTAGACAGCCTGGTTTGTGTCTGAGTGCCTGGGAACACCCAGGTCCACCCCATAAAGCTGTGAGCACAATCTCAGCATCATTTTGGAGCGGAATAGCTAATCCTTCCCAGCCAGCTGCTGGACACAGCTCAGAGCCAGCACTGGGCATGGCCCATGTGCCAGGACAGACACAGCCCCTGGGCTCACAGGACAACCCGGCTGCTCCATGGCTACTCGTGTAGGAGAAGCTGCCATTGCGAGGGGCCACCAGAGGAGAATCTGGAGGCTGGGGAGCAATGCAGTGAGAGGAGATATGGAACCACTTTGGGGAATGCTGATGGCACATTTTAAGGAAGAGGAACATTGGAGCAATCCTTGTGTTTCAGGCCAGGCTGCTGGAGAATTCAAAGCTGGAAATGCAGAGTGGCTGTGGCTCGTTCATACCTGGCAGCAGGGTAGGTGCCTTCCCAAGAGAGGAGCCTGCACCTGCACACCTTGCTTGGAGCCTGGGTTTGTTCCTGCTCCATTCAATCAGTGTTCAAATGCGTGGTGGGGACAGCAAGCACCAGGCACAGCTGGCCCTTGGCATCCCAGGCTTTGCAGCACCGTTGGAGTGAGTGAACCTGACCGTCTGGGTCACTGTTCATTGATTTTCTTTAGGGAAAGATGATTTGCAAAATGAGAAAAGCATTCCAAAGTGAGTGCTTGTTTTGCAGTCAGCACCACAGGCTGAAGCTCCAGACACAGAGCTGTGCCAGGACCTGACAATGCAATAGTAGGAGTCATAAAAATAGCACAAAGGCATGAACTAATCTGCTCTCAAACCTCTTTTTTAAATGATTAATTTAATTCCTGATAACGTATTTCTCACCTCCATTTCACTATATCTGAGCTGTCTCATTATGCAATAAAATGTTGTTTCCTTTGGCTATTTGCTGTAAAAATGACTCTGAAAAACAGATTGTGAATGAAGAACAACATGTGCCAGTTCTGTCAAAAAAAGGAGACTCAGCTCACAGTTTGGCAGAGTCACAGGAGAAGCTCAGGACTGTGCCAAGAAGGGGGCCAAGCCCAAAATAGACCCTGGTCTGAATAAATGTGTGGTGATGCCTCTGGGCCAGGCAGCTTAAGCATCTCTTTCTGCCTGCAGACCATCTGCTTGCCTTAAACCTGCCATGTTCCAGTTTGTAACAGGAAGGAAGGAAGGAAGGAAGGAAGGAAGGAAGGAAGGAAGGAAGCAAGGAAGGAAGGAAGGAAGGAATCATTTCTGCAGTAGCACACCACTATTTCAGGTAAGTGCTGTTACAGAGAAAGCCTTCCCTCATCAACATCATCAAACAAATGTTCTCTTGCATCTTCCCATTCTTCCTCAAATTCCCTCTGATGACCTTTCACATAGCACACTCTTTTCTCTCCTTTTCTTGTATCTTTAAAAATCCTACAGACCTGTCCTCCCATACCTCTTCCAGGTCTTTCCTGATACCCTAAACTACCATATCTGCCAACACAGCATGGTTGAGGCTGCCCACCTCCAGGATCTGCAGTGAGCTTCACATTCTTGTTCTCACCTTGCTGAGCCTCCAGCATATTTGATGTTTCCTCTGTGTATGCTTTGAGGGCTCTGGGCTCTTCTGTGGCTCCTCTCATCTCTCTGAACAAACCTTCATGCTGGACTTAGATTTTTCTGTTTAGGTGAGGTTGAAGAAGTCAAGTTGGAAAACAGAGGGACAAAGGCTGCAGGAGGATGAATGGGATAATCAAAGTCCTTTGGAGCAGGACTTATGTGGACATATCCTGAGCCACTCTGGCATAATTTTGATGGAACATCTATTGCACACACACACACCAAGCACCACTCTGCAAAGGCACCAATGACCAGAATTGCTGTGTGTGCTCTGCCTGGGGCTTTGCTCCCTGATTCCTGAAACCTGGCTTCATGTTCCAAAGATAACCCGACCCACATCATGTGAGCGTGTAACTAGACTCCAAATTGCCTGTCTAATGAAGCAGGGCAACCCTTTATGACTCTGCAGGCACTTCAGTCACACCCAGGGCCTCTTGAGATGGCACATGATCTAAAAAACATACACAAAATCATTGTCCCTGTACTGGACAATGAATGAATAGCCAGCTGACCCAGAGTGACCCAAAGGTAGATCTCTTAGCCTCCAAAGCTGTAGCCATTTGAAAACTACTTTTGATAAATAGCTGGGGCTACTACAGGCAAATTGCTGTGCCCAGGGATGTTTCCTGGCCCATTTCATTTCCTAGGAGAGAAGGCCAGGCATGCCCTTCCCCAGGTCCCCATTATTTCCCATAGTAGACTTGCATTCTCACATCTTCCAACTCTCTCTCGTCTTCATGCTTTTGTCTCCAAAGCATTTTGCCTTCACTTGAATGACCCTGTTCTCCATTGTACATCTTCTCCCAAGTGGTATTCTTCTCTCTCCATTGCCCTGGCCTCTGCTATCCTCTAATTTAGCATTTCTTCAGGAATATTTATTGGCACTGCTCCAAGCATCATCTCTAGCATGTTCTCCTGCCTGCTGCACAGGCATACGCACGGGCAGAGGTGCCAGCATTTGTGAGAAACTCAGTGGGAATGTGGAAAAGATGCAAGCTCTGAAGGATGGAGAAGGCCTGCACACTACAAGCTTTTCTGGTCAATAGCTTCATCTTTGTTTATTGAAAATTCAAAGCTCTTTCTGATGCTCTTTTCTTGCAAGGATGAACCCTGCCCTTGGGCATGTTCTGCTTTTAAATTTCCAGCTGTACACGAACATGGCTGGGAGTCAGGGCTCCCACAGAGATGGCTGTGCCCTTGGTACACATCACCCCAATGCTGCAGTGACCCAGCTGTGAGCCTCTGTCACTAGTGGGTCCCAGGGAACCCATCACACAGCCTTGCAAGCCAGGCACGACCTTCCCACTGACCTCCCCTGCTCCACACAGCAGTGGGGCACTACCCTTCAGAGCAGCTTAGTGTCAAATGGATAAACCAGACCTGAGCTCTAAGGGCTTCCCTGCAAAAGGGAATTTTACATTTCATCTGCTACAGACAAAATAAAGTGCTAGAGCCCCAGGCAGTCTGCAGTGGCTCCCCATGTCAGCAGGCCCAGGCAGTATGTCTCACATGGCGCTCTCCTGCCTGCGAGACCTGCTGCTTTCCCTTGCAGTGGCACTGTGATTCACAGCAGTTTATTCAAGGTGTTCAATTAAACCCCCACAACACCCAAACAGATTGGGCCTTTTCTAAATGATTTGTTATTCCAACCAAAATATCTAAAGAGGGTTGTTAGAAGAATATGTGTTTCCTTACTGAGTTTAATTTCTCTTTAATAAAAAAGACAGAGCACAGTGAAATCGAAGGCTGACATTTTAATTTTATTGTCTACCATAATCCCAGTAGAGATTGTAAGAGAAGTAAATGTCAGTGGCAAAATGATTACAGAATAATGAAAATAACTTTAAAAATTACTGTATTTGGACTAAGTTCTAAGGTAAAAACCAACAAAATCAGCACTGTTCAATTTTTTAAAATTTAGTTTATGCAATGGTATGAAACAAAAAAGAATACCATCTGTAAAACTCTTCATCCCACTTGAAACCTTTGGTTCAGAAGCCTGTGGGTAGTGGGGCTTGGAATTGGGCTCATCTTGAAGAGACTTTCCAGAAATCTCACTGGTTTTACTTAAGCAATGCAGTCATTTGCAATACAGTTTCTGACTTTGGTGATTGCTACCATTCTTCTTCTGGGTTAATGTCCTTGCACAGCCACCTTGGCTGATGACAAAGTTTATGGCTCATTCATTGTAGTTATTCAGCCATTTCTAGTGAGTTAGTTTATGGATGGGCTACAAACTGCTGAGATCCACACACCAAACTGTGAGGGAACAGCTGCACTCCATAGTGATCTCAAATAGCTGAAATAACAGTGGCTTCTGTGGCACAACTCTCTAAACCAAAATCACATGTTAATGAAGAAGTGCCACTGGCCATTATCCCCAAAAGTTTGTGTCAGTGGGAAAAGAGGTGGAAGGTTATAGAGCCCAGAACAAGCTGAGAGGGAGACCTCTCTCTGACTAGAGATGAGGGGTTGAGAGATGATTGACAGGCGCTTGAAACTAAGAGCAAATGAAACTAATGGCTAATTGCTATTTGATTTCTCTCTGTTTGAGAAACAGAGCTTCATCACTCTCAGTAAGTAAAGAGAATGATTCAACAGTAAAACCTCCTGGTGGGATAATTTTGTCCTCTTAGCAGAAATAACCTTTAACAGACCGGAGTTTGTCTAAACATTTGTGACATAAGGGTATCATGTTGGTTAGCACTGTTACCTAAGCATGCTTCATTCACAACTGCCCAAATTCACTGTTCCTTCCATAGGTCATTAGTTCACAGAAGACTGGGTGAAGCACCCAATTTGAATGCAGGAACCACCACCTCAACCCTCATCACCCTGGAAGCAAACCCAGAACCTGCAACCAGAGCTGATATCTGTGCTTTGTACTTAGGAATTATAGCAGGCTGATTTTTTAGGATCTAGGTTCTCTGGAAAAATCTTGCATTGTGATGGAGTTTATTGAATGGGCTTTGTTTTGAGGGCAGTCAGTGAAAAGTGAAAATGCCCACGTGAGAATTTGTTTGGCATGTGTCTTTGAGAGTAAAGATTTAAGATTTAAGAGTAAAGTATTCACAGTCCTATCCCAGAGCGGAAGACCCGAATTGATTTTTTTCCTCTCCTCATCCATTTAATCAATCAAAATTCATAGCTGCGTAATATTCCTCAGGTTACATTTCACCTCCTTTGTTCACCTTATGGCCCTCTTGACACTGTGCAAGGTCTTTCTGAGCATAGTAATAATTAAATACAAGCACCATCTATTTTATCAGAGCCTATATTTATTTCACAACCTCAGAGAATTGCTGGAGAAATTATTGCTAACATATTTGACTGTAGAGACCCTACCTGGGGCACCTTTCCTGGCACGGCTCCTTGGAAGGTTCCCATTAACCACCTGCTGCTCAGGCCCCGGTCTGGAACACATCAGCACTCCCATCCCTTTTTAAACTTGTTCTTTTCGTTCTATATAACTTGTTTTTTAATAAGGCACAGCTACAAAGTTGCTTGGTTTATGTTCCATGGGGCTGCTAAAGATTTGAGCAAATAAGGAGGGGGAAGCTGATTTTAGCCCAAGGCAATCTCTCCATAACCCCCTCCCCAAACAAGCTCACTGACAGCCCACTCCTGGGAGATTTATGTTTTCTCAAATGAAATTTGGTAAAAGCTTATGGCGTGAAATGAAGGGCAGCAGGGTCCTCCCAGACCTATTCTTTCCCTCCCTCTCAGGCTGTTGAGCACAGGAGAGGAGTGGCAGGTACCTTGGCCATCAGCAATGGGACAGCCTTCACCCATGGAAATCACCATGGGGACTCTCTGCTCTGTCATAGATACCTCCTCCACTGCTCACTTTCCTCCTGCTCAATATTTCTGAAGAAACTGTTTTGAACAGTAAAAATCTGCTCTTGTGTCTTTGCCAAAGTTCTCCAACATTCAAATGACCCAGCACATCAAAGTGCTGATAGGAAAGACAGGGAATATTTGGAGATGATTGATCATCCCTAAATAAGCCCTCCCATTTAATTGCATTCCTAACTAAACAAAGCACTGTGGATGCAGCTTTTCAACAAAAGCATAAGGAGGTGGGCTCTCAAGGCCACTGCTTAGATGAGGTAAACCTGTCCCACTCCAGGCAGTCTCTGGGTACCTCCCTGGGAGGGAAGTCTCACCCGTGGTTAAATGTTCTTAGTGGCCTCAGTGTTCTCCCTGGACTGCATTACTGCACAAGAAACCTCTGAGCAAACATCTGTCTTTGGTGGGTCTTCAGTGTCAATTCACTAAAATTACATTTGCCAAGGAAACAAAAACAATCACAGGAAGAGTAAATATTGGGAAAGACAAGCTAATTCCAGCACTGCCTGAAGTAACTGGAGCAACAGCAGTAATGGTGGCAAATCTTGGATGGGGCAGGTAAAGCCCTTTTCTTGGGGAAGTTGTCAGAAAACAGAAAGAGGGATGAATTTGATCCAGCAGCACAGCTGCTGCATTGTTTTATTTTAAAGACAAAGTTTATTTTAACAATTTGTGATTAGCACCATCACAGTTACAATGGGATATTTTCTCTAACAGCTGCAGCAGGAATCTAGGAAACAAAGGAAAGATGGGTAGAGAAAAGGAGCTCCTGAAGTAGAAGTTTGTTTCCTGTTATGAACATATAAAATATTGTACACTAGCATATTGTTATTCTAATTTTTGCAGACTATTTTGTCTCTTCTCTGACTTCTCTAAGTGTTCTTCTTTGCCACTGCAGGGAATATTGTGCTAATAAAAGAGATTGCCATTCTTGGTGGAGTCCTTGAGCGGGAGATTTCTGTTTCTAATTGTTTTCTTATTGTTGGCTTTGAACTTCACATCTTTTGTGCTGATGTGTGCCTTGAAAGCCCTTCTTGGGGAATATAGTATTACTAATGTGAGATGTTGATCAGCCCCCATGGCAGGATGTTTATATACAGAGGAATGTTTTGATCTGTGGCTATAGCTTGAGCCTGGATCTTGCTTGGGTTAATTTGGATGCTGTTTTCTTTGATTCTGGCAGACTTCCTTCACTGTTTCTTGGGTTTACTCCATAGGTTTCATGTCTTTAATTTATCAATGGCCAGAGAATCATATTTTCCCCATTTTTACAGATTTTATGGTAAGTGCTATGTTGTCAGCAGTTCCTGTTTAATATGTAGAGAGTTTTAAATTTATGAGCAGCATATTACCGTTGCTCTGTTGAATTATTAGCAGATTCCCCTGAATTTGGTGTGTTTATATAGTATTTGTAACTTTTGATTAAATACAGTGCAGTCCTTGGGACATGTACAGTACTTACATTTGTGTGTTACCAAGCAACCTCACATGATTTTTGTATCTGTGATTGTCACAAGGGACTGTGAGATGCTGGCTCAAAAGCAAACTTGCTGCTGCTCTGCTTGGGGGGGAGAAAAGAAAAAAGATTAATTATTCCAGATTTGCCATGCTGGCTGAAATCCATGGTTGGGCTGGTCTAATCCAGTTTCCCTTGTCCAGCACCAGCTGAGAGCTGCAGAGGAAAACTGAAACAAATAAACTAACAAAATCTGAGAGATATGTAAGCAATTTACAGTGTGATTTACAAGATCAGAGCACTCTTTGCTGACTTACAGGGATGGCCTGGGGCAGACAAGTGTCATTACCTTTATTAAACCCCCAGGGCAGCAGATTGAAAGGACTTCAAGTGAGGTGTGGGGTGGTTTGAGGGGGGTTGGCACAACACTGGGAGGGGATGTGGCATTCCCCCCTTGGCAGAGGAGGGGAGGAAGGGCTGGGAAAGGCCACTTGGGCAGCACCTCCACCACTGGAAGATGTAAGGGGAGCTGGTGAATGCTGATGCTCTTGTGGCTTGGCATGTACCTTGGCATGCTGCCCTCAGAGAGGTGATTGTCCCACCCAGCTGGGGTTAATTGTCACTTTGATGAAGAAGAATGTACCATGAGAATTGCTACTGATGCTGGTCTCAGAAAAGGACCAGGTGAAACCTGTTCAGAATATTCATCTTGCTCATCCTAGACATGCAGGAGGATAAAGGATGAGATTCAGGAAAGTGCTTTAGAACCTTCTCCTCAAGCAAGGCTGTAAAGAGTGATCAGAAAAACCTGGCCTAAGTCCCTGGGACCTGCCCCTCTGCCAGGTGCCCTAATGACAACCTCATTTCTCATGGGCCCTGGCCGTGGAGGATGGCCCACTAAGGTGATTACTGCCCAGCAATCTGACCTCTCTTGAGAAGAACTCACTTCCCCCATAAGCTTAGGAGGACCTAGAATTCACATCCCTTTCACCTCACTGTCCTGATTCCCCAGGTTCTGCCCCCCATCTCTTACAAAATCTCCCGCCATATATGCTGCAGCAGCAAAACCACAATTATTTTAGGGGCATGTATAAGATCCTTCCTGTAAGATCTTTGGGGTGGGGGATGCCCAAAGTAGGGTACACTGTCTTAGTCCAGAAAAAGGTCTGAGTGTGGGTTTAAACAGTTGAGTAATTTTGCTAAAGGAACCAGTTCTATGCTTAGTCCACACTGCTGGAATAACCACAACCACTCATTTCTGACTCCCTCCAGAATGTTCAGTGCCTGGCAAGATCAGCTCCACACACTTGTCACAAGTATCTCAGCAACCCAAAGTCAGAGTCTGCCTCCCGACACCTAAGAAGAGAGTATGAACCATCAGGGACTTGTCATGGTCCCCTGAGTTGCTCTGAAATTATACAAAACAAACAGGATGCAGAGATCTTCTTCAGTGAGTATTTCTGGGGCATCTATAAGAATCAGCAGGCTCTCATAAAACCCTTGTGAAGACGAAGACATGGACCTAGAAACTTCTTCATCACAATTCCCATCCCAAAGACAGATTCCATCCTTTATACCAGCAGTGGAGCAACTCCTTTTGAATATGAATTAATGGTGGGTTTTTTTTCACAGAATATTTGAAGCCCTTCTAAATTGTCTTTATGCTAGTGCTCAATAGTGTGATTTTACAAATGGCCTCTGCTGCTGTGAAAATAAGGCAGGCTCTGCATTAATGCTGTTGCTGCACATTCTAATCCAGCTAACCACCTCCAGCTCTCTCAGCTTCCAAAATAGGAACTGTCAAACAGTTTTCTGTTCTGTCAAGATTTTGGGAGTCTTCTGGACAACAAGAATGTCTTCTAAATACATTCCAACATTTTCTAAGTTCCTACTGGTTTTCTAAGAATTTGTACCGTCTCCCAACAGTATATGGAGGTTTATAGCAACTAAACGCCTGATTTTGACAGAATGCCTTCATTCCATTTTCTTTCTTCTTCTCAATCATTAAGGCATCGTGGACAAAGAGCCATAAAGATAACATTTGCAATGTAGTGTTTTCTAGTATCAATTTAATAATCTTCAGATCAAGATATGAAAAGAAAAAAAATATAACATATATATAAGTTTAGCATATTGAAAGGCACACGTTTATCTGCAGTAAATCCATCTGACCCCACATTGCCCAGCAAATATCTATGTGCAACCATTCACACTCAGAAATAGACACAAAAGTCACAGTGGAAGAACTTAGATCAAGCCACTAGTGCCTGCATTTTTCTCTAGAGGAAAATCATTTAAAGCCTCCAGTTAGAGGTGTCCAGCAGAGCTGAATTGCACAATCCATGCTGGGTTGGGAAGACTGGGAAGTGTCTCTGTGAGCAACATTCATACATTAGTGCTGCACATACAGCAGGGAAGCGCGAATAACATCTGGTTCTCAACACTGTTACATCAAGGGGCATCCCCCAGCCACTAGTCCAGGTGTTAATCCTTCTTCCAGTAGAAATCAGAGAACACCTGGAATGGGAGAAACCCTTTGGGAACAACAAATCGGAAAAACAGCTTTAACTTAAAAATGTGTTTTAAGGCAAGATTTTCAAATGTACCTAATGTCAGAAGCAAGTACCAGCTATGAAATTTAAAACACTCAGCAGGTAAGTTTGTGGGAGGTGAGTGCCAGGTCAGCTTTGGGATTTGTAGAGATGAAGACAAATGCCTTGAAGAGTACCCATTGAGGTGGATAGGATGGAAGGAGGGAGAAGGAGTCAAACAGGCTGCTAAGGCAGGAGTTCCAGGTGGTGAAAACAACTTCTCTGTGTTACACCTGGACAATATGGTTTCCACTCACAAGCCTGATCTCCACAGGTACTCTCACATGCTGCCTGGAAGAAATCTGCCCCAGGGGGTCCTTGGAATAGAAGAGTACCAGGATGGATTAGAGCACAGGCTTCACAGGACACAGCAGAGAAGCCAAGACAGGGAAGGAGGGGACATAGTGGGATAAAGCCAAACATCCTTTTCTGCTGGATTTCCTTTTCTTGTCAAGACCAAGTCCTGGTAGAGAAAAGTTTTGTTCAACACAAAAGACTGAAGGATCTTTCACTCTGTTGGCTGTGTGCCATCCGTAATCCCAGCTGATGTTTTATGATGCCAGCATGGGGTCTACATTGACATTTTCATTGAGGGCTTCAGGTGCCAGACAGGTACCTGAGGAGTTGTTAGATTTACTCCAGATTCTCCCCATTTTCACTTGTTTTCATTTATATATGATTGGCATGCCTCCTTTCATTAAAAACATACACTCCCCTCCTCATAGCCCTCAGTTCTTGGGTGAGATTAGGTACACAAGTATTTTTAACAAGCTCTGGCTTTTTTTACGGAAAAAGACCACAACAACAGCAATAGGAGAAGCTATTTCAAGAGCACTGACACCTGACCACTTTCTAAGGTCCTTTCCCATCCTACTTCCCCATCATCTGCTATCAATTCCTAATCTAGATGAGGGATGTCAAAGGTAAATAGCTGTCTTTCCCCTTTAGTACTTGTTTTGAACCCGTTGTCTATAAATCTGCCTAATTTCTATCTGAATCCCCTCCAGTTAAGCAGCTCTGCAACCTCCTGGGACAACTAAGTAATAAAAAAAATGACTACTCAGAATCATAAAATCATTTAAGTTGCATAAGACATTCAAGATCATTGCATCTGGCCATTAACCCAGCACTGCCACTAAACCATATCCCCAGGTGCCACACCTACATGTCTTTTAAATACCTCTAGGGATGGTGACTCCACCACTTCCCTTTTCCAGGGCTTGACAACTCTTTCCATGAAGAAATTTTTCCTACCTTGTAAAGAAATACTTTCTGTTTTGAAAAATCTTGATATTTAGAATTTGGAAAGCTACCATTAGGAATTATGGTTTGTTTCCAATCCTTCAACCAGCTCTCAGTCCAAAAAGGACCTATTTCCAGTCCCAGAGCAACATAACTTCTTTCACAACCTTCAGTATGGAACTTTATCACAAGCTTTTTGCAAATCTACACTTGCTATATACAAATAAGAATGCAACCTTTATCAGCATGGTCCCTTTACCACCCTCCCAGAGCACCACTGGGTGTTCCTCTCTTCACAGAGGCTCCACTGAGTTTCCCCAAAAAATAATGCTAACCCATGGGGTGAAGTGATCCTGCTCTGCATCAAGGTTTGCCACCTTACCAGGGCTGGAAGTCAGAGGCACTGACTGATAGTGCCTTTTTGGGGCCTTTTGTGGATAGAAGTTCCACTGAAAATCCACAAGGTCTCTAGCAAGCAGCTGTTTGCAATCACAACAGAGACACCTTGGCCCACAGCCCCCTAATTGTGCATAGAAGCCCTTCAGCATGCCCAAATCAGTGTTATCCCAATCTCACTACTTGACAGGATGTGGTTTTCTTGTTTCGACTGCTATACCCTGTCTCTTCATCTCAACCTGATCTAGCTCTGCTCACCTATTGGCAAAGAATCTGCTCATGGTCTTCCGTGGTAAGACTGATGCAAAAAATTCACTGATCTTTGTCACTCTGGCTTCATCATTTTGACATATTGGTCACCAAGTGCCACCACTAGTTTCCTGACTGTATTCTTGCTTTTGAGCTTTTTCCCCCCTTTTTTGAGCTTTTTTCCACCTTTTCCAGGCACACTTATCTCTTCTGTAGCTCTCCTATTTTTCTGTTTGCATTTGAACTGCCATGTTTTATGGCTGCTCTGTTCCCTCTTTTGGGTAATCTTTTCCAGTCTTTCCCCTTTCTGATTCTGTTGGGCCACACACAGTTTTCATTGCATGACTTTCTTATGCTTTTGCTAGCAGGTTTAGGAGTACAGACCACATGCAGGATGGGCTGGCCATTTGTTTTTTAGTAATCAAGTTACTTTCTTGAGGCCCCACACCTTTTATATTGTTGTGCTGTATCCTCAGTGAACAGTGTGTTACAACTCCACACCCTCAGCCCTGCTCCTTGGCTCACTGGGGCTTGTGCAGAGCAGCACACTCACCTGGCAGTGGTGCTGCACAGAAAACTGAGACAGGAAACCTGAGAAATTCTGACCATTTTTGATGGTTTTCTTTCCTAAAATGAGCTTTTGTGTCTGTTTCAGGTACATGTACGGTAAAAACAACTACAAATCTTACAAACCAGACCACTAAAAAATTAAGAAGACTACAAGATGAGTTATTCCATCATTCCTTGGCCCTCCTCAGCACTTTGTTCTAGGAAGGTGACATCATTGGTCGAAAGAAAAATTGATTTTCCATATGTGTGAATGATAGTGAGGACTTTTTTCTTCTCTTATTAATATTCTTTTGGCTGTGTGGCTTTTCCTATTGCAAATATATGCAGGTATTAAAAGAGATGTGACAATGTATGCTTATAGTTTTAACATTCTAAGGATTTTTTTTAACTGCATTTTAGAAACACAGTTACGGTGCTTGATTTGCTGCTGCATTTGTACAATTGGAAAAGAATTGCTGCAAAAGGTTGGTATGTTAAGGAAACTGAACTCAAAAAATACATATGGTTTACAGGCAAAATTCAATGAAGAGTCTGATTAGTTCATGATTTATTTTATGCTTTTAAAGGCAAATGAATTCAAAGTATTTTGAGAGTGTTTTGTGTCCCAGAGGTCCTGTTAGGACTTAATATGGTCTTCTACTTGCTGGAATGGTCCTAAAGAAATAAGTGATATGTCACAACTGTAAGTGAAGGAATGCTGTGTAATATAAACAAATTATTAGCAAAACTGAACCAGCGTTACTTGCCTAATAAATTAATTTTTGGCATATATTTCACAAACATTAATTTTAATGTCTACATCCTCTGTTTTTATTTCCTAGTGATACAGTTTTATGATTGTGACCTCAACAAGGATCTCTATTGATTGTTACCCACAATTGTTTGGCTTCAGTCTCTAACCTGTCAAAACTAAGCCTGTGCCTGGATGTGGGAAGAATAAAGCAATAAGCCAGACCATTTAGTGAAAAGTTGTGCAAAGAAATAGCCATGACTTTTTACCTGGACAGAATTTTAAGAGAATGCTATTTCAATTCAAACCCCAGAAGTGAAGTCTAGTGGACCTAACTTCAGATTAGATTTTGAAAGATTTTTAAAAAAAAAACTCAAAAAGCCCCCAACAAACAGGTTCAGGTTTAGATTAAACATTAGAAAAACATTTTCACTCTAAGGGTGATTGCACACTGGAATAAGTTGTTCGAGGAGATGGTGGGCTGGAGGGAAGGTGGTCTCTGGATGTGGCTTGGGCATGATTATGGTGGTGCTGGGTTGGTGGTTGGACTAAATGATCTTGAAGGTCTCTTGCAACCTTGATGCTTCTGTGATTACATAACTTCAGCCCAGTCATTCAGCTGTCAGCCTCAGAGAGCTAGAGGGCTCCTTGTGAGTCAGTCAGGAGAAACAGGCAAAACAGGGCAGGTGATTCACCCCCAAAGGTGCCTATTTCTGCTCCAGGACTATGAAAGGGAGCTCACATCATGAACTTCAGATCCAGCCAGCTCTCAGACTTCCAGCTTTACTTGAAATGGATTATCCCCAGGAGTTATCTGCAGTGCACATATTCATGCTGGCACAGTTTACATCATGAGGAAAGAATCTGATGCCACAGAGATGACAAAACTACCCAGACCCCACAAATCATGTGGTGTAGTGCAGGACTGGGGTTTTGTATCCCACAGTAGTGTCCTGGCAGGTGAAGAGATGGAGATATGCAGGTGGGCTGCTGGAGGAGAACAGAGCAGCCCTTGGTCACATCTGGCCACAACCACAGGAATTGGTATGGATAGCCCACGGAGTGTGCGACAGAGCTGAGGGAGAAGTCAGCATCCTCCTAATAAAACCCATAACCAAAGGCCAGACATGGTGTCAGATCCCTCAGTTTTCCTTGCCCATTTCAGTTTTTTTCCTCAGATGTTGTAAAGTTTCTCAGAGCTGCCAGCTAGAGTATGCCAGAAAATACTAATTCTGTTAGAAGAAAAAGTCTTTATTTGTGCCAAGAAAACTGCATTTTCAGCAGCACTGAAGAACTTGGCCTTGGGACCAAATGATGGAAATACCTTCTTCTTATTCTTACCACATATGTCTAAGTTCTAGCAAATCATTTCAGGGCTCCACAGGATTCAATGTTCACAGATGAGTGATAAAGAAATGCTAATTAGCACACACATTTTAAACAATTCTTTTCAGTCCTCTTTGAAATTGCAGCAGGATTATATTCTTTGAAAAGACAGGTCTTTTGTGAGAGGGTCACAATTTTTTTTTTGTTATAGCATACAGCATAAAAAAAACTATACATTTAAGAAACTAATCAGGCTTAGTTACACAAAACTTACAGACTTTTAAAAGGGTTGCTGTAAAAATATTATTTAATGCTTGAATGGAAGAAATCAGTTGGTCTGCCTATCTTTTTGCAGAAAAGGCAATCTTAAAACTTTTGCTCATCAGTGGAATTCACAGTAATGCAGCCAGCTCATGTATGTCAGCTGTAATCTACAACCAAGGCAGTTCTTTAATTGGGCTCCATTCCCATTTTCCAGGATGTTCTAGAGGCATCTGCTGAGACTATGCTTCAGCACCATCCCAGCCTACAAGGCCCTAAGCAGTATCTGCCTGATGCACAACCAATGTGCATGTGCACAGAATGCTTCTACATTGCAAACATCTCGAATTTTTGTGGTGTTTGTGATGCCTGAGAACTCATACCAGAATCCAGGGCATCAATAAATCCTCTACAGTAAGCAAGATTAGACTTGTTTCACTTTTGGACCGATTTTGGAGCCCCAGTTAATGAAGGATATTGCAAAACTGCCACCAAGATGGTCAAGGAGCCAGAACTTATAAGATACAGAGAAATTTGAGGACTTTGGGCTGGCAAAGTGGAGGCTAAGGGGGGTCTAATAGCCCCCTTTGAAAAGGCAGGTGCAAAGAGCATACAGTTTTTGGTAATGGCAAATGTCTAAAAGAGATAAGGGCCCAGATTGTGGTTTAGCAAGCTCAGGCTGAACATCAGTAAAAATTCATCCACCTTGAGGGTAGTGCAAAACTGGAACCAGATATCGGGAGACAGGGGATCCCCATCTTTGGAGTTGTAGCAGACTTTGCTAGACAAAGCCACAGGCAAGTTGATCTGGTGTTGTTGATAGCACCACTTTGAGTGGGAGGCTTGGAGAGAAAGCCTCCTGGGGTCCTTTCCCACCAGTATGTCTGTGGAATAAACTGCACAGACTGGGTGATACTGGTAGATCTTCTTTCATCCAGGGGCTCACTGGGGATATCAGTGCTCTGCTCACACCTGGGGCTGTCTTCAGCCCTGGTTTAAGACTCTTTGGCTTGCAAGGGCCACCAATCAAATCTCTCCTGAGACTGGCACTCAATCCTTACCTCCTGTGAATGTCCTTGGCAGCCTAGGAAAGGTGTGCATGAATTTACACATGGGTACATTCATGGTAAGGATCTGCTGCAATCTCCTGGCAGTTCCTGGCTTGGCTGCCACAGAGATCTGACTGTCCCCATTGCTCTTACTATGACTGTCTCACAAAGAATACATTTGGGATGTGGTGTCAGGTTGGGATTTTAGCTTTTATTTGGAGAGGGCTAGAAATCTGGAGCTTCAACCATGCACAGAAACCACCTGCCATCCATACTTTATAATTTGGCTATACTCGCCAAAGCATGTTCAGCTCAGACAAGTTTCTCCAGGGAACCTCAATCCCCAAGCAAATTAGGAGAAAAAAAAAAGTGTATCTCTCAATATTTTCTAGCCAGGTCTGCCAGTTAGTAAGCATGCTGGCATCTGCAAGCTTGCAGGATTTATGAGTGCAGATTATCTCCACAAGCTCCAATGGGAACAGTGACCATAAATCCCTTCACGCCATTAATACACCACTGTGTGCTATCTGCAGTTCAGCACGCTCAGCAGAGTACTGAAGGAAGATGAACATTAGAAGCATTGCTTTCCACTCATCGCTGGCAAATTACCATAAAGAACTACCCTTACAGCAACAACAACCAAAGTAGATGATTAAGTATTTGCCTGGAGACATAGATACAGTCTGATTATTTAGCTTAATTATCTCAGAAAAGTGATAAGTAAAAAGTATTTTCTCAGCAACAGCTGCTATGAGATTTCTTTCTTACTATAAAGATTTTTACAAGTTTGAGTTTTCTCTAATATGTTTTAATAATTTTGAACAAAATATGCAAAGAGAAATACAAGTCTCTTTTACCTTTTAAAGTTGATTGCATTTGTTTTACACAGGGGGGTGGAATCCTGACTACATTCCAGTTAAATATTTAACTTCTGTCTATGTAAAGTTTACCCTAAAGACAGACTTGATGAATGTATCCACCTTCCTTTCCTGATCTGTTGTTCCCCCATGCTGCAACCATCTTGGAGGCAGCCGCATTTCCCTCGGACTGCAAAGCTGGTCCAAGAACACCTCACACAGAGCTTGTCAGAAACACAGAGGGTATGAAACAGGCTCTTGTTTTGACAGGCAGCACAGATAGCAACAGATGCAGTTAAAAATACCCTGAGATTTGCTGCTTCAAGGTTTTATTTTCAGTTGCTGATGATTTTGTCCAACTGAACAACTATTTTTTCACCCTTGAATCTTTCTATCCTTGGTTGATTTTCATTGGAAACTTCCAGCCAAAACATGATGTCCAAAAAGAGGCTAAGAGGCTAAATAATAATATATTTCACATTGCAGCTTTAGCAGTCTCCCATGCTGCAGCATACCCCTGATGTTTGGAAAGGTGATCACCCTGTGCTGTGACTAAAAAAACCTCCCACAGCTGATGGAGTCTGGGGCCTCTGAAAAACACCATCCACTCTGGCAGAATTTAGCAGCTAAATTCCCCAAAGCTCCAAAATTACTGTAACTGTAAATGATGCTGCCAGAGCAGGACCTCTGGTCACCCCAGCCCCCAGGAGAGGCCAGTCTGGCATGGCAGCCACTCAAAACCAGGGAGTGAAACACATCCTTTCTACCACAGCTGGGGTACAGCTCGGGCACCCCCTCCCCACACTGGGGTCCTGGTGTCAAACCTGGGGTGACACCTGGGGCTCTCCTTCCAGGGCCAGGCTCCTCCTCCTGGAAGGTCAACAGCAGATTCCTCCTTCCAACCTTACCTTAGAAGTAACTCGCTGGTAAACTGTGCCTGACACTGCACCACTGAGATTAGAAAAGAAAGTACAAATCCATTTGATTTTAATTATGTATTTTGTTCAACCTGAAATATGTTTCTTTGGTTTAGTTTGGGTAATTTTTAATGAATGTAGAGGTACAGACCCTGTAGGGCAGTGGGGAGATGGAGGGGGCCAGGGTGCAGCACTAACCCCAAATCAAACCTCATCCCTAGTGCTGTGTTCCAAGCTGACTCTGACTTACTGCCTACCACTTTCCCTGGGGAACTTGAGAAACTCTGCCAGGATATTTTCTTCCTCTACTCTTGCAAGTTTTTTGTGTACAAAATAGTCAAGTTGTTGGATAAGCCAAGTGGGTACTCTGAACATGAGACTCTCTCTCCCACAGTGGATATTCAATAGTCTAGTACAATATTGACTGAACTCCAAAAGGGGCAGCAAAGGGTCTTGCAGTGTGTAAAAGGCCAAAGAGTAGCTAAAGGACAATGAACAAAACCTCCTGAGTGGTTTGTACGTGGAGGCTGGGTGTCCTTACAAGACCTGCATTAGCTGAACCTATTGTTGGAGAGAATTTAGCAGCACTTGTCTGGGCATGCCCTACAGAGCAAGGTAAGGCAGTCTAAAGGCTCTAAATCCCTCTTCCTGCCAGTAAAGGTCTGGATGGACCCATATCCCATAAAACTGAAATAACACCAGGGTGAATGAGTGTCAAAGGCTACGTGCAGAGTCAAAACAAGCAGAGTATTGGATACCTGTCTTATGAGGCAGGCCCTCAGAGCCCCCAAAGAGTCTAGATACTGCAGAGAAGCCTTTTGACCTCTGGACATGGCTATTTTCTGGCTGAAGGACATTGCTGCTCACAGTAAGGAGGGTGACACAGCTTGTGCTCCGAGCTGGGACACTGTTGTCCCCAGCTTGGCATGCCGGTCCTGAAGGGACTGGGCTGCCGTGTCATGCCAGAGGTGTAGACACAGGGAGCAAGAGCCATTTCCACAGGAGGGGCCGGAAACACCAGCAGAGCAGCAGGGTAGAGAGTATGAAGCATCTAACTTTAGATGCAAAGGTAAATCTCCCAGGGCCAATGACTTAAGCTATGGGAGAGTTCTGCTGACGGTGACAGATGGTTTGGTCAAGGCACTTCAGCATCACAAGGCTCCCTGTTGGGCACAGTCATTCACCAGGGCCTGTCAAATACTACTGCTACTAGAGAGCTCCATTGCACAATGAAATGGCCCTGCCTTTGTTTCTGCCTCGCCTTCAACCACCAAACCCTCTCAATCATCATTAGCTGAGGCAGCTCTGCACAGTATTTTGCTGATCCCTGGAGATGTACCTTGAATTCCATTTAAGTCCAACTGTAGATTCCTGACTGCTTTATTACTGAGTTCACCTTAAATCTTTAGGCAGCCTTCAGACACTAAGGCAGCCAGGCAGTAACAGTTAAATAACCTTTTAAATATATAAATAAAAATTACTCCAAAGACTGCATATGCTTGTTATTTTGCTGAGACTAAACTAAATTTTCAGCTCCAGGATAATGGATTTGTTTAAATTAAAGAACTCCGGTCTTTCCGGTTTGTGATTGTTTTCTTCTAAGATACAAGCCAAGTGAGTATTAAATGAGCCCAGAGCAAGAGGAGAGGACAAAGTGAAAATATAATTTATTTACATAGTGAATGCTCCACACAAGGTTCATAAAAACAAACCATATTATGAAAAGTGAATTAAAGCCCAATTGCTTCCAGGTCCAAAGAGTTTGATGAGCTAATTAAGTCAGGCTTTCTCAAATCCAACCCTTGAAGTCTCCAGGGAAGGTGAATAGCTGAGGGACACACTTTCAGACCACCTGTTCATGAATTCATTCCCTTTCACAGCGTGGCTCTGCAGCCTGAAGCAGAGCAGTGAGAGCCACCTTCCCTCTTGGAGCTCCTCCCAGGAAAGGTGATCTGTCTTGCAATGGTCTGGCGCGTCATCACTGTGATCTGGGGCCATCACTGTCCACGGGATGAGGCCAGGGCTGCTCAGCTTTGTGTCACGGGCTGAGCAGCAGATTAAATTCTCAGCATCCTATGTACAATCTGTAAATGTCTGCTGAATGATATTTGATGTCTCCTTACTAAAAACATTATTTTAAAATCCTGCTGACTCCCAACAATGACTACCACAGGGACAAGGTCCTCTGGCAGCACAAACTGGGACAATTCCCAGACAAACTTGATTCCAGGACTTCAGAAGTGACAAGTTTTGGATGCTACATGTCGTTATCTGAGACTGTACCCAATGCTGTAAATTTCTTTATAATATGTGTTTATCCAACCTCATGTTTTGCAAATCCACATGTCAGACCTTGAGCTTAGATTTTTTTGTTTCACTCTTTTACTCTGTCAGTTTCACACCAGGAAAAGTCCAGAGTGTATACAAATAGTATGTTCAGCTTAGCCCTCTTCAATTGGTTTTTCCAAGTATTTTATGATAAAAGCTTCCATTTTTGGTGGATCAAACTATTTAAATCCTAATTTCATCATTTCTTCAAAATATAGGTTTGATTTCACCCATAAACCCTTTGCATGAGAGGATGCACTGTATTTCATGATGTTGGTCAAATTCCCACCTGATTTTCAAACCCTGTTCCAGGAAAGAAAATGTCTAAATTCATTGAAGTATAATCTGTTATGGGGTGACTTCAGATTGAGGGTACATAATTAGATTTGGTCCATTTTTAAGTGACCTTTGGCAATAATTCAGGAAACATTTATTCAGTAAATGAAAGTACATTATGCACATCACAGAATTGTAATTCTGAGATTTTTGATGTACAAAATAGTTTTGATCATTCTACAGCAATATGTAGGACAGGTTTTAGTCTGAAAGCTCTGGAAAGCCACATTTTCTTTGTACACATAATGTATCCACTGTCAGAGGGAAGCTGGTGACCTATGGTCCTCTGAAACAAAACAAACCACACTGGCTGTGTCACAATCTGAAATGTTTATAAAGGTCAAGGGACTCTGACTTTTTGTCTCTGTGCCATTGTTAGGCCACTGTCAAGACAAATACAATCATTGTTTCAAAGCTCTGTAATTCATATTTGTACTTTGAAAGCAAGAAATATTCCTTAAATGGTAGGGGTAATATAACCTCACATAACACATACTGGTATTTCCACAAATTATGGGCCAAGTATGCTTCCACACAGAGAATGATTTTATATTCCAATGGGTGCACTTTTCATTCTGTTGTATGTCGAAAGTTGTTGCTCTCTAAGGTCCAAAGCACTCTAACACACTCTCTCCAACCATGTGCAAAATGGAATATCAGAAATTATTGTGAAATTAACTGTTTCAAGAAAAATTAGTCTCCAGTTACCCAAACTCTTCAGATTGCAAATAAATCCAGCCTTGTTCTAATACAATTAAATTTATTTCCTTTTATAAAGCCTTCTAGGAAAGGATCTGGTATGTCAGTGGTTGGATATACTCAATTCAATATATGTAAATATGAAAAGAATTTTTATGCAAAGCTTTTGTTGGCTTGTCGCACTGGTGCATTAAAAATTGGCAGTAGCACCACTTTCCTCTTTGAGAGCTATTTTCTCAATTTAGATGTGATTTTACAGTCCTGTAAGATGCTAGAAAATAAAAGGAATCATACATCCTTTTCTATCCTAACATGGAACTCCTGGTGGAAAATAATCTCTTGCCTATACTTAGGCATTAGGAAAAAACAGGCTGAATTCAGATATGAGAACAAATCTTCAAAAGCTACAAGTTCTCTCCTAAACACTTCTGGTTTTATTAATTCTCAGTGTTGTCACAGAAACCCCACCAAACTGCTTTTTTTTCATGAGCTTTCTTGTAATTTCTGCTCTTGGACTGAAAATAGATGGGGGTAAAAAATCTGTTCTAATTCTCTACTAAAACTCCTTATAGAGAGCTTCAGCTGTCTTGGTAATATGCCATAAGAGAAAACATTTAAGCTTTCTTGTATCTATTCCAACAACACCCAGGAAATGAAAAGAAATGAGGGGATGTAATGAAGATGGAGACAGTGCTTTCTCAGTAGTAGTGCCCAGTGAGAGGACAGGAGGTAATAGGCCCAAACTAAAATATTGGACACTGCACTTACAAAAGCATTTTTTACCATGAAAATGGGAAACAAAGATGGCATAGGTTGCCCAAGATGTTGATTTAGTCTCTGGATTGGACACAGTCCTGAGGAACTTGTTTTCAGCAACAGACTGGACTAGGCAGTCTCCTAAGGTGCCTTCCAGGCTCAGCCACCCTGTGATTCTCCTGTACGTTGATTTCCTCCCAGAAAGTACAAACCCATTACTCCAGGCAATGTTCTCAGGCACAACTCAACATGTTTTTGGACAAGCAGAAGAGCACAGCTCTGGACAAAACCACAAAGCAAATCTGCTGATGGTGTACATGTACCATAATTTAAATCCATATAAAGCATAGGTCACAGTCCAACAAAGCCCAGCACACTGATCTCTGCACCTTAGACTGCAAAGAAATTTGGAATAAATAAATTTATAAGGATCCTGGCAGCATTTAATTTTTTATTTTGAAGAGCAGCACACCCTCTATGCTCATGTGCAATTTCTTGGTATGTCCTAGGAGAGCATCTATTTCATACCAAAGCTCCTTTACAAATTAGATCTGCAAGGCAGAGACACCTTATTCCAGTCAGATCTCCAGTGCAGTTCACCCCCTCAGGAAATCCTCAGAAAAGTCTGTGTGTCTACACTGACTATGCTGAGAGCAAAGACCATCTCTGACAGAGGAGCCCACACTGGAGGTGTCTGCACAGATGAACTTCACCAGTACTGACAATAACCTGAGATCTCACTCCTCAAGGAAGCTCCTGCCTAGACAGCTCCCAGCACAGCTTTCAGGCTTCGTGCACTTCTGTGCCACAGAACAGCTTTGAACTCCAGAAGGAAGCAAGAACCATACAAGAGATGTTCATCTAGAAATTCCCCGTCTTAGGAAGGGTGTCACTGTGTTTAGTAGGTAGACAAACATATTCTGGTAATAAGGGGGAATATTTCAAGCTAAATTTCCACTTACATATTGACCTAACTTTTGACCCACAAAAAGTCTACTTCAGTGTCACAACTTGCTGAATGTCCTTCAATTAAAACAATTACTGAAGCATATGGGCTCTCCAAGCTTACAAACATTAGATCCTAGAAATTAAATCCAACAAGATCCATAGGCCAACAAGGCTGTATTAAGACTGTAAAGACAACAAAACCATCAAAATCTGGAAGAGGCTGAGCAAAATGCAAAACTTTCCCAGCTGTCATTATCTTTAAAATATCTCCATTCTGTAACACTTGGTTGGCTTTTCATTTTTGGGGGAGAGTCAGCATGAAATCACATTTCATACTGAGCCTAGCAAGTGACAGTGCCTCCTATATTCCTGTCAACAAGGAATAAATTGGATTAGTCTCAGACAGCGTATGGTGTTCTGAAGATGTAAACATATGCCAATAAGAAGTAACATAACTCTCCAATTTAAACAAAGTAATGCACAAAGGAAGCCAGCAAGAGCCATACCAAACTTGTGTTAGTCATAATAGGCAGCTGCAGAACATGGGATGCCAGAAGATTTACCCAACCCCTAGTGACCATTAAAAATGTTGTAAATAAGAAGGGCAAACTTGTTTTGCTGAACTTATAAATGACATAAAATATCATATGCTGGAACACGGAAGGAAGATTCTGGGGAGGAAAATATGAATTTACACCAGCACTTTGAATCTGATCTGTAGTGACTGCAACTTGTGTTACTGCCTGGTCATGATGCAGTGCCCAGGCAGTAACCCAGGAGTAACTGTCTTCACTTTGTTTTTCAGCTGCTACAGGCATGCAGAAGAGAACCAGCCATGCTGGTCAGTGGTAGCTGTTATTGTGAACTGGGAAAAGGGGATGACACTGGAAAACTGATCTGCACTCTCATCTCTCACCGAGGTCAAAATTGGATTACACTGGACAAGGAGGGGAGGAATAAGATAATCTATTCCTGCTGCTCACAGTGGACTAAGGAGCCTGTTTTTCAAGTCCCAAATCCAGCAATAAACACACAATTCTTTCTGCCATCCATAATCAGGCAAAAGGTAAAAATAGATGCTACAGAATCAACAGAGTTTCTCCACGTTCACACCAAGGTAAACAGATGTCCTGACATGCAACTACTTGTATGTTCTAGTACAAAGATTTAATTTATTTTAATCTTGTTACCTACTGCTTGGTTCCTTGCAAATGGACAGGTTTTTCACCCCTTATGGGTGAGCTTTATGGAAAATTGTCTCTGAAGAGTCTGAAGAATCTGTTGGAGCTGTCCTGGAGGATACAACAGCTGGGTGATATGATCTGCTGCTAGCTATGGACCATATGCTGAGCAGAGTCTATGCACACAAACACAGTTCCCTCCTCCCATTAGCAGCTGGGAAGAAACTGAATTATATAGAAATGAATCAAACCTTCATTAATCTGCATGAAATACACAATATTTACGTGCCTAGATGACATTCAAGGGAAACTATTTTGCACAAAGGCAAAAAAATCTGTCAGAGAACAGATGCATAAAACTTAATATTTGATTCTATTCTCACTTGCTGCAATCAATTGTTTAATGTTCTGTAATGATAATGCATGGAGGTCTTACACCTTTGAGTTTGGTTGCCTTTACCAATTAAGCAGTTTTCAGACTAAGAGACAGCGCTGTGCCTGTGTGAGCCAGCACAACAGCAGTTACAATCTCTGGAATGGCCTGTACCACACCTTTTACATTGGAGCCTCTGAAGCACAGAAAATGCTGCCCAGGACATCAGCAGCATCCTTAGACCTTCAGAAAAAAAAGCTCCATGGAACAAGCTGCGAAATAAAAGAGCCACTGTGCTGAAATACACATTTAGAGCAAGAGAAATATTACCAGGTAGAAGGCTGTGTCTACAGCACAGCCAAATAAATAAATACCCAAGGCTTTTCTAACCTTTCTTCTCCATCTCTCCTAGTGTTCCTCTGAACAGCGCATCTTTTGAAATAGGAGTCTTATAGCAAAATGGATGTGGAGTAATGGTCCCCACAGATCTCTGTCAGATGTTGCAATGCACTTTTCTTTAGCAAACCTGGTCTTTTTCAGCAAGCATCTTTCCCTGGCAGCCCAATGGTGTTTTTAGACACTGTATTCAACTCTGCTTGGGGTGGTAAACAATAGTCCACACCAATAAGAGCACCTGATTAACATATATTGTAATCTTTAAAAAATACTACCTATACATGTATATGATAAAGAGGGTATAACCGAGTCAAAGAGAAGGATGTATCACAAGTGCTCTTCCCCAGGCTCAATACTGGAGCTAGTTCTGTTTAATATCTTGAAATGACATCTTCCCAGATGTCAAGAGCGTCTTCAGACCTTGCAAGCAAAAACTCCATGAAACAAGCTGCTGAATGGAAGAGTTTCTGTTTTTCTCCACCAGTGATCTGGACATAGGGGATTGAGAGCCCCTCAGTCAGTTTGCAGGTGACACCAAGAGTTGGGTGGGAGTGTTGATCTGCTGTAGGGCAGGAAGGCTCTGCAGAGGGACCTGGACAGGCTGGTTCACAGGGCCAGGGCCAAATGTATGGATTCAGCAAGGCCAGGTGCCAGGTCCTGCACTGGGGTCACAACAACCCCAGGCAGTGCTGCAGGCTGGGGGCAGTGCCTGGGAAGCTGCCCGGTGGAAAAGGACCTGGGGGTGCTGGACAACAGCAGCTGAACATGATCCAGGGTGTGCCCAGGTGGCCCAGAAGGCCGATGGCATCCTGGCCTGGATCAGCCAGGGTGTGGCCAGCAGGAGCAGGGCAGTGACCGTCCCCCTGTGCCCAGCACTGCTGAGGCCACAGCTCCAATCCTGTGCTCAGTTCTGGGCCCCTCAGTGCAAGAGAGACATTGAGGGGCTGGAGCGTGTCCAGAGAAGGGCAACGGAGCTGGGGAAGGGTCTGGGGCACAAGGGCTGTGAGGAGCAGCTGAGGGAGCTGGGGGTGTTCAGCCTGGAGAAAAGGAGGCTCAGGGGGACCTCATCACTCTCTGCAGCTGCCTGACAGGAGGGTGCAGCCAGGTGCGGTCAGCCTCTTCTGCCAGGCAACAAGTGACAGGGACAAGAGGAAACGGCCTCAAGTTGCACCAGGGGAAGCCTAGATTAGATATTAGGGACATTTTCTACACCAAAAGGGTTGACAAGCACTGTAACAGGTTTTCCAGGGAGGTGGTGGAGTCACCATCCCAGGAGATATTTAAAAGACATTTAGGTGTGGCACGGAGGACATGGTTCAGTGGTGGACTTGGCAGGGCTGGGGTAATGTTGGGCTTGATGATCCAACGTGTTTTTATCATTCTGTGATTCTGTGTTTGGAGATAGGGCAGGGGGAAGAGTGAGAGAAAGAAGAAAAACTATTATCTGTGGATCCCCAGAATAAAGAGCAAACAGCAGCAGCTGTACCCCTGCTGAGAACAAATGAGGAGTTGACAGCAGTTAGTAGACACCCACGGTATGTTTTTCAGCTGCTGCTCGGGATAAAATCGTACATCAAGGAAAGACATTCCAGTGCTGGCTGATGAAAACTGACAACAGAAATTTCGGTGTACCAGCTCTGGCACAGCTCTGTTTTGAACTCCTCAGGTAGGATTCAGCTCAAAGACAAGCATGGCTAAATTTAGCAGCGGGCATGCGCAGTGGGTACCTCTGCTCCCTTTGTTGTCAGTGGAGATACAATCAAGTCTCTCCCAGAACCCAGAGAGATTTTCAACTCACCATAAAACAGACAGGGACAGGTATGGCTATCTGGACTTCACTGACTCTATTGTCAGGGCGTGACTCCACAGAAAAGCATCTTCTGCTGCTCCTAATTATCCCACCTCCAGCAGCAATCCCAGCAGAGAAGTGTCTTTCACACATCCTCTCTGATATCTACCGGGCCCATGAAACTCTCTTGGATACCTCACAGCACCTAAATCAGCAATAGGCACACAAATATAATCAACTGAATTCCATGGTAGAGCTCCACTGCTGAGATTTAAGGGTCAGATCCAGAATCCTGCAGACAGAAAGGCAAATAATACTTTACAAAACATGAAAAACAAGTGTTTTCCTACTCTTGCTCTGCATTCTCTGCATTCTCTGTTTCTGCATTCTACCTTCATGTTTTTCAGGCATTCCACACAGCTTTAATTCCAAGAGCCATATTAAAAACACAACAATGTTTAGTAAAGCCTCAAATAGCTCCTATAGAAGAGGTTAATAACCAACAAGGCATTTCTATTCCTGCTTCATATATAGTTATATTTGTTCTGTAAATAAGAAAATGCAAATGTACTTTCATGCAAATGTAACCTTTCTACTTGTAAAAGCTGAATGAAAAAAGTGTCAGCATCTGTTGGCTTTATAATAAATTTTACAACATCTAGAAGTTGGGCAGAAGGAAAGCTGAAGAATTTTGTTCCAAAATTACTAAAGAACAAAAAAAAAATACAAAATATATTTCTACCTCTCATCATGCAAGTTTTTAGTAAGTGCTGGTAGGCATCATAGTGGTGGTATAGAAACATTTTCAAGGACCTACAAAAAAAAGCAGATCTGACAAAGATAGTGACATGTTTCTTCTGTTCCACTCAGACAAGAAAAAGATTGACAATTAGCACCTTCTTATTGTCATTTGGAATGCCAACACTTAAACTGTAACCTATATTCCATCAAAAGCTCCAGCTATGTTGAAAGATCTCTGGAACTGGCCCCAAGAATATAAATGAACCAAAACTAATAGATAGGATAGGCTGCTGCATTTAAATTCACTATGATTAAATCATTACAATTTTTTACTGCAACATCATCGCATTTTATTGTGCTTGACACAGTACTGCCCTGAAAACCTTCATGTCAGGTAATCAGGGTCCCCAGGCATTTTCCCCAGATAAGTAAGAAAGCAGCTGTGGATAGCTTGGCTGTAGCTCAGCTGCAGGTGGAAGGTGAGGAGAAAGAGAAGCCTTAGGCTTTTAGCATCTGGTCAAATTACAGAGTTACAGAATCAGACAATACTCTGAGTTGGAAGGGACCCACAAGGATCATTGAGTCCAGCTCTTAAATGAATGGCCGACACTGGGATAAAACACACAACCTTGGTGTTATTAGCACTATCCTTTGAGGAAGAAATACTGAAAAAAGAATGCCTAAGTGAAGCAAAATGAAAGGAAACCTGCATAAGGGGTATTGGTCACTCATTGGAGTTGGTAAGTCTTGGCTGGTTTTCATGCAGTGCTTACCTTAGGGAAATGCCCCCACAAATTCACTTCAAAGCTTTGGCTGATTTGGTATCCCATCAGAGGTGGTGAAGAGTACTGAGAGAGAGCCACAGTCATTCTATTTTAAGCCTACATTTGAGTGGCAGCAGAAATTCAGAATAGCTCAAGCAGAGTTTGAGATACAAGAGCCTGCATGGAGAACAGAAGGTCAGCAATAGCTGATGAAATGCCAGCTACATGTGAGGTGCTTCATTGATTTTAAGGTCAGAAATAAATTTATAGTCCCTACTGATTCAGAATTTCAACAAACAACTTCCACTGGGAACAATTATTTACAAGTGTACAGAATTCAATTTATGTGGCCCCTGAAAGGATATTGTGAGTCACTAAAAAAAGAAGTAATAACTGAAGTTGTGTGTGCAAATTATGTCATCTAGGATTAGTTGAAAATAAGAAAGAATGGACTGGAAATACAGACCAGATATGATTAATAGGAAGTATAAATAAATATTAAAATAATTAAGCAACTTCTTAATCATAGATCTATTCTACCGGGGACACTAACAAAGCCAATTGTTAGCATTTGTACACTTATAATTTGGCAAAAAAACTCTTCAACAAAATACAGAAATATATCATGAACAGCAAATTTTTTCATTTACTAGGGGGCCTTAAAGACACAACACATTGTTTTTCGAATCACCTGCTTACATGTAAATTGCTGTACCAAAAAAGACCAGGGGTTCATCTGGTTCAGCTTGATGCCTGCTTCTGGCATCAGGAGGCATAAAAACACACCTCATAATGCACCTGGACTTCTGTGCCAAGCTGTGTCACAGGGAGAAAATCTCAGCCCCAGCCTGAGCAGGCAAATGGATTTTGCCTTCAAGTAGGAGTCCAGTTCAATTTCTCCAGCACTCCTTATTTCACTTTTTGCCTTACATTTTATTTAAGTATAGACTGGAATCTCTTAAAATCTGAAATCTCTTCTCACTTAATTTCAGTCTATCCATGGAGGGCTTCCATTTGCCTCTGGGACACAGCAGGACAAACAAAGCCATTGTTTGTCACTTTACACAGCACTTCACTTCCATTTCATTGCCTGACTTGGAAGGCCATTTCCCATCATGGAATTAGACAAACCTATCTCTGTTAGGACAGTGTATGTGGTCTCTTATTTCAGTACTGCATAAGGCCAGACCTTTTCAATGGTGGCTAGCACCTGGGTTTTTAACCCAGGTTCCACTGTACATGTCAGCAAGGTCCTCTAATATTTCATGAGAACCTGCTCAAAACATTTTTGGTTGGTTTTAGATTGTGCTCTTCTGAAAGCAGCACCTGGAAGTGAGGCATTTCAATAAAATATGTCCATTCCCATGAGATCCTTCAACAGAAAAATGGCTGCAGGCTTTGTTTAGACAAAGGTTGCAGGATTTTTCTGCCACATGAGTTTTGATACATTTCAGTATTTGATTTTGATTATTTTCTGTTACATATCAGTGAGCTAACAGTGGGTTCTACAGTACATGGTGTTTAATGCTAAATAAGTTGCACTGTGTTTAATATTGAAAAGCAATAATAAGGTCAAACCATAGCATCATAGAATCATTAATGTTGGAAGAGACCTCTAAGACCATCAAGTTCAACCATTAACCTAACACTTCCATGTCCACCACTAAATCACCTCCCTATGAACCACATCCACACATCCTTTGACTATTTCCAAGGACAGTGATTCCACCACTTCCCTGAGCAGCCTGTTCCAATGCTTGACCAACTTCTCAGCGAAGAAATTTTTCCAAATATCCAATCTAAACCCACCCTGATGAAACTTGAGGCTATTTCCTCTTGTCCTAAAATGTGTACAGATATGAGATTATATTCTGAGTTACAGCAGCCTAAATAGTAATAGTAAATAGTTTTAAGACATTGGAGCAAAATGTGCTTGGCTGGGCTCCATAGAAAACAGAACAAAGCAAAGAGCCAAAGATATTAAGGTTGTTGTTGTGCAGGGCTCATCCATCCATGGGGCAGGACTTGGCACTATTTCTTGCTGAATTTCATGAAGTATCTGTCATTCAATTCCTCCAGCCTGGCTAGGTCCATCTGAGTTACATGCTAATTTGCCAGTGAACCAACAGGTCCCCCAGTTTGTTGTCATCTGCAAATTTGACAAAAGCACACATCCAAGCAGCCCCTGCAGGCATGGCTACCAGCCTTCTCAAGAGACGCATATTATTTTATAAATGTTTTTTATTTAGGAGCCTGTTCAACGTTCCCTCCAAAATCCTCTTTCCCACTGGAGTATGGCTGCACTCTGACACACTGATTTCATATCTGTTTTGTCCCAAATGTGTTTATTCTGGTGTTCTCTCCATGTGGTGTTTTCTGCCATATGTTGCTGTGCAGGGTGAGCTGTGTCTGCTCTGTGGATGCCAGTGGGTGCCAGAGGGAAACGTCCACACTTCCACATTCATGCCCCAGGAGAAGCTCACACACAACAAGTTGTGGACGCATTCCTCTTCACAGAGAAAAGCAGGGCACAGCTTCCCAAGGATATTTTCTGGGAATCACAATGAGGAACCTCAGAGAAAGAAGAAACAATTCTTATCTCATTTGCTGTGCCTGTGTATGTGCAAAAGTAGAATGCAATATGGAGACTGTTTACCCAAAGTTTGGGTGTTTTGTTTCCTTGGCTATCAGGGCCAGGCGCGTGTGCAAACTGTCAGTCAGCAGACAGTCACGAGATTCTGGGCACTTGAGTGGAGTTGAGTCCTTGTGCAGGTTCATTTTAGATGGAGTGTAATATAATATAGAATAATATAGTATAATAAAGTAATTAATTAGCTTTCTGATATCAGTGGAGTCAGATGCATAATTTCTCCCAGACGCTGGGGTCGCTTTTACTGTAACAAGTGTCAGAGGCAGCTGCCTGTCACTGTTATATTTTCTGGAAAAATCCCTTCACCAGGATTTCTTCTCCTGGGAAGCTGAGAAGCCTCAGAGAGAAATGAAAACAATAATTATCTGATTGCTTCTCCTGTGTTTGCTGCTTTGGAATGTGCTCTGGAGATTGTTTACCAACTGGTCATTGTTCGATTGGTTTAATGTGAATTGCTTTAACTTAATGACCAATCACATCCAGCTGTGTTGAGGCTCTGGCAAATCGTGAGTTTTTACTATCATTCTGTGTAGCCTTCTGTTTGTATCCTTTCTCTATTCTTTAGTATAGTTTTAGTATAGTATTCTTTAATATAATATAATATAGTAAAATAATAAATTAGCCTTCTAAGAACATGGAGTCAGATTCTCAATTCTCTCACCTCATCCTGGGGACCCCTGCAAATACCATAGCTGCCCGCGGCAACATAGGAGGTGCCAGAGATCCATACTGCTGGAAGCACAATGCAAATGGAACCCCTCTCCAGGACCACCCTCCCCAGCCAGGCTGAGCATAGGAGCACCACGTAGAGCATGTGTGCAGACAGTGAGTAGAGTACCAACAATACAGGGTGTCTGCTGGGATGTGATCTGCTGGCCATTCCCAACAGGACTGCTTCTAGCCTCTGCCTCAGAGTCATTTAGACACACACAGCAGCAACTGGACTGAGCAAGAGGACTGCTCACAGGATGAGGTTTCAGGGTAGGACTTGTTTCATCCAGTGTCAGCCATATGAAAGTTGGGAGTTTAAGCCATTAGGATCCTGCTATGCTAATGGGGAGAGAAGACCACAGAAGGAACCTTAACTTACCCTTCCTACCCTTCTTCAGGATAGGATGGATCATCCCTTGCAAGTCCCCGTCCCTCTCCAGTAATTAGAGGAGACCAAACATCCTTAGGTTCTCCTTCAAGTGACTAAATTTCAATGAGGATGAGAATTCTTCAGCCTGTGTAGGGGTAGTATATATTCAATGAATGAGGTCTTTTACTAGCACTTAAAAAGTCAGAGCTCTGATGGGATCAAGGGAAACTCTTTGTCTCAACAGCACTGCTCTCTTTCATTCCCCTTCCTCCCCCTTAGTGCTCAAGCTGTCTATTCAGTTTGCAAACTTTTTGAAGCCAGGACCTGGCTCCTCTCTGCTGGTAGAGCAGCTGGCACATGGTTAGTCCTGTACAAACAAACAATAACAATGCTCTCTAGAAGCAGATGTTTGGAACCTGTTCTCAGATGGAAGTGGCTCTGTCTAATTTGATGGAACACAAGTAATGTGTTACGTGCAATTACCTCCATATGAATGTTGAACTCATTAATTAAAAGGGGACTTGGAGAATTTATTGCACACTATGTCAGCCTGGCCTTGCAGGTAGATGTTTTCCATACAAATGACTATGGATGTCAATCCTGGTGTTCCTAACACCCATTGTGAAAATGTCACTGAATGCTGTGGGGGACAGACTTGATTCTCTCCTCAGAGGAATGACTGTGAGTATTCTTTTCCCTTCAATATGAGCAGAATGACAGAAATATTTTTAGGCCAGTGAGGTTATCACTAGACACTGATAATTTTATTTGAGATTTTAAAAATGTTTAAAGATAGTGTATGAGTACTTGAACTCTGATGCTGTTTCTCTGATTTCATAGACAGATTACATATCTGGGCTGCTACACCAAGCAGATAGCTTTCAGACAACAGAAAAGCAAAGGTGTGAGATAGGTGGTATTCATTCTGCTCATTCGGTATTTCTTGCTGAATTTTAAAATGCTGACTAATATGCTAGGTGCTGGACTGGAAATGATTCTCCCTTTGGTCACCCATCTGGACCAATCAGGCTTTTACTGTAATCAGGCACTCTAGAGACAATGTTAGCAGATAGTTTAACTTACAGGAATTTAGTGAAAAGGTATGAACCATATGCTTTCAACATATCAGAATATACCTGAGAAAAAAAGTATTTATTTATATACACACTAGAATATATAAGTACAGAATTTCAATGTAACAGTGTTTTCCTTTCAGCTGAAATTGACTCTTACACTTCCATCAACCCCAAGAGTCTTTCACAGGTGCAGATACCAGATCTCTGTGTCCTTAACTTGGCTTCTGGCTTCTAGAACCCTGACCTCACTTCACCAATCACTTCTGTTTATAACTGTATCAATTTAAGTTATTACTCATTACCAGCAGCATAAGTCAGAGAGGAGTCAGTCAGAGAGCTAGTTTCAATTTTCTGCTATGACTACTAACAGATTCAGAGCTTCAGACAGAAAAATATGTGCAGAATGAGTGCTTCTGAAGTGTCTTCAAATTCACAATTTCTGGTGAAGAAACATGGAAAATGGTTCTTTGGCATCCCAGGTTACACCTACTTTGCTTAGTGGTCACTTATTCTGACCGTGATAAGTTCTAATCAAAACCTCACAGGACAGGCTTCTCCCAGAAAAAAAAAATGTTTTGAAGCAACAAACTTTGTTGGCAATCACATTCATTTAGCACGATATTTTGTGCTAGGATCAAATGTTTTCAACATAAAGGAAAATGCTGGAAGAAATTGTTACTGTAAACAGTTGCACCTCTTGACATTACACAGTCGTTGTCTTTTTTTTTCATTCAGAATGTAGCACCATTTCATTAAAACATGAAGGGGAAATCATGTGATATACAGAAAAAAAAGAGATGTTTCAAAATCATGCAGAATTATTTTAATATATTATGTTCTGTATAATAAGGAATGCTCAAAATTTCTGCAGTTCCCAGCTGAGAACAAAAACAAGCACTACAGTGAGAGAAAGCCCCATGGGAGGTAATTGTGCATTTTGACCAGCTCTATTAATAGCCCTGAAATTCTGATTAAGTTTGGGCTGCAGGCCATAAAGTTAGGATTATCTTCATATGGAATTTGAAAGAAAAATGGAGCCTGAAAATTAGCAACTATTAACTAATTAGAAAGCTCATTACACTGGAACAGCACGTCAGAGGAATTCATGGAAGACCTTTCTCTTGTAGAACTGAACACACAGATGGACAAAACACTTAGAAAGCTCTGCTATGGACAAGAAAAGAACCTAATAGATTGATCCATCCCAGCAAAATGTTTCCATCTCTATTATTTGTCCCTGACAGTGAACAGTAGATGCTGAGTTTTATCAAGAAGACTGAGCTTGATCTAACTGCTGCTGAGCCTTTTGGAGTTTCATCCTTTCAGCTTTCAAAAATACTTCAGCTAATTCAAGAAATTTCTCAAACCTGAATGTTTTCTTTCATCTTTCAGAGGAAATGATTCTCAGCACTGCATGAGGAGTATTTTCAGTTCTGAAGTTTGAACTCACTGTAGTAATTGGAAATGTGAAATTTTTTTAGTAAGCTACGTTTGCTCCTTGAAACTTCACTCTCTGAGGCATATTTCCAGATATGCTCTTTCACAGACACAGCATGTTCCAAATTGTCCAGTCCTCCCATGCACTGGAAATGCAGCACTTGTACCAGCAAGAACAGCAAGACTGCTTTTCTCAATTTTTGGTTTCTATCATTTTTTTAAGCAGTTGTTTACCTCCATCCAAGTAACCAAGTTATTTGATACACATAAAGTACTTTCACGATGAAATTTTAAGGATAATCACTCATTGTTTTGTTCCATCCAGTTCATTTTTTCCAGTTTCTATGGTGAAAACTATGTGATATCCATAGTAAATTCCTTGCTAGTTAAAATATATTCCACTCTCAATTTTCCAGGAACTCAATATGATCACATTGTACTTCAAGAAATGAAAAATTGACTTTCTGAAAACAAGAAAGTGTCCAAGGCCCCAAATCACTTAATTTTCTGTGGCTGGTTAGAAGATTCCATTCCCTGAAATCTGTGGTCTGGTCATTGCCTCCCACAGCTTTGATATCTCCTTGTTGCACTGTGAGGTAATACAAATAATGTCAGCAGCATTGCTAATAAACAGGTTAAATAAATAATGCACTTGATGTGACTCTTTCAGGGCTTGGAAGATTCCAGTTAGCACACAATCTACACATCCAAGATATCCTCAGCCATGCTAGCTCTAAGAAACAAATCCAAATTGCTTTCATTCTCACACAGTACCTCTGCCAGTGCTCCCCAGCAATAAATCATAAATCAAGATCCCACACAGGTCTCGAAGGCACAATGCAGCCTGCACCTACTTCTACATGAAGTCCTCAGCTGACAATTCATGTCTTCAGCACAATAAATCTCACTAAGGCAAGAGTAAAAACTTCTCTGTACAGGGGAGAAAAGCTCCCAGACTTTCTTGGAAGGCAGCACTGAACTCTGAGGCGTGCTTGCATTGAGAGCAGAGCCAGGGCCCAGCCTCCCTGCCTGCCGCTCCCAGGGCAGAGCACACTTCTTTGACTCTGTCTCCTCTAAAGAGAGCCACACCTATGCATATTGATACATCTTCTTTAGGCTTTCAAAATTAAACATCCACCTGGAAAATCTTCAACAGAAAAGAACAGAAAAAGCATACTACATACTAGGCACATTGAAGTTTCACTGCCACAACTCTGTGATGTTGAGAAATAAGCACAGCAAAGCATTGCACAGCGTAGCAAAGAAGGCAAGGCAAGTTAGTTTGGCCAATTTCCACTTAAATGAGGGAAATTATCCGGCTCAAACCCTCCCTACATATACCAACAATCTCCTTGTTTTCACTTCTTATCTTAAACTGTGATTCACTAGTTACAACAGGAGAGTTCTACCTGAAAAGAGACTTCATTAAGGAAAGAACATGATTTTCTTACTATGCCTTGCCTATGTCAGAGGCAATGGCATGAGTTTAATGCTTTATTAATGAAGTACCGACCATTTTTAAAAATCCAAGAGCTGGTAAAATACAAATACACCTACATTAAGAGCATATTCCTTGCTTATATGAGGGAAAGTTTTCATTTTATCTGTCCAACTGCATCAACCTTGAGTTCTAGGAAAATTAAGGCTTTCAGATGAAATCTGAAACCAGTTATCACTGCGGCTCCTACATTTGTAAAATGTCATTTTGCACTGGCCAGGTTAGTTTCATGCCAGCTGAGATATTTGCTTTAAACAGCAATACTCTTAGAGAAATCACAGCACTGAACATTTCCCTGTATGTGGGCTGGTGTAAGAAGCCTGTTACCATAGACAGCTCAGTGGTGCTCCTGACATTTTTCAATAGCTGCTAAGAATAGGACATCTAAAGCCATTTCCTCCAGTTCCCCGTTTGGGAATGCAGGGAAGTGATAACAATGATCCAGAAAGCCACAAGAAGTTGCTTTCAACTCTGTTTTAATTGGACTCCATGGGCAGCAATAAAGAAAAGGCATGAAAAAAAAAAAAGCCAGTATTTATGGTAATGTGAAGGAAAACATAAAAATGTCTGCTAAGATTGCCACGGAAATAAAGATGAGCTGCAGGACAGAGGGAAACATGAGCAGGATGCTGGGCTGAGAGCCTAAAGATGTGCCATTCCTCTGGGACAGCTTGTGGACTCAGAAAGTCACTTCACTCCCTGGTGTCATGAACCTCTTCTCTGTAAAAGGATTTAAGTGAACATTTCTGTAAAACATTTTCAACCCAATAGAAAAGAAAATTATGTAAGAACCAGATATTAGTAAGTTATACTCATCCACAGCAAATTTGGGATCCAATCTCCATGTGTTTCTTGAGAAAATACTGGCAGTTGCTGCCAAGCTGACCATGAAAGCAGGCAAAAAATCATTTTTCTTTATCAAAAAATAGGCTGGATTGGCCCTGTAAAGCTGTTCCCAGGAACATCCCAATGACTGGTTCCTGCACATCAAGCTCTCTTATTCCCACCAGCACAACTCAGCAGATGAGAGATGCAGGTTTCGTGCTCTTCAGCTCTTCCTGCAGGGTCACACTTTTCTTCAGAGCTTACACAGCTGCTGAGTGAAACATTTACCTGCCAGGCCCACTTTTAAGAGTTAGATGCTCACATCTTAGATGTGTCACTTTCCTTCAGTTCTTCTTGTCCCCTCTGGCCCCATCTCTGCATCCCAGTCACGTAAGGCGGCTCTCCCAGATCCATGACAGGTCAGGCTCCCTGCACAAGGCAAGGAGAGGCAGATGTCTGTCTGACCATCACATCAGGAAAATTTAAATTTTGGGCCACAGAGGAAAGGAAGGAAAAATAAAGAAGGCATTAATAATGGCACAGGGCATGAGGAACATACCTCAAGGATCTGGACCAGAAGAAGCCAGCTGGAAATGGAGACTAGGGACATGGCAGGGCAGACATATATTCAAGAGGAAGCAACATTTCTTCAATTTAAAGGCACCATTGTTGACCAAAGGAAGCAAACTTTCCTCCAGTCAGCACCCCCCCTAATTTCAGTGGGATACATAAAGTTGGTCTAGCTGTAGGCCCTGAGCTCTCCTTGGGTAATTTTATGTCTCTAATGATCTGTAAGGAACAGACTGTACCATCTCATAGTGGCGCTCCACAAAGATCAAACTCTTTAGAAAGAATCCACCTACAGGGTTGAGGATTTTGGAAGGCAAGTGTAACCCACTTAGTGCTCTGGGTGTTACATGAAAGCCTGCTTTGTCAGAGTAGGTGAAAGGAACAAGAGGGATTTTATTGTCTGGTGAAAACCAATATGGGAAGCTGAAATATTAAGATTAACTTTGGTTTTAACAATTAACAGCAGGGCTTTTTCACTTGTATGGCTTCTGTGCTTTGAAGCAAGAGCGCTACAGATAGCAACACAATGCATTGAAAAGAACAACACACAAAAGAATTTGGGAAAGAAAATGCCCTTTGAGCAAAGGAAAGGGTCAATAGCTACTCAGGCAGCAAAATCACAGCCTTGTACTATTGGATAGCCCGTTGAGCAGAAGGAAAGTAATGGGTATGAAAACAAGTACAGATTTTAGCCCCACCAAATGCAACATTGTGTAAAAGGTACTGTGTATCTCTGGAAAGTAGATTTAGTAGATTTACTCAGATTCAGAGAACAGAAAATCACTCAAAACCTCTCAATAATAGGAAGTCAAGATACAGATTTTGGGGGCCTTTCAAACCCTACAATGTTCATCAAATGAAAGGGTCCTCTGTCAGTTTTACTTGCTGCCTTAGGATTTTAGCTTTTATATTTTTCATATATTTGTGATCCTGCAATTCTTTAGTGTATAAACTCCGTATAGAGTGTTAGCTACTGTTCTGCCATTTTATTCAGACAAACCAATTCCTCTCTAGGCCTGAAACTCAAGGACAACTCACTGTCTCCTCGAGAGAAGTAAACCACAGTGAAGGGGGGGGGGGAACTGTAATTGGAGGATTAACCCCTGATATGTAAATGGACCAAACTTTATAACTGTGTGACCATCTTGTCTTGGGTGTAGCCCCTGAGAGGCTTTTGAGTGCCCAAGGTGTACCCATTGAAGGCCTGCAAAAATGCCTACTTTTATTCTCCTAATGTCGTCTAACCTCTCTTTTAGGTAGCCACCCCAGGGCATCATACTGACACCTTATACCCAGAGCAGGGCTTTTGTTCCTGATGATAGTGACATCTCCTTCTGACTGTTTTTGGTGGAGAAAGCAGACACATCCCACCCAGCTCTCTGCTCTGCAAACCAGCTCACTGCACACAGGGACCCTGCCTAAAGAAGTAATTACCTTCACCACAGAGCACAATTAGAAGAGGCAAACTCTTTGTCTCAACTTGGTTAACAAAGAAAAACTGCAAATTGACTTCTCTGCACAGAAACTTCAGATAGAGCTGGTAAATTAATTCTAGTTAAAAACATTTCCCAGAAATTAGGGTAGGGGCTCAGAATTCAATTACTACTGTCAAGAACAAGAGCTGATATCTCGCTACATAGCAGCTCCTTTAAGGATATTACCATTCATATAGCAGGAAGAAAAGTGTTCTGATAGACCCTTTGATTTAAATGACATGAACTCAATTTTTTTTTAATGCTGTCAGTACTAAGTAATGCCTAAAATTTTTTTTAAGTAAAGTCTCTCACTTTCCTAACTGGTGGGAAAAAATCTATATTAGGCTTTGTCTTGACACAGAAAATATAGCTGATTATAGAAGGGGTTGCTTCAGTTGTAGTGGCTGCTCCAGAAGAAGTGCTTGTGCATTGATTACAGGTCATGTGGCAAAAGTCTTGACCACTAAACGTGGCACAAAGCCAAAGAGATTGTTATTCCCTAAAGCAGTTATGACAACGTAGTAAAAAGACATAAATGATCATTGAGAGAAGTTTAGAACACTTCCAAGGTGCCCAAATGGCCTAATGAAAAATAGGGCTAATTAACAAATCAGCTGGAGAAAGAAAGTGTCACAGAGATAATGGTTATGCAAATAAGCATACTCACATTAACCCCCAGAAATTTAAGAAGAATGAAAAGGAAAACAAAGCCACAAATACAGTTCCATGACCTTCAGACCTAGGTTTTAAGCATCTCAGGTATAATACCAGCTTTGCTAATGATTAAATTCCTGTGCTGCAGATAAACTTTAGTCTTGGGCAATTATGAAGAGTAGGTAGAAATCTTCAAGAAATGTTATCATTCTTCTTTGGTTAAAAAAATATATTGCCATCAAGTTTATGTCAAAATATTTTTCAATCAGTTATAAATAAATTAACTACTAAATAATAGGTTGTTTATTTATTTAACAAATGAATAAAATAATTATTAATTTCCTTTAATTAGTTCATTTTCATTAGTTTTAATTAGTTAGTTAATTAATTATGTAATAAGTAAATAAAGATAAACATTTAAGCATGGCTGTCTAAATGGCACATGAGAGTTTGAAGGAACCAGCCCAGGACTTTTCTGGCTCATTTGTGCTGAGCTTATTTGTTTAGTCCATAAGGAATGTGGATCTTAAAACACCTAGGGCCTTTTAAAATGTCCTGGCATTAAGAGGAATAGTGTTTGGCTACTGTGACCTTGTTAGCTTGGCACTGATCCCCGGGAAAGTAAGAATGCATGTGACATACACTCAGTTAACACAGAACGACAGAAGTTAGTGCAATCACATTTGAATATCAGTGTGCATTTATAGAAAACGGATTTGGTGAAGCAGCTGAATGAATTTTTTTTCATGGCTTTCTATATTTGGATGATAAAATGACTAGTGTTGATATAATAACAGCAGACTTAAGTAAGCAAGTTTGCTTAAGACTGCCTGACATTTTAAACGAAATATAACCACACAATATCAATATGGCATGTATTATTTGGACTAAAAGCTGCCAAACTGAAAAAATCTCTCAATTTTCCAAGAAGGATGTTTTAGAGAGATTTGATCATCACTTTTTAATATTTCAGATAATGTCATAATGGAGTTCTTTTGACAGTTGGTTCTATATTTTTTTTCATCATGCTGAAAAACCACAAGTAATATGGATACACTGGGTGGAAGCTGAAATTAAATGAGTGAGCAATTACCCATCGGAAAGGCTTCCTGGGGGTCACACTTCAGTCCTCCTCTATGTATATTTGAAAATTCAAAAATGTTGCTCTAGATCAGACATACATGAAGTCAGCAAAATCCTATGACTTGTGGTATGAAAAGGTTGAACTAAAGGATGGCCCCATCTGGCCTTAATTTACACATTGTTGATACCAGAACATGTGCCTGGGTGAACCTGAACAGTCTGTGTGGATTCCCAGGCAGAAACACAGGAAAGGGAAAAGTCACTTGTATCTATATGAATTTTGGTTCTGGCTTCAGAGGCAAGATTAAGCAACTGAGAATCCATCTGTTCTGGCTGCCACGTTTGCTGCATTGACATTTGTTCCAGCAAGCAAAGGTGTGGTGGATTCATCAGCTTCATGCACTGGCACAGAGTCCCTGCTGTTCACTGGGCTCTCTGAGAGGGCAGGGACACTTTCAGAGAAATAGGTTGGATCAGACAGCAGAAATTAGTAGGAACAGGCTGCCCAGGGAAGCTGTGGATGCCCATCCCTGGAAGTGTTTAAGGCCAGGCTGGATGGGGCCCTGAGCAAACCCATCTAGAGAGAGCTGTCCCTGCCCGTGGCAGGGAGATGGAACTGGATGATCTTTGAGGTCCCTTCCAACCCAAACCATCCTATGATTCTATGAATCATAGTTTTATGTTAGTTTTATCTTTCTTTCATTTGCAACACAACTATGGGACTGGTTTGCAATTTTGAAGGTATAAAATGTATATGCAGATAAATACATGCATTTTTACACAAATAGAGCATTAAGGGAGCATGAACAAAGTCAGTGTCAAAAGGGCACATCCTCACTTACGAGGCAGGTCACAATATTAACTGAGAGGATTCTCAGAAAGACATGAAGAGAAATGACTTCTGCTTAAATAAAGGAATCATGCAGGAACAAAGCTGATTTGAAAGACCACATTAAATTTACCCTTAGGTCCAAAGATAGATATGCAAAAATCTATTCTTTCTTTAAGTTTATTTGAACTCTAGATGGGATACAAGAAATGCTAAGACCAGTGCTAAAATGAATTAAAAATAAATCCTTGCTTCATTTAAAAACATTCTCAGAAGAATTTCCTCTTGCAGCAGGTGGTATGTTACTGTTAAAAAGAAAAGACATGTAATCTCCTGGTGGCAGAACACTCCTTGAGCTGAATTATATGTGACTGAAAGCCCTGTCATTGCAGTGAGAGCTGCAATGAAACAAAGCACAGGTTTTTGACTCCTGAAGAGAAATTAAACACCTCTTAAAGCTGAAGTGAAGAACAGTTTCATGAGTATTGTCTGATGTTGAGAAGGGGGGGGCTATCCTTCCTTTTGTCTTTATGAATCCATATTAGCAGTGGAATTATTCCAAGTGTGAGGCAGCGGTAGAAAGCAGTGAGATCCACGTGTGAGAAGACAGAATTAGCCTGTTTAGTGAGGTAATCATGTACAAGACAAGTGAAAGATGAGAAAAAGAATTAATAACAATTATTATCTCCAAGGCACTGTGCTAACACTGACATCTGTTCCTACAGCTAGAGGTTATATTCCATGGCTTCCCCTCTAGTAAGGGAATTCCATCGCCAATTGGGTTTTTATTTGCTTTACAGACTTAATGGGAGCAGGCAATATTAACTACAAATAATTAAATTTCATTTCTTCTGCCTGTCCATCTTTGGTTGTTACTGAGCCTTAGCCTAGAGAAAAACCTCAAAATAAAATCTTCTGCTGAAAAGTATTCTGTTAGTGAACTAAAAACAATGTGGGCAGATACTTTAAGATTCTTACGCCTAGGTTTAGGTAAAATATCCCGAGGTGAACACAACCATAGAATAATGCTTGCACACCATTTTTATGCTGCATTTATAGTGGATGAGCTGCTAAGACTCACAGAATAGCTGAGGATGGAAGGGACACGTGGAGATCACCTAGTTCAAGCCCCTGCTCAGAGCAGGGTCAGCTACAGCAGGTTGCTCAGGTCCACGGCCAGTCCGAGTTCCCTGCCAAGTTGCTTTCCAGCCAGCTGGCCACCAAATTAATTCTTTGTCTGCTGTTAATAGATAAACACAGTTCCACTCACCTGACTGGCACCCAGAGTGCTTTAGAGTTTGGCAACATTTTTAATTTAGAGAGGATGCATGATCATCTCTAGGTATTGTAAAAGTTGCTCATGCAAATGCACATCTACTGCAGGAAAAGCAAGACTGGATTAAGTATTCAGACATCATCAACACTGATCAGACAAAAAGGACAGATTTTCTTTAATGAAGAAATAATGTGTTGAATTACACTCAAGTTTATTTTAAATGAATACTTCATTAAGTGTGAAATGGAGATGTATTTATCAGCCTGCATAACAAATGATACAATGTAGAAGCAGACTGGCTTATTAAATGCATATTATTACTGGTTTTACTGTGATGGTACCTCATGGAAGTACAGTGAAGGAGAGAAGGACAACAAAGAAAGAACTGAAGGATCAATGTTATTTGTCCACAGCCACAAAACTGGAAGCTCAATCCAAATCTCCCAAATTCCAATCTATTCAAGTATTTGAAGCTAGGCATTAAAGAAAAACTTGGTGGGAAAATTTCCTTCAGATTTTTTTCAGCGTGTTGAACTAAAAACAAGCCCAAGGATGGCTGGATTTCTGTTCTGTTCCAAGCTAGATAACTATTTAAATTTGACACAGTTCATCTGTCTTGCTCCAAAGGCAGACTCTGATTCAGGATCCCACAAAACTGGGGTCCATGACCCCAACACAGGCTCCTGCATTTTGAGGTTGGAGCTCTTCTGAGACCACTGACCTGATACATCTGCTGAAGCCATTACCTTCTGTGGAAAATGAAAGGAAAAATGAGAGCAGGTAAAATCACAGACCTGCCTTAAAAGGGGATGATTCATGCCTTGGAGGACCCTACTTCTCTCCAAAAAAGGGAATGAGGAAGCCTTGATGACTTGCTCAAACCATATCACACCTTTAGATGGCTAGATGGTCGCAGAGATGTACCCAACAGGATTTATCCAATATAGAAGTCTACTCTCCTCACGATTGCCAGCTATTAATGTTTTAACTCAGCTTTCAGCCCCAAGTGAAAAGAGAAATTAGCAGTGAATATTCTCAAAAAATAATGTCATCCAAGGCAGAATTGTTCACTGTTGTAAACAGAACAAAAATAACCATGTCTGTGCCAGCAGGTATGTAAACCAATGTCACTGGGATTTGGTAGGATAAGACATGTGGAACAGTCTGGTGGGGAGATGGGAAAAGCAAACTGAGAAATGTGCAGGGTCAGACAGCACAGCCTGGGCTCTGCTGCTGCACACCCTGCCCATGCCCTCTGAATGCCACAGGGCACTAGGAGGCACCAGCAAGAAGCAGTCATTGTGCCTGGCAAGGCAGAGCACAAAGAAAGGTCAGGATGAGTGGAGCTGGAGCTGGGCTCACCGGTGCAGCCGCAGCTCCTGAACTGCAGCTGTGCTCCTGAGACACAGCACATCCCTGAGCCAGAGCATTGGAACACATCTTGGAGGGACTAGGTCATGGGGAAAATCCTGGGCACTGCTTGACATTGTTAAGAGAATCATGAGAGGGTAGAAGAGACTAAAAGGTGAAAATAATTTATTTTAAATTGTGAATTAAATTGTGAATAATTTATTTTAAATTGTGATTTTTAAATGCATGATTTGCTGTGCATAGTCTTTATCTGTCACATGAACATGGAGATTGACACAGTGGAACAAATCAGACCAATTTAATTAGTTACTTGATGCTTCATAGAAAACAGAATGATGAAATAGTCTTCTTATGCCCTGTCACTGGCCTATGCATCGAAGCATAAAGATTGCTAGCTTTTTTTGTCACTCATTCAGTTACTTGTGGATGACCTAATTTTCCATATTATTCTTGATCTCTTGTTCTCTCTTGGCTCTAAAAAAATTTAAAGAAATAAACAAAATTCACTCTCTTTCAAAATCTAATCCATGTTTTGCCTTTTACTTCAGTTCAAAACCATTGCTATCATGTTTGCCTCTTTGGTGACAAAGAAAACTCGGCAAAGGGATGCCAAAATATCAGTGAGGGCTACTCAAGTCTTTCTCTGCAAATTACAGATAATTACTTTATTTTTCTGATGACTGCAAAATCCCCTGTTAATCTTCAAATGATATATAAAATGTTTCCAAATTGTGTGGCATCCCATAAGCATGCTTTTCCAGATATTTTAAGAGTTGGTTCAAATGGACACAATTAATGCCTCATTTCGAAGATATCTGAAGTTGCCTCCTTTTCAGAAAGCAGTGACCTCCTCTCTCTATAATATAGGTGCTGTCTGAATACAAAAGACAGACTTAAAATCACTGAGAAATTTAAAATAAAAATAAATTTAAAAAAAACACACAGCAAAAATTACCACTATAATTCTAAGGTACTGAAGCAAATAATTTCTCTCCAGTGTTTCCTGGGTGTCACTAACAGATCTGCTTGTAGGAGATCTGAAAAATACTCCTTAAAACAAGCACTGTCATGTGCTTCAGCACAAAGCATCACCCAGCATCTTCTGGAAATGATTCTTCCCAGGAAATCCTGCTGCTGTGCTGGGCTCTTCTGAAACAGCTTATCTATTTGCTGAGACCACCTAGGAATATGGATGGGGAATTGAAAATTTGATTCATAGCCTATTCAAATAAATAGCAATTCCAACTTATTCCTACAGGCTCTGCCTCAGGATATTTAGCAAACAGCTTTTAGTTATTAGCTTGGCTTGTAGCTAAATCATTTACTTGACAGAATTCCTACACACTGAATCCTTCTGCAGCCTGCATCCCATCTTGCAGGCCTTGGTCTTGCTGGGCATCACTTGTATGTAACAGGAATGGAAATAATTTTCTGAGTGCTTTGAATAAATTAACCTGCCACAAGAAATCTGGCATTTCCTTTGCTCTTGTCAGTCTTCTTGATCCCATCTTAAAAGATCAGCTGTTGATACCATTGACAGCTTTATTATTACTAAGTGACAGCATGTGTCAGAAAATCAAAAGAAAGCACAGCAAGAATATGAAAAGGTTAAAAGCAATAGAGGCAACATTACTGTTGCCATGGTACAGATCAGCATCTAGCAAAGCCAGCAGGGCAGTAGCAGTGACAGCCAGTGCTCAGGCAGTTTCCTTTTCTCAGATAATTACAATAAAGTGTCTGGAAAGAGGCAGAGACCATCCTGCAGAGTCCTAGTCTGAGTGAGGACTCAGTGAGAACCACACTGACAGCTTATTCTGAAAAGACAAAGCTGATGAGGATGGAATGCCCCATCCTCCCCAAGCTGCAGGGACAGCCACTCAGTCGTTTACCTCAAGGGCTGCCAGTCATGTTTTGGCAGTGGCTCTGATAAGCCACTGAATAACATTTTATCACTTGCCAATTCTTGACCAGTTCATGGAGCAGACTGAAAGAATGGGCCATTAATCACATCAAAAGAAGCAAACACACGTGGCATTTGCGACTCTGAAGTCTGTGGGGGGAAAGCAAGTCAAAAGCAGCTTGTTGTCCAGTTTTGAGCTTCCCAACTTTCTTTATTTTGATTATTCTAAACATTTTGCCTGCTTTAAGACAAAAACATGGTAGAAAGCAAAATAAATAGCTGATTTAATGTTGGTGGGAAATTAAACCTGGATAAAATGTTGTATTGTGCTATTCCCTATAAATACTTTTATTTCCTATTATTTTCACCTTTTGTTTATTTTTGGATACCCTCTCTCAGAATTATTTCTTTCAATGGAGGGACATAGCAAAGTTATGTATGTGCAATTGCCTCAACAGCTAAACAAGGAAGAAGTACTATAGGAAGAGGTAAATCTTTTTATGCTCATGACTGAGCCTCCCTGTACCCAAGACCATGGCAGAGCACCAACCTTCCTGCAAACAAAGCTGTACTCAGTGTGACTCTCTTTGAAGAACTGAGTATACAGCTTCAACCAAAGCATTTGGCTCTAACACAGTAATAGTCTTTAAACTCATTCCTTTGGGAACAACACATATCAATGTTTTATGTATTCCAAGTATAAGTTTTGTATAAAAGCTTTTACCAGAACAAACACATAGCTCACTGGCAGAAGCAGCCTAAGCAACTTCCCAATATTTTTGAAGGCACAGAGGGCAAACACAGTCAGGTTCTCAGCAGCTGTGTTCGTTCAGACCCATGGCAAGGGAGCAGACAGACCCTTGCTGCTCCCTTGCCATGGGTCTGAACAGAACAGAAGAGGACCCTCGTATTTCTTCCTCCTCATCTTTGATCTCACCTACCTTTTCCTGCTATTCCTACCACACTGGTGTGTCATGAGGAGTCACAACACTGAAGCACATCAGTCAGAAAACCGACCTGCTGGGCAAGTCTCCAGTTTTAGAAATGCAGAAGTTAGGACAGCCCAATCCACCTGAAGACCATCTGCAGCCTCTGCCTGCCACTGCGGTGATGAGACACTGCTGGCAAGGCCAAAGAACATTAAATCCTCCACAGAGCACCCCACATTCTCAGTGTGGGGTAAGGGGTAATAGGACTTTTTAGCTTCCCACCTCAGTGCCAGGAGCAGTGTGTAGGGCAGCCTTGTACATCTGTACATCACATGGCAGGGTGTACCAAATGTCTTCCTTCAGCCTGCAGTTTGGTAGTGCACAGGTGCTCAACCACTGCTGCCCTTTACTCTGTCGTTCTTGTATCTTCTCTTAATATTTTCCTAACACTTCAAATATTGGGCCAAAACAAATTCTATTTTGCAGGGAATGACACCTCTTTGATATAAAATGAAGTTATAAATGGCAAAATTATGCAGAAACCAATCATTTGTCTGTGGTCTGTCCCCCTACAAAGGTTTCTCCCCACATTATTTATTTTTTTTTATTTATAATATTTTTTAAGAGTAAAAATCAGTAAATTTCCCATAAAATCCCATGTAATGCAACTCAGAGAAAGTCCTAAAAAAGTACGCATCCTTCCTGTTTTCTTTGCAAATCGTGTCCCAGCTGCCACTGCTCTGCAATACTATCAGGAATACAAATGAGACTCTTGGTATCTACATTATTGCAAAGTCATTAATCTGCTTAGGGACCACATGAGTTCTGATTCTCACAGAGAAGGAAGGAAACTTTTGTAACAGGAGAGATTTAGGATCATCACATTTACAGAAGCATCACATGGAAATACACACAAAGCAGTTTTGACAGACAGCTCAGTGTGTTTCTTCCATATTCTCTTTAGTGGGTTTGCAACCAAATGAATGGAGATCTTATTTCTATTATGTTCTTAGAGCTTCCACAGAGGAAGAGCCAGCTTTTAGAACCCAGGCCAAATTAAGAGAGTTATTTGGATTCAAAACCTTCCCCTCACAAGGATTTCTTAATCTTCAACTCAGGAAAGATTTTTCATCCTGCCTGCTACAATGCTACTATCAAAACTTCCCAGCTTTGAAAAATATCCCTTGGGATTAGCCAGTTGGAGGCATCATGTGCTGAACACTTCTCAGAATTGGCTAAATATAAATCCAGTGTTTGACTGAATATTAGCAAGTCACTAACCTAGTGACTTGATTTCATCCTAGAAGGATGAAATGTTCTTTTCAATCTGAAATGCAAAGAAAACATATAAACAAGTAGTTTTTTCAAACAGTGGACATTGGCTGCCCAGGAAGGTGGTGAACTATCCCTGAAGGTTGTCAAGGTGGTGATCGGTCAAAGGCTGGACTCGATGATCCTGGAGGTCTTTTCCAACCTGAATGATTCTGTGATTCTGTGAAATGCAACTTGTGATATACCAAAAGGTTTGGTGATACTTTGATTGGAGCAGCAGGCCCAGGTTTGGGCACTGTACATGAAGAAATAGTCATCATTGGGAATCTAGACAAGAGCAGGCTGAAATAAACTCCAAACTTATGGGCACAGTGAGGCACTGGAAGAAGACAGATGAGAAGACTGTGTAGTCAGAGCTTTTAAGAAAATGTTGAATAATTAAGAATCATTAATTATATAGACATAAATTAATCCTGACTTAGTAAGGAAAGACAAGCTAAACAGAATCTCAAGGTCTGGAGGTTTTTGTTTCCCTAAATGCTTTGTTTTTATGACAATCCACATTCAGGTTAAGAGAAAGTCCTGCAGCATTTTACTCAGACGTTACTTGCATAATGTAGTAAGGAAAAGCTATTTAAATCAGCTTGCTTTTCTGTGCAAAGAAACCAAGAAAATGGCAGATCCAACATTTCCAGGTGCTAATCCAAAGCAGTTTGTAACTGGCATCTTTAAGGGGCGTGTAAGAAAATTGTCTGGACTTCATGGACACAGCCAGCCTCACTTAGCTCCTTCTTTAATCCAGGTATTTCTGTTGAGAAGTAGGATGAAGGGCATAATCTTCATCTTCAGTCTTAACAATGTCTCTTTAAAGTTTTTTTACCATTTCAGCTAAAGTGAGACTAATTCAGACAGCTCAGTGGTGGGTCTTCAGTTTCTTCCAGCTTCCTTCATGCATTTGGACACAAATGCCACACACTGTTCACAGAATAATTTCCATCTTCCTCATCAAATAAAGGCTATCTTTCTTTTAACTCTTTAATTAATATTTCTAAAAAAAAATAATTAATAGATTTCTAGATATCCGTATCTAACTCCTGTGTACTAGACAAGCCATTACTAGACCAGCTGATTGCTGTCTCAGGGGACTAAGGCACTGCTGCAAGCAGGAGACAAAGGGAGGCAATTGACTGGCCTAGGAGCACACATACTTCAAGCTACTAAGGGAAGAGGGTTGTTAGAAATTACAGACATTCATCTGCCCTGGGACAAATCAAGGGCTAGGTTTCCTAGAAGCTGTTCTCCCAGAAACACTCTCAGAATCTGACCCAGCAATCAATTGAGCTAAAGAGCAAGCAAGCCAGCAACAGGCAGCTGAGCCATCTCTCAGACTCAGCAACCACTCAATTTAAAATTATTTATGCCAAATACAAATAACATCAGCACATCCTCAGGAAAATCAAATCCCCATTAATCTGGAGAAAAGGATTCCAAGCAGGGTTTTTTAATGGCTTAAGTTTGCTAATACTAGAGAGAAAAAATTACAAACCTTGCTCAAGATATTGTTTCTACTAGTGTGTAACAGAGGCCTTCTAAAATAAGTGGATCAAGCATTGATCTCACAGATTACAGGACTTAAACACCTACAGGAAAATGTCTTTTTGATGTCCAGAAATCCATCCTTACTGATCCTATTAATTTCAGATGGCAAGCTTGGGTTTATTCTTTGCAATATGAGCTCACCCATCCCAGGGACACACACGGCACCAGTCTTTGGCTGTTCAGAACCCTCCCAAGACCTTCTCCTGGAGGAAGAGTCCACAAAGGAAAATTCTATCTAGTCTTTTATGCTGTTCACTTTATAAATCTCTTGCTTGGCAAAAATGGCAGCTCTGACTTCAACCTTGACTAGAGGGAAAGTTGGCAGGAGGCTGCAGGCCTCTGGAGTAGATAGGGATGATGCCTCCTGCAGGCTGGATCCAGCCTGTAACTTCCTGGGGACCTCTGCTTCCTCTTGAGCCCCTCCTTCACTGGGCACCTCCTGGCCATCAGTCCTTCTTCTGCAATGGTGTTCAGTGTGACTTCCCAGGGAAAGTGCCCTTACAGTCCCTGACTTAAACCTGAGCATTGAGAACCTGTCCTGCAGAGCATTTAGAGACTGCTGGCTCACAGCCCCACCTCTTGTCACACCAACAAAAGACTTGAGCCTAACAGTTTAGCTGAACCATAACATTAAAAGTATCTCCATGTACTGACATTTTCTGTCCTTCCCTAACTGATGTCAAAGCTGATCTAATAGCTAATACAAAAATTAGAATCAAACTAAGAAAAAAAAATGCTGTAAATCTCAGAACCAAATAAATAGTCTCAAAATAAATTAAAAAAAAAAGAAGAAAATTAAGCTACCTTCAGCAGAAAGCAGTCTCCATATTTCTGTCCTAGGCATTTCCAACAGAACTGAACTGAGAACTTATGATAGAGTTAATGCTTGGGTAACAGGAGATATAATAAATAACAGACATGGTAGCAGAAGCAATAATGTTTTTATACTGCCGTCTGGAAAAGCTTATTAGTATTTTTTCCATTTTGCAATTTTCCCCATAGCAGCGTTAAAGAATGACACATATTCTACCTGTAGGGTTTATGAGAAGGGGACTGCATGCTTTCTACATGAGAAGATATTCACAGTCTTTGCACCATCAAATCAGCAGTTTCCTAACTCCATATAACTTGTTGACCCAGCAAATGCGTGTTCTGGACAGCGTACTTGCCAAATGCTGGTCACTGGGCTGTTAGTGCCCATTGTTTCCTGCCAAACAAAACTGAAGTATGTGCCTTTTTAATAAAATTGCATAGAAAGACATGTTAGAACCTTCTAATAAAAAAAAAAAAAGGAGACTTTAGATGAAATCACAGCTCTTTATTCAAGCAGTATCACAATCAACTTGATAATGTTTCAGTTTTTCTATTACTAACAGCTGTGGATGCAGAGCAAACCCAAGCTTCATGCAATATGGTCTCTTTTGTCTAACATTTTGTATGTAAATTGTGTTCAAAAGGCTTTACAGAAGTAAAAACTCAGCTACAGGGGAAAATAGAGTCTGAGAGAAGTGAAGAAGAAGAGCACAGAACTGGAGACTGAAGAGGGAAATAGATACAGGTATCCTTGGAGGCAGTCACTGCAGAGGATGACAGTCAGAAGGACAAGGCTAGGGAAGAGCATCTCCATAGAAGTGAAGGAAAATGTTCATGGAAGTTTAGCAGGAACCCTAAATCTGACCTTACAAAATACCAATCACTTCTTGAAGGTGTTTCACTGGGAATGGGGGCTGCCCTGAAGTCTCAGCAGATCAAACTAGCAGGACATCTTTGAGGACAAGGTTTCATATGAAGCAGAGCAAAATTAAAGGGGAATAAAGCAATCAATCCAACACAAACTAATAGAGGCAGATGAACCATACACGCATTTTTTCAGCAACAAAGAAATTAATTATGCAGCTGTGAAGCCAGAACTGCATTTTGAGTCTCGTACTAACTGCGGGTTCTGTTCTCTGCCATATGCTTAAACTAATTAGATGAGATACTAAGAGAAAAAAACAGTTTAAATTTACTATGACTGCCATTAGAAATGTCTGACAAACTGCTAGTAAACAGGTATTTCAAAAACAGCAGAGCAAGACTAAATAGCTATATTCAGCTATTGTGCAGTTTTACATATATCTTAAGCATAAAAGGATAATTTATTAGCTAATCTTTATTATTTCTAGATTTTGGTACATTATGCAAAATATTGGTTACTATTAACTACTGCACATTTATACAGAAGTTGTTCCTATCTTCCTTTAAACACAGAATAAATTAAAGAAATTTACCATAGATGTTTAAATGTATCTGAGTTTAAAATCTCAAAAGAAGAAAGGAATATTCTTATTTTAGAAAAGGGATTAATTTAATTTATTTATACATGGTAAAGATACCTGCTTCCACTGCAAAGCAAATGTTCTACAAAAAACACTTCCCACATCTACGCCATAAAATGACTATGCATTGCAGCAATAATACAGATGCTACAAGGCTTTGGCCTTACATACATTTAGATTTCTAAATCTTAAAATTAATACATTCTGAGTATTCACAATGCAATTACTTAAACCAGATTACTTGATTAGAATGGCATGTTAATAGAAGAATCTTGCCGTTTAGATTTTGCTCTTATCTCCCCTTTTTCCCTGGGTAATCATCATCACAGTAATGACAACAATAAAGGCCCATATGTTTCTTTGTCTCACACGCTGCTGATTGAGGGAGCGTGGTGCAAGTTAATGCAGAATGAGCTTCCCAGCTCCGTGTGCCAGATAAAGATGCCTACACAGAATTACATCAGAGCAGCCGTGGCCCCAAGGAGCAGAGCACCCTGGAAGGCTGACTGCAGAGATGGGGGCATGGTTCAGAGGGGGTTGAAAAATCAGCAGGGAGAAGGAGACAACACACTTGACACAGGCTCTGCCATGTGATTACCTAATCATAACCACAGATACTTACATTTGTTAAGATGAAAGGAGCTAATGCTGTCTGATGGGGTATTACGTTGGATGTGCAGGAAGCACATGCTGCAGATGTCCCAGCCAGCACAAAAACCACATTTTGAAAGCTGGCAGCCTCTCCAGTTGAGGTCATTCATGCCTGTAACCCACCTCTTGTCTGGAGGCACATTTGCCACTGGTGCAGCTGTGCTGGTGCAACTCTGTCAGGTGAGCACGGTTCTCCTACAGCAGTACAGCAAGCTGGGTCTGCACCAGGAAAGTCTGAAGCCCAGGTGCAGTTCAGTTGCCAGTGTATGAAAAATCAGTACACATCTCTGACCTGCTGCTGTAGAACAGACCACAGTGAAGAGCAGACTGAGAGCAAGGTTTATGAGAAGATCTGGTACCACATAATAGGAAGATCTTTGCAATAGTTTTTCCTGTCCAGAAAGGTAAGGATTTTTTCATGGCTCTATTTCAGCATTTCTGCAGCTATGCAAACAAACAGTTATCTTTGTTCCACCCACAGACAACAGTGAGCCTTGTCATATAGGAGCACAAGCTGTTCTCCCAGTTTTGCTTACTTTTTCCCACATAACCTGAACATTTTTTGCAAGACAGGAGAACACCTACGTCCATCCCCTTGCTGTGAACTTGTAAGAAAACAGAATGTGGCTGTCTTTTTCTTTTAAAGGCTAAACTTGATGTGTCATTACTTGATGCTGGATGCCCATTGTGTTGCACAGTGTAATTTTCCCCTTAGCAATATCAATTTAATCTAGACTGTGACTGTATAGCAGAAAAATCCTGTGCATGGCTGGCAATGGTCATGCGAGTGTACACACATGCTATGCTGTCCTGTGTGCTTAAACAGCTACTCAGTATCCTCTGCTAATATGCACAAAGATGCCTTAAAAGCAAAAATACCTTTCTGGCACTGCCTTTGTGTTTAAATTTTTCTCATGAGTAATGATTAAAATTTGTGCCATAAGAAACAGAGAGAAAATAAAGAAGAGAGAAAGTGAGAAAGAACCACTACCATGTTAGATGAACTAAATTGCTACTGCCATTTCAAATACTTTATGAGGTTCAACGTGTATATGGAGAAATCACTGGCATGCACATTTTCAGACTAAACACTACTTTTCATGAACTTCATTCATGCAAAGAGACCCTCAGTTTAAAATAACTTGGCCTTGGTTTCTTTAGAGGTGCTGAGCATTATTGTTTCATACTGACCTGAGCGTCTGCTATGGATGCTTCACTTTTCTGAAAACCAGTCCCATACTGGCCATACAACATTTCTATTTGCATCCAAATATGTGTGCCTCGATGTGTAGCATGTAATAAAATAGTTTTTTCCAGTGTTCAAAAAAAGAAAGGTAAAGAATGTCACTGGGGATCAAAGTATCATTGATTTGATTCACATCTCGGTTGATTTGGGAGAAACTTTCTCTTCCAAAGAGAAGCTGGCCTCATTAACACTGATGTTAATGCTTGACAGCAGAAAGGAAGTACTGGTTCCTTAATTTAAAGCAGGTCTATGAATTGCTTTTATAAAGAAGAAGGAAGAGCAGCAATTTCTGTATAACCTTTGTCCTCCCTCTTCATACCAAAAGAAAAAAATAAAATTAACAATTCTGTTGACCTCAGCAGTGCAACATTTGTGGGCTGGGGTAATGACTGTAACCATCCAGCCCATCTTCCTTCTTCAAAATCTACTATTGATTGCTAATGGTATTGATGGATTGATCTTAATTTTCTTTTTCCAAGTGAAACCTTATATTTTGCCTCAAAAACAGTCCAACATCTTGTTTAACTGTCCAAGGAATAGCTTTGGGGTGGAGGCTGCATTCCTTGCCAACACCAATTGCCTTGTGGAAAGCTTTTTGGCTTAGGAAGCACTAAATGCTTCAACACCCATCACAGCTTTTCCTCTTCTTTCTTAAAAGATGTTTCATCTCCATTTGGGCAGATACTTTAAATGGAGTGGGAAGTCTTGCTGGGAAATGGGAGAAGACCTCCTTGTGAAAAATAACCTTAAAGTCTCTAACAGCCTTTCCTGAAGGCTGCAGACAATAAACCACCAATTTTGGCATGACAGAGGGAAGTGAAGCCCAGCATTAGCAGACTTTTCTAGTTCACATCACAGCTGACCTCTCTCCACAATACATGCTCAAAGCATATTTGTTGTTTCTGGAAGAATTATGTCTGACAGAAGAGCTGTATCTTGAAAATTCAGGGTAGCTATTCATCAGAATAGATGTCAAAAGCTTTGGGCACGACCACTCAGCCAAAGCTTTCTTTCTGACAAAAAAGATTTTCTTTATTGATGCAGATAAAGAGGACAGGCTTGGCTGATCATTGTTCAGTTTCCTGCTGTTAACATTTACCTGTGTTTTACAAAATAATCCTGCATTTGCAGAACTTCATAGTTTTAGAAAATTACAGAGATTTGAATTAAAAGACTTTTTTTTTCAATATCTCCTCATCTTAAAGGGAATAAAATCCAGTGATATTTTGAAGTGATTTGGTGAAGGCTACAGCATGAACAGAAAAAGCCAGCTCAAGGAAGCATCACTTCATTGTTTTGCCCCTCTATTCCTCCTTAAACTTAGAGAGAGAGGGTGCAGCATGGTATAAGTCAGATCTGTAGTAAAGCAAGATAGAAGAGAGGGTCACTGAATGGGTCAGATATTCTCGTAAAAATGTGTTAATTTCTAGGGCACCCCTTTGGCTGTCCAAGCCTTGTGACTTTTCTGTAGAAACCACTGATGTGTATGGACATTAGTAGCGCTTGCATTGTCCTGTTTCTTTGAGCATAAAACATTTCTCCAAGGCAACAGAAGACAAAACTTAAGAGTATTTTTTCTGTATAAGTACATCACTGAAAAGGATGCCCAGGGTCACTGGGTCTCACCTTGCTCTGCAGTGATGTTCCATAAAGACCTTTATGAAGTGAATTAATTTCACCTCAAAATTTCCTATTTATTTTCGTTCCACTGTTCTTGTTTCAGAGCCTCCTTCATGATGGCAAAAAAAAAATATTCTTCTCATTTCCCAAGTAAATGTATTCTTTCAGCAGGATAGGGAGTAGGCTGGCAACTGAAGAGGTAGGGGAGGGTTTGTCAAACCTTGGTAAGGAGGTGGGCTAAGGCTTTCCATTCTCCTGAACAGCACAGGAGGAAAACAATGAAAAACTCCCCACCTACAAAGAGACCCTTCCCCAGTCCACAGAAATTGGTGTCTCCCATAACTTTACCCATATTCAAAGTTTCCCACCAACCTATGGACAGCCCTGACCAACTTAAATTCCTAGAAAGATACTGGCCTATTGTCTGACTGAAAGCATTCCCTTAAACTTTTTTTAGCCCTACCTCCCACAGCCCCACAAGAACTGGCCAGCCCTTCCCAGCCTCTCCCTGATGCACCCACAAAACCCCAGAGCCACCTCGGAAGACTCCTGGTGCCCATCCTTTCCTGCTCTTTTATGGCATCTACTCTGCCCTTGGTGCAAAACTGAATTACTGCCTGAAGGGCCCTATTTCCAGGAAAATAATTTCATCTGCGTGACTGGGAATTTTCAAGACAAGTCTAGGTTTTGTGACAAAATTGTCTATATAGTTTAAACAATCCTATTTCTTCTCCAGTATTATGTTTCTCTTTCATGTCCTCCTCTCCTTTCTGCCACCTCCAGTTAAATAATGGAAAGTAATGATGCCCACTTTCTAAATTCAGTTCAGTAGAAGAAACTAAGTTCTTTTTTATTTCTCTCAAAGAAGATCCCCTCTATTTCTCCCATCATGCAAACAGCCCTTTATAAACAGTGTCTACTCCTCTGCAATTAACTCCTCCTTGAGCATTCCCAGCTTAAGCAGAGAGTTACACTCTATGGGCCCACTTGTTGGTGAGATTATATCCAGTGGAAATATCTTGCCTTGCTCATTGTTTGGACAAAATTGTCTGTTTCACAGCTGTAATACAGTTGTTCCTCATGCTGGTCCCGTGTGGCTACTGATTTCATCCAACCCTTACCAACACATCTCTTTCTCTCCAGTTAGGTCTTTCTTAGTGTTGAATTCCTACACTACTGCACAAGATATTTTTCTATTACTTCTGCTTTGTGTTGTTTCCCTCTGGGTTTTTTCCCCATTTCTATGACTGCACTTTTGAAGACTGTCTTCTTTTCCCTTGTGTGACTTATCAAGGTCTGTTTGAAGCCAGTGCCTTGGCTTTTTGTGGCTTCCAGCCACTCTGAGAGCCACCCCTCAGGGTCCTGCGGACCACAGACCTGCAGGTTTTGTGCACCGAGGCTGCTGCAGACTTGGAGGTGAGAGAAATGAGCAGATCTCTCTCGCGTGCGCTTTCTTACTTGGCACTTTCACATTTCTAATTTAAATTCTATCATCTGTTCTCTTCTCTGCTGAGTGAGAAAGGTGATTGCATTGACACAGGCCATCTGTATACTGGAAGGTGTAAGAATGAAAAATGTTCTGCTGCCACAGTAGAAAACAGTCCAAGAGAGTTGTGCTTTAGGTATTACAGTAAAATATGTCTTTGGATAAGAATAATTTTGGAGTTTCTGTTACCTCACAGAAATTCCCTTCAATTTTGTCTTAATGCTGTGCAACTACATTTTTAAAAAGGCTTTGGAATAATACGTCTATTTCTCCCAATCCTAATAATAAACACAATAAAAACATTTTTTCAGCTTACAAATATTTCCCCTCTGAAATTACTGAAAGTTTCTTGCTGACATCAGCTCTGAGGAATTCCTCATGCTTGTTAGTTAGATTTACATCATTCACTATTTAAAGCAGGGGAATTTAGCTAGCATTACACCAGTATAACAACCCAAAAGCTTACAGGGTAATTATTTGCATGCTCAGTACCATATATTTAATTACAGGAACTTTGCTCAATGTATATTTATTTGCATTCTGATTTACCTCTTTATACTTACCTAAAGACTTTAGTTTTGTAAAGATGAACAAATAAAGAGAAAGTGGTTGTTATTAACGCTTTACTCAAATTACCTGAAGAGCTTATTTTGAGGCAGATGGTTGGGCAAGAGGACTGAAGACCTAGGATGAGGTCTAAGGTGGCACAGAGGTGAGAAATGTTCAAAAGATGGAATGAACACCACCAGAAACTAAATGGAAAACAAGAACCAAAAAGGTTATAAAGAAAATGAGGCAGATGGAACTGAAATAAACTGGAGAGGACAGGGGAGCTTCTGTTCATCTCCTTCAGACACCTCACTCCAGAGCTACAAAAGCCCAAGGAGTGTCTCCCCTGCAGATGCCATTGAAGCCAGAAGGAATTAAACATGAGCACCACTGGCCTTGCAAGAGGTTTGGGTGGGCACCAGTAACAATGCTTACAGCACGTCTGATTATAAAAATATTTATTTCATTTATTTCACATCCATACATAGCTTTCCTTAACCACAAACTTTTGAAAAGAAGGAATGAAGAATCTGCTAGATTGGCATAACATGTAAGTACACCATGATCCTTAAGCTGTTTGGCTTCATAAGGGTGAAGCCTAGAGATAAAGGAAAACCACGAGCTGGTAGAAGTTTTCAAAGATGATAAATACTCAAGCACATAGTGATTGAATGAAAGAACAAACCATTATTAAAAATGTTGAGTGCTTATTGTTAAATGCCATTTTGAAAGGTGCCAGAAAAAAATTATTCTCAAAATGGAAGAAAGAAGAATTTTTATTACTTGAGCAGCATGCTTGGGAAATTACTTGTTTGACTGAAGTGATGTGATATTACAGTATTTTGAGTAGAAGGACAAGTTAATTTTTGTAGTGAACTCAAAATTCACAATTCTTTCCAAAGATTTTAATTCACTTTAATGTGATGTACAACAAGGACTAGACTAACTTTGCTATTTAATAAATTACCAGATCCCATGTTCCACTGTTCAAAATGGAAAGCTCCTATCTGACAAGGACTGCATAATAGGAACTATATTGCTTTCTGCTGTGTCTTTCTTGAAAATACAGTTGTAAGAGTATTAATGCATTAAAATATGGTGCAGAATACAGCTAAAGATGAATGAGCCTGTTTAGATATGATATTAAAATCCACTGAAAGATAATTTGGGCAAAGAAAAATACTTTTTACTTTGTTTCTAGATGGCAGAGTTCTCAGACAATACTGACAATTACAAATAATATCCCTATCACACTGTATGTAAAGAGTACTTAAGCTCCACACACAAAAAAAATCAAGTATGTTGGTTAACTCCATGCCCAAAAATTATTTTGTTACATCAAACCCCACATAGTTTCTTTAAAATGGTGAACCAAGTCCAAGATTTGTGGACTCTTATGCCTAAGGAAAAGTAACTGGGCATTCAAGTGGCATTTCACTGCCACACATGAAACAGTTCAGAGTAAACGACTGAAAATTGTAAAGGCAATGTAAAGGGGAATTGTTTTACAAGACTGAAAATCACTAGTTTAATATAGTTCTGGAAAAGGGAGTTCATAGTATTCAGTGTTGTTGGTAAATGAAAGTATGAGACAACTTAGTTGTATGCACATGTTTATTCAGATTTTGGAGAAGGTAACATGATGGCAAGCCTTCACCAGCCAGAATTATCCATAACTGTTATCAACAGTAACCAATGGGCTTCATGTGTTCTGCTATTTTTAATCTTTATCTAAAAATATTAAACTATTTCAAGATCATGAAAAAAAAAAAGTGCAAAGTATGCTCACACTTCAAGAGAAACTATTTTCAAGGATTACACTTGAAAAGTTAAAATGTTTCATGCTGCTGAAGATGCTTTTATAAGAAGAGAGAATTTTCCCAACGGTGCTGACAGTAATTCTGGAACATGTAGGTACTAAGCAATTTTTTTTCAATTTAATTATTTAATGAGAAGTTTAACCATATTTTTATTTGGAAAAAACCCAAACTAAACAAACACAAAATGAGAAAAAAATATTAAATTATCTAGTTCATGAATCCCAAAAAAAGCTAAATTTAAAGTATTACAAATACAGAATTTTGTCCATTTGTCTATAAAAAATGTACAGGTGGAAGAGATGAATTATTAGCTGAGTTCATTTTGTAACAATTTTACAGGATCAATATGGGAGAACAACGAAAAACTCATTATTGTGAAACACCAAGTGGCAACATCAAAAACGAAATCCTAAGAGCCTAGAAATTCTTAGAAATTTTTACCACTGGCAACATGACATTTTTTGAATCAATGTATTTCCCTGAGGAGCTGCTCTCATTTAATACAAGTAAATATCTTAGAGAGTAATAGTGAGACACCTGTAACTCCCAAAGCAGTCCCACTCAGGTACAGGATTATGTAGGTCCTTTTTCATTTGAAGATAATGAAGTCAGTTTCATGGAACTTCTCATCACTACATTTCAATCTGTGGTTCCTTCAAATTTATAGAATTAATTTCTTCTGGTGATCTGAATGTGCAGGTTCCTGTACCTTCTGGAAAGCTACTCCCAAAATTTAAACAAACTATCAAATGAGTTTTGTTTGAACTGTTCCTGTTATACCTGGTCATGAATCACTCTACAGTCCCAATTTGGATTTTAAAACAACTTTTTCATTCCGTTGCTAAATGAAGTGAGTGAAGCAGATGGCACACTATATGAGGAAAATACTAAAATAGCAGGATGCAGAAGTGTTCACACTGGGATTGTGGAGGATATTTATGTCTCCAAATCCAACAACCAAGTCAGAAGGCTCTACCCTATCAGTGCCAAAATTTCCCAGTTGGATGGGTGGAACCACAAGTCCTCTTTGCTTTACCCTGTGCTTTGGTGCACACCCAGAGTAGCACAGTCCAAGAATTCAGTATCTTCCTAAAACCTGTTTCAGATCAGACATTAGGCCCCGCATGCTGCCATTTCTACTTCAGTTTAAACCCTGGTAGACAGAGCTATGACTGGAAGGTCACAGATGTGCAACTTTTGCAGGCATGTCAGAGCCTGAAACTGAGGCAAGTCTTGTCCCAGCTTCCTAACAAGACTTCAAAATAGGCAAAGCTTTTCATGTGGATGTGAAAACAGGAAAGCATCCACCTTGGTCCAAAGCTAGAGAAAGTCCATGAGAAAGCCCCATAAAGCCCATGGATAGCCACTTGCCAATTTCACTGAGATTTAGATCAAGTTTTTATTGCATTACTTATAGCTCTGGAATCTTCAGGGGTAAAGAAGCCTTGAACACAAATCCTTAGGAAAGGAAATAGAAAGGGAACACCCTGTGATTTCTCATTCCAATTAGAAATTTTGAAGCTAAGGCAAATAGTCAAAATAAACAAGTGTTTTCACAGCTGCTCATAATAGCTTAAAATATATAAAGCTTGAGTTATAAGTTATTTTCCTATTTTAGAAATGCATCATAACTTCCACCCCCTCGTGCATTTGCTCAGAGTGCCTGCTAAAAGAATTTGCTGAGAAGTGGAGTGCATTGCCATCTGCCAACAGTCGAAAGAGACCCACTTTTTAAAAAAAATCTTTTCTTCATATTGCTATCAATTTATCTTCATCCTCTGTCTAGATGCAACATGTTTTCAGCTTCTGAACAAATCCTGGGGTCATGAATCCCAGGCAAGAATATTTGGATTGGCTAAGGCTGGCTCAAAGGAGAAAGGTGTGGAGGAAGCCATGTTGTGCCAGTTCTGTGTTCCCCTTGGCGTGCCTTTTGCAGCTGCAGTGTACTTGGAGCCCTGGGCTTTGTGGTTTGCTGAACCCTAACCCTAGGCAGAACCCTAACCCTAGGCAGAGCAGTAAAAGCAGCCTTGGCAGAGGTAGGTAAATGGTTGGACTAAATGATTCTATGAAGTCAGGGATGAAGAACTCCAAGTGAACAACAAAATCTGCCTCCTTGTAACTACATGACTGCATACACATTTTCTTGCTTTAAGTACATTTTACTGCCTGCCAGTTGTCAGTGTTGTAAGTCTCAGTGTTCCTCCTGCTTCCGTTCAGAAGTGATTCTGTAACTTATCGGTTCTTATTCCCACAAAGCATTTCTTCATGTCATGTGAGCATTTAGGATGACCCTTGACGTACATGTCTCACTTATTGCTTACTTCAGGGAAGTTTTGGCTATTCTGACTCTCAGAGGAAGGAAAGCTGTACCCCTCCCTCATTGCCAAAGTTTTTAAGATGCTGGGCTCTGCAGTTGCCTCTCTAGCATTTTTAAACAAGGTTCCAGTATGGAGCTACACTGAAACTGGGGATCTTTCTTTCTCATAGTGGCAATGTCTCACCCATCATGGACGACATCCCAACTTTCCTGAGTACTGTTGATTGAAGGGTTCTTCTGGTTAGTGAGGAAAAGCCATGGGACTTCTGCTGCATAAAGAGGTGACGCCAGCAAGACACACAACCAAAGGCCACAATGAGTTTCCTTCAAGGAAAGAGATATTCCTGTAGTTTTCATCTAAGTAAAGGAAATAGGAAAGGTCTCCATTGTATTTTGTTGAAGAGTCAGAAGAGAAAGTGGGAACAAAGCCAAACTCCTGGATATACAGATGAGATCATGTATTTCCAGAACACCCATGCAAACCAGCAAGGATGCCTCTTCTCGGGGCCAAAATTAATTACATCACCTTCTGCATCTTTTATAGGTATGGAATTCTGAAGAACTTAATCAAAGGCAATGTGTCCTATGAACAGATGCTGCATTAGTACAATGTATGGCAATTACTGTTCCCACACCATAGTACATTTTGATAAAGCCATATGTCAAGTATCCTCTTCTTACCTCTTACTCAAATGACTTTCTATGGTACAAGGGCTTTAAATTTTCCCAAAATAATTTTAACTGGAGAAGAGAGAGGAATACCTTTTTTTTCTATTTGTTTTCACTGTAGTTCAGACATCAGAACTCCCTGTCACTCATCTGAGACAATCTGTGAAACCAGTCTGTTCAAGTCTGTTTGAGTCTGACCTGCTTTTACTCTTTGCAAAAGAGGTAAGATTTTGCTTGCTTTGCCTCACTAATTGTAAAATTTGCCAGTGATAGGGCCTGAAAAGTTTCATAAACTTAATTTCTGAACCATTTATCCACACACCTTATATTCTCACATTTTCCTCATTAAATAATTTCATCTGTAATCCAGAATAGATGGAATAGTGCCAGAGGTCTGAAAGGTGAGGCAGGGAACAAAAAGACTCCTCAAATCTTTCCATTTTGATATTTTAAGTTTAACATACTCTGTTCAGCTGCTGGGCTTCCAGTAAAAGCTCAGAAGCAAAGAATGGGTGCTTCAGCCTTTCAAACTTGATTAGCCAGCTCAATATCATGTTCATGAATGAGCCTTAGAAAGGGAAAGCCTGAAATGCCAGTTTTGCCTGAAGACATTTCACTATGTACACGTGATGTACTGGGCAATGTTTGTGTTACTTTCAGTAATATTATTCCTTACAATATTCCTCTTGCTGAAAGCAAAAATGACAAGCCCAAAATTTCAAATGCTTCTGCTGATTTTGGGCCCCATATTTTGGAAGTCATCTGGATGACCTTAGCAAACACCAACACATTCAAAAACTGAAGAGCAGTTTTTTTCATAAAATTCAGTTTTCATAAAATTTTCATAAAATCAGTTCCAAACAGAACTGATTGGATTGTAGTTGGTGCAAGTAGCTATTTGGATGGGAGTTTCTCTGCCAAAGGATTCATGGTCCCCTCACTTGGCTTCAGGGGGGGTGGGGAAGGGCAAGTAAACATTTAGATACAGACTTGTAGTGTGTCTTTGTACATGTGTCAGACATTTGTTACGTTCTGAATCAAAAAGGGGATTAAAAAAGAGCATGAGGCTGAAATGTTATGTATCATTATTTCTTTATCAGAGATTGAGGTATGACCACATCCTGGGGTTGCCAGGCCAACAGATATGAGATTCTTGTATCTAGAGGTCACAGAAATTCTTTGGCAAATTCAAGGTTTCTAAATCTTCTTTTCCTTTGAAGACATCACTGAACAGCTCTATTGATTTTAGTGCTGTTCTTAGCTTACCTTGTTGTAAACAAGAAAAGAATGAAAAGCAGACATGTACACAAGCAACAATTCTTGTGACAATAGCTGCAATATTTTGTAGAGTTCAGGTACACAGAGAGAAGGAATCAAGTAACTGGAACTGAAATGTGGCAAGAAACAAAAACATGATAAATTTTCAAAGACAATCACAAGAGCAAAAATATATCAGACACTCTGTAGAGACAATAGATGATGAAGCTACAAGAGAAAGACGCAGAAACATAACGAAACCACAGCCAAAAACCAAGTGTAATTTGTAGCTGCACATGTTGGGAAAGGGTGGGGGTGGGAAGAGGATATGCCGGCACCCATCAGAAATTTTTTTATGGTAAGCATGTAGAAGATGTGTCTCAAGCCAAGGTGTCAGGAGCAGTAGTTATGAAATGAAGAAAAAGAAAGAGCAGCAACAACCGGCTGGGACAGGACAATAGGAACTTGCAATTGCTAAAGGTACTCTCAAGGATAAAAAAGCCAAACCACTAAATCCTATAAAGCTGCTTCATGTGCAGAACAGTTGGCAATGGTTTTTTATAAAGGTTTTCAAGAGATTTGAGGAACTCTAAGCAAGTAACCTCAACATTTCACTGAGGAAATTGGTAGCAATTCCTCCCAGGAATAGAATTATCAGGTACAAAGTGGGGAAGATCAACACAGCCTTTACAGAGATCAAGCATCAGAAATCTGCCAGAATTCTCTGATTATACTTTAATAAAAATGTGGACAAAGATGCATTTAATATAATCTACTTTCATTTCCAAAACAAATTTGGCAGGGCTTACTATGAGACACTTTTATAGAAACAAGTTAAAATGGACAAGAGAAAAGGTCTTTGCATGGCTCCATGACTAGAAAACAAAGGGTAAGAATATCTGCTTAGTTTTTATGACTGGAAGTTGCTAGGAAGCCCTACCTGGGGCTTCACCATATCTTTAAAGAGATAGATAATATGCATAAGGGTTGTCAATGTTTGTTAAGAATACCAAGGTGTGCAAGGTAATACAGATGCCAGCTGACTGCAGAAATGCAGAAGGGTTTTATCACTAAGTGATGAAGGGAGAAAATGAAAGATCAAATTCGGTACAGGTAAACCTAAAATTACAGAAAGGAGGGAAATCATAACTGTCTAATTCCTAAGAAATATTTTTCTATGGTTAATGTAGCTCATGTCATTTCCCAGAGATTGTGTCACTGTAATTTTCAACCCCCTGTGTGTGGTGAAAATATCTGTTATAATTATAAACACCAACCCTGAAATGGCAATCTGAAGTCAAGAAAAATTACCCTTTGGATAAATGGGAATGACACTTTTGAAAATAAGCCAGGGGCCTGTAGATGCAAATAGAAAAAGAACCTGAATTGCTTTAGAAAATAATGAAGTAAGAGCAAGTGTTTTCCAGCATACTATGTACCAGAGCCACAATCTGATCATTATATCCACTCAGTCCCCTGGAACACAGTATATTCTGTGATTCCACAAATAATCAGCTCGTGTCATTCTAACCATGTGATTTCTCCTAAATACTCTTAGAATGTTTCATAATGAACTCTATGATTTTCTCTGGTGTCTCTCTAATGCAAACTGAATACATTTTCCCTTTGCTACCAAATAGGCACACAAAAATCTGACTCTATATAGATTTAGAGTACAGGCTGCCAGAACCCTGACTAGGGAAGATCCTCTTAACACCATATCTTGATGAAGAACAGAAAGGACCACTAGGGCACCACAGAGCTGCTGCAGAGGCCAGTGCTTTCAGGTGATGTAACAGCAATTGACTCTCCCAAGGGAGAAAGGAGTCTGCTGATAGAGTGAAGAGAGCCTTTCAGCTTTTATTTCCCTGGACACCTCAGGAAAGTCTTCATATGATATGTGCTGAAGAACCAGGGGATGCTACACACTGGTTAGAAGATCTGTGAGACATTTGATACGTGTAATTTGCACTGGAGGGGGGAAATGCTTTACCCCCTGACAGCCATGCCAGTGAGAATTTCAATAAGTTCAACAACAGAAGGAAAGTGTGAAGGCCAGCAGTAAGAATATAAAAATTTAAATGGACACCTTTTTTTCTTGATTTCATGATCTATTCCAGCTTTTAGACACATTTGTCTGTCCCCTTGAAAAGGCTGCCTCATGGAGGGAAGGCTGCCACCTTGCATCTCAGACCCTCCAGAATCCTTTGATAGACTTCATAAAGAACAGATATGACCAAAAAGCTGCTTGCTAGAGTCAGTCCCAAGGCCCTCTCAGAACTGCACTAGTGGGAAGATGGCTTTGTGGATACAGTCTTTGTTTGAGAGGGAATTGGTAATTTTTTTCTTCAATCTGACAAGCTGCCCCAAAAACCTTATTAGTTCCTTCTCCTCAAGAACATAGTGGCAGGAGTAATGTGAGTTCCCATTCCTTTAAGGTTTTGACCTGAAGAATGCCCACATTGGGCTATTTTCTCACTGCAACACGGAAACCCAAGTGTGAATGTAAATGGACCCAGGACAGGGCATTTAGGGTTCCATATTGTTACTGATGATGAGAGGAGCTGGACCAGCCCTGGGAATTCTGACTCCTGTGGTGTCCGTTCCCACAAATAACTCTGGCCATCAAGGGCACACTGTACTTAGACCCCACCACACCTGCTGCCAGGCTAAAGGCTAGAACCTCCCATTGGCCTGGGTGGGTGACACAGGGCCGTGCACTGTCCTTGCCTTCAACAGCATCTGGAAATGCAGCTCAGGTAGCAGAAGAAGAGGCAGGGCTGCAGCAATGGGGAAGAATGAGAACACCCTGTGTCCAGAGGAAAACAGCTCCTCTGGCTCCTCTTCCTGGCATGCTGTCTGTGTGCTTGTACATGTCCATGCAGCAAAGCATGGTGCTGGTGTCTCTTTGCAACTCAGCAGCAGTGGATAACTTTTGCTGTCTGATGGGAAAGGGACAAAATGACCTAAGCACACACACTGGCTGCAAGTACATAGAGTAGAAGCTGAAAGACAAAACTACTTCACCTAAATATGCACAGTACTGGCAAAGGCTATCCAAACATCTGGTACCACTCTGGGCTCCAGCATGGCTCAGATGTCCCACTGGGATCTCAGAGCAGGGGAATATGTCCTACATCCATCCATCCATACATACATCCATATATATATATATATATATATACACACTGGATGAATGTTGTGTACACAGGCTGAAGGGCAACTCTGGGTGTTTTGGATCTGTTGCTTAAAGTAAACAGCTCATGATCACAGAACCACAGAATGGGTCAGGTGGGAAGGGACACTGGCAGGGTTATCTGGTTCAACCTCCCTGCTCAAGAAGGGTCTTCCCAGAGCACATGGCTTTGGATTGTGTCCAGACAGTTCTTGAATAACTCCACAACCTCTCTGGGCAATCTGTTCCAGAGCTTGGTCACCCACACTTGACAAAAGTGTTGCCAAGTACACTCAGAGAGGAGAGCCAGGCACTGTAGGCACTTGAGGAGTGGGACCATATGAGCACATAAGTTGAAAACAGGCCTCTTTTCATCACTTTGCTCTTTTTACTTTTTAACAGCTTTATTTCCAAATAATACACATCTACAGTAATCTTAATTCTCAATCTCTCGTATATGTAATTGAAACATGAAGCTGAAGTAATAGGTGTTACTTGGAGAAATTCAGAGCAGACTCCACACCATCTGAAATCCTTTGTGCAGTTCTTTATTCTTTACTTTGGACCTTTTTAATCTCATTATAGATTACATTTCAATCTTTAGAGGGTTGACAGGTAATATGTGCTTTTAATATGTGTCTATGGCAACATTTATTTTGTTAAAATACTGTATATGCCACACACATTTGGCAACAAATTGACAGTGTCTAAACTAATTCCAGAAATAATAATTACAATAATTACACCTTTCCACATTGTCAACAAAGAGATCACTATCAACATCCCCAGCCTCGGCTGATTACTCAGTCCACTCCTGAACTTAATTTTGGTCTAAAACTAACCTCTTCCAGGAAACATTTGAGTGAATGTAAAGCCTTGTACCACTAAAGAGGCACCAAAATAAGTCTGTAGTGAAGTAAAGAATGAAGTCACTATGAGACCAGAGGACTCTACCAAAGATCTCAGATCCACATTTCAAAAATAACAACAAATTACCTTTAAGAAAAGCAGTCGGCCTGCATTCAGCCTTCTCACATATTTATACAGTTGCAATAAGGTCCTCTTCAGTGCTTTACAGGTTAATGTTTACTTTCTTGGGCTATTTCTATATCAGTTGGATTGGCAATGCCTCTAGCAGTGGCCTCATTCTCATCTAAATGAAGGATAAATTCCATATGCTGATCATAGATTGTGTTTCCTTCATTTACTGCCTTATCTTTTTTTATTCTGCTGAATCCTTGCATGGCCTAATGTTCTCCTCCAGGTTAACTCTGCCGCAGAAGGATTTTGTTGTGCACAGTACACAGAGTTCTAATACACCCCTAATGCCTCTAAGTACTGCCTAAACACATGCCATCTACCACATTCAAGTGTTACCTTTTTCCTAGCAAGCACTGTTCCCAGCAGCAGTGACTTCCTCACCAGGTGAACAGAGTCAATATTCTGCTTCTTGTTAGGAAGATTCAACACAAGGTAGCAGATCACTACAGATCATTGCCAGAACAGTTCAACAAAAATTAATTCATTCATGTCCTGCTGTAAGTGGACATTGTTGCCAATGTGACTTCTAAATCTGGGCAACTCTAGAAAATACGCTGCGATGGTAATCCTTCATCCTCACTGGAAAATGGATCTCTTAAAACATATATCCTACCTGTGTTAGTCTTCATGTGTGTTACAATTCACTAGCTTTGATCTCTCAGACATCAGGCCTGGTAGAAAGGTGCTTAGCATCATCCTGAAAAATGCATTAACCTTCTGGGATATCAGTAACGTTGTAGAGATCTGATATATAATGCCAGCCCATTCCTCCAAGATTAACATGTGTAAAAGACTTCAGTCATCAAGAGGAGATGATTAAAAACCCTGGCTAATTCTATCTGCCTCACACCCATCACACCAGTCCCATTTCCTACACTTTATTAATGAGTGCACCATTGGAAAATCTGTTATCAATGTTCTTATTATGCAAAGGTCACAGACTGCATTAGCATTTGCAATACACCAGGTTTTTTTCTAGAAGCTGTGCAAGTCAATCACTTGCCAGACAAGCTACCATGCACAGAACCCATCATCTTCCTCACTCCTGCCCAGATTCGGAGCAGAATCTAAGAGAAGTCAAGAAATTTATGAGCATCAAGAAGTCTGCATTATCCATATTGTTCACATCTCTTCTGTAACATCAATTTTCTACAAAACATTTGTCTACAGAAATCTTAAAAGTAGCACAGCTGAAAGTATCTAGCTGTCAGCATGTTTCAACAAATTTCTATGTTTGTTTTCAGGATGTGATTTTGTGCCTGCCACCAAGTTCTCCAGCAAATGTCAGTGCTGTTCCCAAAGCAGCAGGAACTCTACTCAGAAGACAAATAGGGAAGGAAAACACAACAGCTTTTTTTTATAGTTAACAAACTTTACAGAACTCTGAGGTCAAAGGATGATGACATTCAGATCTTGATAATGAACATGACATTTTCACAGTTATATTATCTTCTCTAAATGTCAGAACACAGTACTCCAGTCACAATACATCAGTGCACTCAGAGAGGATCTGGTCTTCCATTCCTTCACATCAGTTTTGTACCAGTTTGACTTCATTTACATTCACAGAATTGTAAATTTTGAAAAAAAATTGAAAAAGAGGAATACAACACAAGGATGGAGCCAATAATGATTTCTGAAATTCTGCAGGGAACATTTCCCTATATAAGATATGTTAGACTTTGTAACAGTTGTAAAGTCGATTATACTTGAGGAAGAAATCAACTCAGCCATTCTCTAATATTTCAGACAGTACAATATCTGGGGCTGTTCTCAGATGTAAACCAAAACTGACACTTTCCCTGGTGTCTGGTGCCTCCATAAGTGACCCCGAAAATCTGAACTAGACTTGCAGAAGGACAGTTACAAACTGGTAAGCAGAAAATGAAAACAAACCAAAAAAAGGAATCGACCCCCAAATATTGATTCAGCTCCCTTCAGCACAATCAATTCAGAAACTTTAGCTTTTTGCTCAGAATGCTTGGTTGAAAATATCAGAGGAACTATATTGATAAGACCATTTGTCATTACACTTTTTTTGGGACACATGCAAAACCTCTTTACACATGCAAAATCTCTGTCTCCTTATCTCTATTTATCTTTGGCACATCACACTTTTAGATTCAGAACCTGTAGTACAAGAACAAGGAATAAGAAAGGAGCACTTGAATTTTAGACCTCTGCTTGTTTCCCCCACATACTGTCATGAAAATCTTCATACACCCATAATGATAGTTTTTTAGTACCTTTTAAAAGGTATAACTAACTAAACAAATACATAACTTGGACAAACCTGTGTCTGCAAACTTGAGTGGGAAAACAAATTTGTTTAGTTTGGCAGATGAAAGCTCCATAAAGCAGAGAAAATGGCATGGATGTGACAGAGTAGCCAACTGAGTATGACCTGAAAGTGATTTCATTTTAGTTGAGAGCAACTTAATTTTGACTGAGAGCAAAAAGGCAACCTCACAGTGCATTAACAGACACTACACAGTTGAAGTGGTGAAGTGGTAATAATTCAGTACATAGCATCTTTCTGGTACTCTTGTCAGACAAACATTCAGAAAGCTGTTCAAATTACAGTGGCACATCCAGATACAGCTTTGCTATCAAAGAATTAAAAGCAGTTTTTCTAGTGGAAGGCAAACAGAGCATGATCAGTCTCTAGATATCTAAATAGCAAGAGATATTTCTGAAAGCAAATTAATCTTTAAGCTAGCAAAGACATTATGAGATTCAATCTCTAGATATGGAAACTGGAGAGTTTGGCCTAAAAATAGGTGAAAACTGTCAAAAAGGAATTAAAAATCTTTCTTAAAATGTGATTTATTTTCTTTTAAATTTACAGTATTAAAAGCAAACCTAAATGCAGTTCTAAAGGTTATTAACACTCATAGTCATTAGCAACTAGCACAAAAGACAGTGAGGACTACTAAGAGCATTTTTTTTTAAATAACTTTTATTTAATTCAGCATGCTTAAATCATGCCTAGCATAACTGATAACAAAAGTTACAAGATGTAAAAATTATTGCAAGGATTTTCAAAACTATAGCATTAGAGCTAAATGTGTTGACCTAGAACATATTTGGGACAGCTTGACTTCCAGCTGACTACTCTCCCAAAGCCAGTGGCTTCTTACCACTTAAAGAAAATCACACATTGCAAGTGTATTTCCCACATGCCACTGCTCAACGTGTTTCTTCTGTTGATGTTAGTCACTAGCAGTAGAATATAAGCAGTCACACTATGTACAGAGAACAAGTAACAGGAAAAGGTCCATTTTCAGATGAGACAAATGGAGCAAAGTAGAAGAGGAAGAAACTCTAACTGAGTTAATCCTGGTCCAGTACAAAACTTCACCAAAAGCAGGATGCAAGGATATCAGAGTTCAGGCACACTGAGATCTCACTACCAGAACAGTAAAACCTATGAGTAGTAATATCTCCTTGCTTCCTTGAATAACGTGCATTTTTCTTGTACAACGAATTTTACCTGCTCAATTTAGTTCTGCTTCAAAAAAATTGTAGTTCTGATAGATGATGCCTTATGTTAGCATAGTATCAATTTACAAGCATTACCTGTTCTTTATCTTGTAAAATATCGTCATCTTTGACCTTCAAGTTCTTTTGTTTACAAATATTAAGTTACTCATATCTGCAATTCAACTGTGGTGGACACAGGAATAAAAATTCAAAGATCTGAAGAGTACAATATTTATTAAAATGCTTTAATATAGGTTCTCTAAAATAGCCATTACCCCTCACTGGCATTATTTTGAAGTGTTTGGATCACTGCAAGTAAGTATCCTCATACAGTTCTAGCATTCTCTTCAGAAACCCATTCTTCATCTCTTGATAATAAAAAGGAGACAGGAACATAAAATTCCTTCCAAGCACAGCTTTTAAAACATTTCAAATTATAAAGAGAACAGCTCTGCACAAAGATTTTTTTTTCCCATGCACTTTCTACTTCCCACACTTTTCATTTCTCTCATAATTTTTAAGATGTCTATTCCAGCAGCTTGGGAGGAGCCATCATTCACACTGACTGGCAAAACTGCAGATCCAGTTTAGTGTCTGACCATCACACAGCTAACAATGAACTCTTGACTATGTGTAATTGTGTATGTATTCAGTAAAAGTCACTTGTTAGACTGTCTTCATTGTTGATGCTGACACTCAACCTGCTTATTACCAAACTTATCACTTTGATCAAAGGTTTTGTTTTAAATTCTCAGGTGTATGGGGAACACTTTCAAGATGCTACATATTAAGACTGTAGGAGTAGTGAGACCACAGACAGTAGCTCACTGAGAAGGCTGCTATAAGATACCCAACCACACACACGAATCCAGGGCTCCTCACAAGTCTGCTGGGGACAGCTATAGCTAAGCTGCTGGAGGCAAATCCCCTGCTGGCTTACAGACCAGCAGTTCTACATCCATAGGACAAGAATCTGCTCCCAGTGGATTGCCTGTGCTAGAGGCTTGATCTGACAATATTTTGTGTATCTTTCTACATTGCTCACATTTCTAAATGGCAGTTGTTAGTTCCTGACTGGCTGGTAGCCTCTGACAGACTCAGTATTTCGAGACCTTTTTCACCTTCATGCAATAAGAAGTATGCTACTCCATTTGGAATTAATTTCTTTATACTTCCATAGTTACTACTTAATGTGGCCAGCCTGATATTACAAGGATTTATACTGAATCTTTTATTTATTTCCTTTTCTTCCAGAACCTTCTTTTCTCATCCTTGTATTAATTTTTCACCATGAACAAAACAGTTTCAGAAGAGTTATGTAAGATGAAAAAAGGATATCAGAGATATAAAAATCTAGGAAACCTCTTAGTAGAACAAGATAAAGTAATCCCAAACTTTTGGGCAGTAACTGTGATATTCTCTTTATCCCATTCAAATCTGCTTGCTTGATATTTCAAATTAAAGGTAATTTTATTCTTCCTATTTTTTAAATGAACAATCTATGCAAAACATTATATTAGATGCTATTTGATTTTGCTAGCTGCTATGCTAAATTTTTATGTGCATTTGTAAGTGGGAGAATGCATTTATGAAAACCCATCCCCTTCTGCATTGGTTCCCTCTCCTGCAATGAGCTGAGTGCTGGAAGCCCTCTGCCACAGTGTACAGCAACTCAACAGAGTTTAAACTGAGAGGAAAGGCTGTCAAAGGGGCTAACATTTCAAAAGATCCTGACTTTTGTTTCTCCAAAGAGACGCAGTGAAATGCCTTTTTTCAGTTTGTAAAAACAAAGCTATTAAATAAAAAAGTGGTTTAATTATCAGTGTTTGTCCTTACTAACCTATTCTACCTCCCTGTTTCTTCACAAAGGTCTTCTCCGGGGCCTTGTGCACAGTAATATTCTTGGGGTATGCAGGGCACCGGTCTGAACTACAAGAGCATTCGCTGTAGCTCCTAAGCAAGCCCTGGCAGCTCTGACAGCCAGTGCTAGAGTGTTGTTGGACCTGCTCATGCTCCCCCACCCCTCCAGCACAGCAGGCCAGCCCTCATGCTCAGCTGGGAAGGCTGTCCTGGTGGAGATGCTGAGAGATGCTTTTTGACCTTCTCCATACAGATACAGCAGATTCCAGCCCTCCTGTATCTCTTAGGCTGAAAATATCCATCTGCTTGGACTCTGTCACACATGGCAAAGCTGTGCTCCCCGCACACTTGTCATCCTGTAATTTACAGATCAGCAGACTCACAAAGGGCCAGGGGAAGCAGAAAGGTGTGTGAAGGCAATGCTGTTAATGCTCTGTGGCTCTGCAGGATGCTGGGTTATACCCCTCTGTGTCTGGTTTTGGCTGCTGTGCATGTACCTCACCCCCTTGTCAATGCAATGCAGGGGAAAATTTTCACAGGAAATATTCCTAATCCCAGTCTCTCTTTTATAGTTTATCCTAGTTAAACTTTTTTCTCCAAAGCTGCCTCCATGGACATTTTCGTTTCATTGAATGGACTATAATAATGTTGAAGTGCAGTCTTTGAAACACATGCTCCACCACAGGCCCTCACACATGAATTCTCACACCTGGGCCCTTCTGCCTTTCTCTCCACTGGCCTCAATGTGAGCAGAACAAGCAGACCTGGGTGCAGCAAGGGTGGGAGTGAACCAGACTGGGCAGCACACCTGCAGCCCAGCTTGTGGCACCACAGACAGCCAGCTATGACAATCATGGGGACAGGCAGGGAAACCTACCATTTGATACAGAGCTGAATTCCTTGAACTACATAGGTCCACAAGAGCTGTGGCTATAAAGCCATGCCCAAGCTAAAGGCCAACTGAGTAAATTTACCTTCCATAGCTCCTCCTACATAATGCATGGAATGTACTAATAATCCAGCCTCTCTAAGACAATTTCTCTGTCTTGTTCTGTTTCCCACTTTCGTTTCTTATTTTTCTATTTTTTTCCTAAAATTCAAGTAATTTTAAAAATTGCACAAAAAGAGCTAGAGTACTTTCTAGTACATTAAGTCAAAACAAAACAATAATGTTCCAAACTAGAGAAGAGAAATGCAAGAAATTAAAGTCCATAATGATAGCTAGTTTTAAAAAACAATGTGGATTTCATCCAATATAACTCCAGTTAATTCTTTCACACAAAAACAATCTTTACTTCAACTGGATCAGGACCAGTTACAAAGCTTTGTTATTTTTGGTAGTGACTGTAGTAACTGTAGCAGTAAAAAAACAGCTTTAGTAATTTAAACGGTATTTCAAGCATTTTTAAAAGCAGAGTTTATTTTTTACATTATTGAAAATTCATTAGTTATTCATCTTGTATTGCTTGAGGAAAGCTTTAAGAGTAGTTTTCTAAGACTTTAACTCAGTACATGAATTAGATTGTGTTGTCCAAGTATAAACATACTCTAATACTAGATTTTGCACTGCATTCTTTTAAACTCACATGGCTTTACAGAAAGGCTTTCAAACATGTGAGATGGCATAATACATTTAAATAGTCATAGATAAGTGTATATAAAGATCTCTAGAAATTCACCTATTAACTTACTTTAGATGTAAGCCTTTATCATGGTTGCAGAGAGGCAAGTTCATCTAACATTATTTTCTAACAGCCCTGGCTCCTCCTTTGCTGGACTATCTTCTTTAAAGTACATGAAAGTCATCTGGAGTCAAAACTCCTTCATCAAGAAACAGTCCTGTTAGTGGTTCAGACAGGGTGGGCACTGCGTGAAATTGGCTCCATTAGCAGCTGCAAATTACACAAATGAGAGAGAAGCCTTTCAAAGACAGTGAAGGGAAAGAAGGAGCAGAAAGATCAAAATGAAGAAAACACAGCAGCAGACTACATTTTTTCAATGATCTGCAACTGTAAACAAAAGGCACTGAATATTATAGGGATGTAAGTGTTAATTTGTACAGAGAGTCACACTCTCCCTCTGACTCCCATTCAACCTTCCTACCACTATCAATGGCTAAGAACTTTGTGCTTTGGGGAATTCACTGACCTGATTTTATAGTTTGACTGCATGAATTATGTTTTGCATAATCAAATTGTGGCATTCATTATCACAACATGCCACAGACATCAAAAGCATAAATAGATTTAAAATAATTTTTAAAATTGCAGAGAGAATCTATCAATGACTATTAAACATGACTAATACTTGATCTACTGATTGCAGAAGCTAAAAGGACAAACCAGGAAAAGGAGCAATGTGTACCTCTAATGTTTCTCCATGCACCACTATATACCACTATTTGATAGAGTCTCAGATTCAGAAAGGTTAGAAGGGACTTGTGGAGAAAATCGGCTCCAACATATCTGCTCCAAGCAGAGTGAACAGGTAGGGTTTGAATATCTACAAGAAAGGTGACTCTAAAGTCTCTAGGCAACCTTTTCCAATGTTTGACCACCCTTTACAGCTAGAAATCTTTTCCTTATGTTTAAACAGAATTCCCCACTTTTCCACTTGTGCCACTGCCTCTTGTCCTCTCACTGGATATCACTGAGAAGACTCTGGCTCCATCTTCTTTATTCCCTCCCATGATGTATAAACACTGATTAGGACCCCTGAGTCTTCTCCAGGATAAAGAGTTTTAACTCTCTAAGCCTTTCCTCATAAGGAAGATGCTTCAAGTGCTTAATCATCTACATGGCCTTTGTGGACTTGTTCTGGTTTGTGCATCATATTCTTACACTCCTCCTTCTTGTCTTCCTAGCTTGCTCTTCCAACACAGCTACCCAACCATTTACTGTGATCACCATGACATTTAACCCTGCAGTGAGATGCAGTGCTGTAATTCCTCCTTTTTGCTCCCCATGGAGCACGCAGCTGCATAGAGTCACTCCAGAGAGGTATTTGGTCATGCTGATTTAGTGGCTTAGTTCAATCTTTGGTCTGATCCTGTAAGGATGCCGATGTGGATTAACCCAGATGCTCTCTCATTCTGCCCTGCAGGTGGAATATGGGAGATTCAGAAGGGTAAAAGTGAGAAAATGTGTGAGTTGAGATAAAGACGGTTTAATAGTTAAGAAAGAATATTATAATAATAACAATAATAATAACAACAATAATAATAATAATAGCAATCCTCATTGGGAGGAAAATATAACAAAGAAAAAAATTAATCCCAAGAAAGAAAACTGATGCAAATGAAAAGATATTCTCACCACCAACTGACCATTGCCCTGCCAGTTCCTGAGAAGCAGCTGCCCCCTGGCCAACCTTGCCCCCTAACTTTATTGCTGAGCATGACACCACATGGTCTGGGACATCCTTTTGGTCACTTGGAGTCAATTGTCCTGGCTGTTCCTTGCCTCACTGCTAGGTGGGGCAAGGAACAGAAAAGGCTCTGGCTCTGTGTAAACCCTGCCCAGCAATAACAAAAACATCTCTGTGTTATCAACACTGTGTCCAGCATAAATCCAAAACACAGTCCCATACCAGATACTGTGAAGAAATTTAACTCTATCCCAGCCAAGATCAGCAAAGCTACTCTTATAAACTGGCACTCTGAGTTTTTGCCTTTTCCAGGTAAATGTTGCAGGTAGTTAACAAAAATCATTGCCAATAGGTAGAGAGCAAATGTTAAAAGGTCATGGTCCAATACCTTGCTTTCAACTACGGTCAAAGAGACAAAGTCTCTTGCTCCCAAGAGACTTTTTTAAATATATTCTTAAGGTATGCAGTAGTTTCAAATATCAATTATCCCACTAAGAGTATATCTGTCCTTAACATTTGAACTTCTCTATCATATTTACCATAATTAGTCTTTGCTTCAGCTAAAGTACAAATTCTCACCGTTACTCTCATTCCTTTAATTTTCTTTTCATTAGCTGTGCTTTCCTGTCCCCTGACAAGTCTGGCTGCTTTCCCTAGGACTCTATCCAACTAGGGCATCTTTTTCTTCATGTGCTTCCCCAAAAACTGACATAATAGAGCACTGAGGCCTGCCAAACAGAGAAAGTACATTAAGGATGTTTCAGATGTCACTTGCCCTGTTCACAGTAACAGACCATTATGTACTCCCATTTACTCTGTGACTTCTAAACTACATGTTTGCAAAATCTTTCATAGAATATTTACAGGTCCAGTTTACATCTTACTTGAAGACATCTACATTGCAATGTCTGATGGAAGAAAGCACTACTAATAGTCTTGCAATAGAAAAACATCTGAAAAAGTCTGTCACTCAGACAACAGGTGGATCACAGAGACAATATGGCATAGGCAGGAGAGGACACATTCCTTCTACACAGCAAAACATTTCTCTTTCCCGAAAACATATTGCACCATGAAGCACTCCACCCCAAAGAATTCCTGCCTTTCTCTGAAGTGAATCTAACTTTATCATCCTGCATGAACATAGTGTACAATACCTGTTTATCTTCTATGCTATTGTTGAGGACAAAGCCCACAAGATCCACCCTGTAAATAAAACCTGCATGTCACAAATTAGAGCAAGCACTTTTTCATTATGAATAACCTGTGTTTTTTCCATGACTCCTTACTGACAGAACTTACAGTTCCTCTGTTTCTTTCAAAGAGAAAATGTGTTCAACCAGTCTGCTTTCACTGGCCTGAACTCCCACTAAACCAGGGTAAGAGCAATGAGAAGCAGAGATCCTGTATCACTCATTCAGTAGTAGGCAGTTCCCAAATGGGAGAAGCCAAGGTGTATTAAAACAGGTCATATTAAAACAAGTTCACACTAGAAAATAGATGGAAGTTGCTCTCCTGACTCCAAGGGTTTCCAAGCACAAAGGCTGATAAAAGCCAAAGATGTAACAACATTTCTTGAACATTGTTTAAAAAGGTTTTCAAGTTGCGTTTTTTTATTAAGTAGATCCAGTTTGTAAGATCAGAGGTCAAGATAAATATTTAAGATTATAGATAAATATATAGCTCAATAGGAGTTGCTAAAAACTTCTATTTCTATATGTATATGGGCATAGGAATTCTTTCATGAGCATGCTAATGCCACTGACTTCTACCAGTCTTCAGGAAGTGTAATACTTCTGAAAGCCAGACATATCTAGGCTATTTTAAACACAGTAGATTAATTACATTCGATTAGGTCACCTTGCATTTTAATGATCATTTTCACTTTCTCCTTTGATGCAGCACATAAGTAAAGCTTGCCTCCTGAGCAGCAGCTCAGATGGATATTAGAATTATAGTCAGAGCAAGCATAAAAGACATAAATAAAGGAGACTAACAGATACATTTGGATTCTGAAGAGAATGATGAATATTACAAAGACATTCTACTATTCAGGCCTTGATTCTAGAACTGAGCAGCTCTGTTCCTCCTGATGATTAGGTAGGTGAGCAAGGTAAGATGTTTACAAATTCAGGTTACCTTGAAGGAAATCCTTCTATGTAATTAGGTCTTCTGTTCCAGTAACAGCTATTACAGATTGCCAAAGTGGTATTTATCAGGCACCTGCAGATTTCTCTGTCATGAAGAAAAGGGAAAAGGGAAAGGGAAAGGGAAAGGAAAAGGAAAAGGAATTTTAAAGTATTACAGTTGATACTTTACCCTAGGGAGAGAACAGACAGTGATATCCATCAGTCTTTAAATCCCCTTGTTTACTGTACCACTAGACTTTATGTAATGTTGTTTTTCTTCCTGAAATGGGTCTGCCAGTGACATGAAATGATCACAATGTAATATCCTAAATGTTTTCATCGTGTGTAATTATTTATTTTCATGCCATTTTGAAATCCTAGGCAGATTGCCGACTTGATGATCATGTTTTCCCCCACAAAATACTTAACAGACAAGAGACAAAAGCCTTAGAAGGATCAGAAATAGAAATGTTTGCATAACCTGCCACTTGAATCATGAGAAAGCAAATGCTATATCTTATTAGAAAAATACAAACAAGCTTTTCTTGTGCATAGCTTTTAATTAATTCTTTGCCATAAATCTTTATCAACTAATTAGAATAATAATTACAAACAGAAAACACAATTAGACAAAGAAACAAAGAAAATAAGGAAAAGCCAAGCTGACTGAATTAATTTTTATTATCTTTGAAAAACCTGGCAAAAAGTTAACATGTAATTTCAGATAATGCTATTAATTTAATTGAACTATTCTAGAATAGTGGTTATATTAATCCAATTTATGGCAAATTGCAAATAAATTTACAGTATAGGATTTTAGACTCCAAAGAATAGAAATAAGAAATAGCATCACAATCACATCTTTTTTTTTTTAAATAAGGCTATAATCTGAATATATGAAAAATAATGTTCTGTAAAATTTGATACCAGAAGGATAATTCTGAAATCTGCCACTAGGGTGGATAAAATCACATGATTTGTGGAGCATAAACATGGTCTCTACAACACCACAGCATGAAAAAATCTACTCTGCAAAAAGAAAGACACCTTAGAAGTGTGCTCCTTGTGGTCAGATTACTTTACCATTTGGGTTGAATTAATTTGACTTTGAAAAGTCAGTTGTGGATAGGCATAAAATGAAGTCTTGGCTTTTTTCCCTGAGATTTCAGGTATGTTCAGCACCTTCTGCATACTCCTTCAAAATTTCATTTGTAGTAACCTTTTGCACTTTGGTCTTTTCTCAGTGATGCTTGAAAGCACCAATAACTCCTAAACCCAGGACATGGCTAATGTGCACAGACAGAATGCAAAAGAACTTGTACAGGTTGGAGAGAAAAGAAAACTCTTCCAGACACATTATTATACAGCTAAATCATCTGGGTGGAATTCATGTCAGACAGTTTGTAAGGCAGATATCCCAATCTCAGCTGGTCTCTCTAAGTTATCCCTGTGAAATCAGACTGACATTTTGCCAACTTCATTTCTTCCCAGCCTTACCAAGATAACTATTGTAATGGAGAGCAACTTTAGCTTAACAGTATTCTCTATATGCTTTGGAACTCCTTTTGAAGCTGTACCTTTAAATAATACCTCAGGAAGCCTGAAAGACATCATGCTGTTATGAGCCTCAAGAAGTCTTGCAGCTTAGGGGGTCTTATCAATCCTAGGAAGAGCTTCTATGGCTACATCAGCAAAACACAAAAAACAAGGTAAGTAAAACCACATAATAGTCTCAAAAGACTATTTTGGGCAGGGATGAATACACTTTTTGTCAAACTTTCTCTCTTTAAGTCCCTTCTTCCCACCTACACTTTCACAAACACCATATCTCTTCTCTACATTCTCAAGTAATCTGCCTCAAGCCTAAATCCAGAAGCTGCTGAAACAACCTGCCTTACCTAATGGCATTCCTCAACTGCAAATTCCATGCAGAACCACATCTGAGATGGATGGTTTTAAAAAGCACCTGGAAAAAAAAAATCAACAAACCCACACACGAAACTACACTTTCAAACCGATGTGTAGGCCCTTTCCTGGACTTATTAGCAACTCCAGGAAAACAACTTGATTTGATTTTCTAAACATGTGTCCAGGACTCTTAGACCTATGACCTGCTTGGAAAGACTGAAAACAACTGACCAGGGATGAACTGATCAGCTTTGCCTGGAATGTAACTGAGCACTGCTTTGTAAATACATGGAAATATACTCTGAAGAATTTCTAGCATTTCTGCTTATATTCTAGTATTTTCCATTATTTTAATTGAAGCCTGCTTGAAAAACTTTGGATTTATTCTTCTCCTTGTTCCAGCCACTGCTCTACCACTCCAATCTGGCGGTGTATGTGGTTCAGTTTAGAAGAACAGGTTTCACATTTTCCATTTAGAACTCCAGGGATTCCTGGAACATAGGCAAGTTGCAGCAAAGAGCTTCCATGCATTGTTTCAGCCTGACAAGTGGGACTGAAAAAATGGAGAAAATAACAGAGAAAGAAAATCCAGCAAAGCTTTTCCTTCTCAGAAAACAGACACTGGAAAATACTTAAGTTTTTGATTAAGAATATGTAATAAAATTTCTCTGTATATTCTCTAAAATACTACAAACCTGAGGCACATTATAAGTATTCAAAAAAAAAAAAGGTCTTGTCTAAATGAAATAAGGTGCTAGAACAACTACCATAAGAAATGTAATCCTGGGCTTTAACTGCTCTTAATGATTCCCCATTGCATTCCAAGTGGTCAGTCTACATTGAAAGGATTATATCTTCATATGAAGAAACCTTTTTCCCATTCTCAACTCACAGGGCCATTTTGCTAAAGTCAATGTATTAGCCAGTATGTTAATTGGAATGTTTACCCAACCATGGAATACACTAAAGCTCAGAATGTATTTCAGTGAGAATAACAAAGAGATGATCTAACTGTTTTATTACTGCTAATACAAATGCACAAATGCACTTGTTAAAAGTGCATTTAGACCATGTATAAAAAACTAATCACACACCTGAAATAAGTATATGTGTTTTAAAATTTTATTGTATCTATACTTAATAATCGTATGCTATGGTTGAATTTAGTTCTCGTAAATCACAGTACCACTCAGTAATATTAACTTTTTGCATTAGACCTTTATTAGATTCTTAGGATCATAACTTATTAGCATGGAAATACAAGCAAATTGGTGCATACAAAGAAAAATTAAAGAAAAGTGGCCTTATCTCTGACTGTGGCTGTAAGTGGGTGTTTAGAGCAAACACATAAAAATAGACCATTATGGAATGGTGCTTCCCTCAGTAAACTCTTTTGCTGTGAGCACTGAGAGACTAACAGAATTACAATCTATCATGTGTGCACCATCCTTTCTAATTCATGGACCATAAAATTGACTGATCATATCTTAATACATTTATAATTCTGTATGAAGTAGTTTTTTAATGTTTAATTATGGATTGTTTTCAAAAGTAATTTTTGCTTAAGGTCTGTCATTTTATCATTTCATCAAGTGCCTTCTAGTTCTTACATTACTTAGAAGAAATGAAAAACCATGGCTGCATAAATTCTTACAGAATACTCAGTCCTATACTCCATTCTTCAGCAATAGCCACCCTAAGAGTAAAAGCTTCTATCCCATGGAAGCTTTTTTCTACAGAAATCTCTGTGTGTTTCTAAACATTCACAGTAATTCTTACCTTCAAATACAAAGGATAAAAGTGAATACTCCTGTGATTTGGAGTAATTTTTCCTCATGTATAATTATCAACTTCAATTTTATGCTCAGCATCATATGAATGTACTAAAAGATAGCTTTTACACCAATTGAAGTTATTAACCACACATTTCAATTATTAGTCCAGAAAAAAAAATGAAAGATGAAGCAAACAGCTACACCAGCTAAAATAAACAAAAAAAGACTTTCTATTCCTGATATCTTCTTATATTTTTAAAAGAAGTGAAATTTAAAATACTTTTTTAAATTCCACAACAGCTCTGGGCATATTAATTCTCACGTGCTCCATAAATAACAGCAATGCTTTACACTGTCAAATGGCAGATGTGCACCCCAAAAAATGAACAATACAAAGATAATTTCCGGGAACACAAGGTACAAGAGGCATATAATCCTGTTTCTCTGGGACCACAAACATGTTGTTTCTTGGATATTTAATATTCTGCCTTGTGGAGATTCAAAAGTAAAACCCTCACAGTCCTGAGGATGTGCTCCACTTGCTTAGCAGTCATTTTAAATTCAGATTCTCCATTTCGCATTGATTTCATTCCTTTTTTTTATGCATGAATAACACAAAAACCTTAAGACACAAAGTACCTTCTAGTAAAATATTTTATCTTTTCTGGAATAGCCAGAATTAATTTGATAGTAATTACAATGACAGGGATTGGAATGGATGTCCCACAGGGTGGTAATTCTGTTCTTTCTAAACGACATCACTTTCATCAGTAAAGCAACAGATTTCAGAACCAATGGTATGTGGTATTTGTCATCCTAACAGCCATCCAACTCCTTTGTCTATACTTTTGGAAGAACATCACAAAGAAACCAAAATAAACAAGGGGAAATTATGATCAACTAACTAACTAGCTAGCTCAAGGTCCACCAAGGAGTTAGTGGAGGAATATGGTATTAAACTGTCATTTCAATGGTTTCAGTAGTCAAGCTCTTAGACCATCAGATAAAGCCTTAACCATAGAAATAATCCATACTCTTTCCTCATCACTACCCATTTTCAGTGCATTATGAAGAATTTTAACTACTTAACCCTCTAAATGCCTTCTTAAGACATTAACAATTTTCTATGTGTTTATTATAGACAAAAAAAACTAATGATTTTGTCTTATGGGGAGGTCCAGTAAGTGACATCACACATGAGCAGCACAGGGGGATGCTGAGAAATTTATACAGATGCATGTGGTAAATATTTGCAACAATCTGTTGTGAAGGAAATATCATTGCATATTTACACCTTGAACTGCTAAAACCTTGTGTAAAGGCACTGAAAAAATACCAATGATCTTTTCACTTTCATTTTGCATGGGTGATTCCAAAAGATCTCCTAATAAATTTCTTTCTTAACAAGAAAACATAACTTGTTAGGAGTACTCTTTATCATAGGACCAGATGGCATTTTTGCTGCGAAACCAAGTTTCTTAAAGATTTTATGAACAAAAGAGAAAGCTTGGTTTGCCTAGAGACAGAATTTCATCTTCAATGAGCCCAACAAAGGCTGATCTGCAGAAAGATTTGAACATCTTTTATACCTTTCCATACAAACAAATGCAATTGAAAGACCCCCAAACCAACTTCAGTGCCCACACAGAGGCTTCAGTCAGATCCCACAGGTTACAACAACCTCTCTACTTGATAATCATTTGTGTAATGGGACCCAAATCTGTGCCTTGCTACAGACATACTGAGTTTCAGAGATGCAAAGCTGAGGTCAGAAAAAGACTTTTTTGCTTGTTTAACTAGTCTTTATTTCCAGATATCCCTATTTGTACTGTGTGGTCAAGGTGCATTGTAGTCTTTTCAATAATCAATCAAAATTGGGAATACACACTCAAACCTCACTATTGGCTGGACCTAGAGAGATGGAGCTTCAACAGTATCATCTCTGTCAGGCTACGAGACCCAGCAGCTGAGTAGAATGGACCAGGCTAATTCACCATTCCATGTCTGGCTGCTTGATTCAAGCACTAATAGTGTGGTAAAAATCACAGTAACATTTTAAATAAAACACTCTTATCCCTCTGAATTTTGTCATATTTTTACTATAAATATATCTGATGGCAGATTCAGCAGATTTCCTCTACTATGTTTCAGACACAGTAAGATTCTCTAGAGAAAAGGAGCAGTGTGATTTCAGCACCAATGCCATGAAGTACTAGGGACCAAACTGTCCACCATTACACTTAGAGATATTTTGTTTGTTTTAACCAACAGGGTGGATGAGAAAAACCTATCTGGCATACCCTGCAATTAATTTAATTCACAGAAAAGTAGATAAAAAATAGCTACTGAATATAAGCACCACTACTAAGTGGTTATTGGGTTGTGGTACTACTAAGCCCAAGTAAGAGCAGCCACTGACTGCATTGTTAAATGCAAGGCTCCAAGGCTCTTGGTATGTATTATGAGGGAACTAAATGGTTATTCAACAACAACCTATACAACCAGCTCACTAATCCATCCAGTATGGTGCCAGAAACACTAGTGGTAACGCTAGGAAAGGGTGAACACACAGCTGGGACAAGAAAAATGAAAGACCAACCCTTTCAGCAACAGCACAGGTTTAGATCAACACTAACTGGTCATAAAAAGCAATTTTAGGCACAGTGATAATAGCAATGTAGTAAATGAACATAAGTAAGTCATAACTCTTAAATTTTATTTGAGTGACTGCTGCCAGATACTAGAGCCGTAAAAATTAACTATTCAGCATCATATAAACATCACAGAAGAAAATACCAGCTGTACTGTTAGAGCAGAAATTTTGCACATTGAGTAGCTCTAGAAATCACAAATGTACGTACTAGCTAACAAAAATATCTAATGATCATGAAAGGTCAAATGTCCTTCACAGTATAAATTACTTAAATCTTTGATACTTCAGAAAGGCAATTAAAAGTACTATGAGCCAGGAGTTAACATTAAGTATATTTCCCTCAGGTATCAGTGTCTCTGTGTTAGGCCACCACAACGTTTTAAAGTTACTTGTCTAATGTGTAAACCTTCAATTGTTAATGCTACACAATTAAAGAAACCATACTTCCAATACAACTGCACCACCCCTACCTACAAACTTTACTGAATTGTGTCATTTGGCCCTGCCTGCAGTAATGTAACAGGTATCCTTTCTTTTGCAAACACACATAGAACCTGTAACACAGCATCTAGGGGAAGACTTTGTTTCTGCTTAGCACTTAATCACACAGCCACAGTACAGGAAAAAATCCAATAGCGATTACATACCAAATAACCAAGATACATATTTGTAGAATCTATAATCTAAATCACAACTTAAAAAACTAAAAACAGGGCCATTTTAGTGCATTTAGTAATTAAATGTTGAAAGCAGAAATTATTGCTGAGAAAAGGCAAAATACAGACAATGAGAAACGAAGATGCAATTATGCATTTGAAGAAATAACAGATGGCTGGAAAGATTATAAACAAAACATAGAACCAGAATAGAATCATAGAATCATTTAGGTTGGAAAGGACTTCCATCATTGACTTCAACCTCAGACTAATCACCACCTTGTCAACAAGACCACAGCACTATGTGCAATATCCAGCCTCTACCACTTCCTTGGGCAGTTTGTTCTAATGTTAGACCACCCTTTCAGTGCAGAAATGTTTCCTGATGTCCAACCTCAACCTCCCCAGTGCAACCTGAGGCTGTCTTCTCTTGTCCCTGTCACTTGTTGCCTGGCAGAAGAGCCTGACCCCACCTGGCTGCACCCTCCTGTCAGGCAGCTGCAGAGAGTGATGAGGTCCCCCTGAGCCTCCTTTTCTCCAGGCTGAACACCCCCAGCTCCCTCAGCTGCTCCTCACAGCCCTTGTGCTCCAGACCCTTCCCCAGCTCCGTTGCCCTTCTCTGGACACGCTCCAGCCCCTCAATGTCTCTCTTGCACTGAGGGGCCCAGAACTGAGCACAGGATTGGAGCTGTGGCCTCAGCAGTGCTGGGCACAGGGGGACGGTCACTGCCCTGCTCCTGCTGGCCACAGCCTGGCTGATCCAGGCCAGGATGCCATCGGCCTTCTGGGCCACCTGGGCACACCCTGGATCATGTCCAGCACCTCCAAGTCCTTTTCGGCTGGGCAGCTTTCCAGCCAGCCTTCCCCGAGCCTGTAGCGCTACATGGGGCCGTCGTGACCTGTGTATATTTTCAAACTGCATTTGACTATGACTTCAGACTCCAACTGCAGAGTTCACCGCCAGGCCGTCAGTCTGTCCAGCAGCATCCTCCGACGGCAGCCGAGCGAGAGGCGGGCGGGCGCGGCCAGCTTAGCCCATGCTGCCACCTCGTGGCGACCCGCCCGCCACACACCGGCACCCCGCGCAAAGCCAGGGGACATCGGGAGTGCCCCCTGCGCACAGCTTTTTAGGAATGATTAACCGAACCGCCCGTTTTGTCTTCAAATTTTCAGAGTGGTGTGAGCGCAAAAGGGAAGGGATGATGTGTATGTTCATTTATTCTTTCAGATACAGGCTGACAGAGCTATAAAAACCCACAACAGATACATGATATATAGCATAACCTGTATGCACATCTTTATAAGTCTCTGTAAAGACATGGAAAGCAGAATGTGAATTTTTAAATTTTTACCCAATTAATAATAAAAAAACTGACTTTGGAATGTGTTACTATGGTTCACTTAACTAAAATATAAGCAAGAATGAGCTGTCTTCCCACCAAAGAGCTAATTGGGCTTCTCATAGCTAGTTACACTGCTTTTCAGATAATCATGCTCTGCTGGTTTAAAATTGCATGCAGACCTCTAATCAAGGCAAACCTTCCTATCATTTCCCTTTCTCTGCTACATCCACAGCAGGTCTGCCATCACCAATCCTACATTTTACTCCTCAGCTGTTACTCATTATGATCTTAAGAAACTGTTTGTGAGCTAGATTTTAAATGGGAATTAACACATAATAAGGAAGATTAAAACAAAATTTTGGTTGTGCAAGCCTGCCCTCACCTTGGAAGTAGAGGAAGCAATTTCCAAATCTAAATACATGTTGAGGAAACACCTGAGATTTAAGCTTCATTGCAAAAAGTGATGGGAGAATCAAAAAAACTGGTATTCACAGAGCAGGAGAAGGGGGTTTAGTTCTTATGGGTCACATAGAGAGAGATGAATAATTTTTTCCCATCTGAGGGAAATTATTTACAAGGGAAACGAGTTTGAGGATAACTTCTGGAAAGTTCCACCCTTCACACACAGATCAGGCTCATTCAAGTGTAGATTTAAAAAAAAACATGGAAACTTGCTTGATTTGGGTGTTTTACCAAGAATGGGTGAGGCCCTACTCCATAGAATTGTGTAATTTTTGAACTTCATTGCTCCTTTCTTCATGCTTTCTTCTTCATTACTCCTGAAATTCTTCTCCCATTCTTTCAGCACACAGGACTGCAGTCGTTCCTCTTTTGGCTCTTTTCCGCACAAACACTGTTTGCCTTGGCCACACCAACTGCAGTACACCCTGTTATTAAGAAAACTTTGAGTAAGTTTTGTGTTTCAGCATTCCCTGTGCCCACTATCAGTGGTATGTCCACCTTGATAAGTTTTGGTAACCTTGATAAGCTTTTGGTAACCTTCCCCTGAGCATGTCAAGCCCAAAACCTTAACAGGGCAATTCTAAGAAGAAACTTATGTTGTTAACACCTGGACATCAGCAGAGGAAAATCTATAATTTTAAAATTTAACTGCATTGCACTAGAGGTGAATAAACAGATAGCTGGACAGTATCAGCCAAAACATGAGGGGCAAAACACTGCAAAAGTATCTCTTGCTTCTGCAAGTAAAGAGAATGCATGTAGAATAAAGTAACCCCAAAGCAAGGACTTAATGGCTTCTAATCCAGTGTTCTGCTTTTGCCTGGGGTAGTGACAGTGGTAAGGGGCTGCGGTTTGGATTTGTGTTGAGCAGAGTGCTGATAATAAAGAGATGTTTTTATTATTGCTGAGCAGGGCTTACGCAGAGCTAAGCCTTTTCTGCTTTTATAGTGTCAGTTTTTGAACTAGTGAAGACTGTAGGTGCATCAGAGGCTGGGAGGGGACACAGCCAGGACAGGTGACCCCGACTGACCAAAGGACATTCCAGACCATCTGACATCATGCTCTGTGTACAAAAACGGGAAAGGAATGCAGGATGTTGGGAGTGATAGCTTTTGTCTTCCTAAGTTACCACTGTACGTGATGGGTCCCTGCTCTCCCGAGGATGGCTGAACACCCGCCTGCCCATGGGAAGCCGTGAATTAATCCCTTGGGATTTTTGCTTTGCTTATGCGCGTAGCCTTTTCTCTCCCTATTAAACTGCCTTAACCTCAACCCACGGGTTTTCTACCTCCCACTCTCCCGATTTTGTCCCCGATCTCGCTGCCGAAATGGCGAGCGAACAGCCGGCGGTGCCCCATCCCAACCCGCAGGACCCACGCTCCCCCCGGCGCAGGGCCGCCGCCATGGAGCACGATGGCGGAGAGACCCGGCCGCGCGCGCCCGCCCCGCCCCGCGCGCCCGCCCGCCCGCGATTGGCTGCGGCCGCCTCGAGAGGCGCCCCGAGCCCGCCGCCATCTTGACGCGCGAGGGGCTTGGCGCGAGGCGGCGCGGGGAGCGGGCGCGGTGCGCGAGCGGAGCCCGCGCGTCCCTGAGCCCGCCCTAGGGGCCGCGGGGAGAGAGAGCTCCTCTGGGGCAGGGACCCAAAACTGCGGCCACAGAAACCACGGAAGGTGCGGGGGCGGCAGCAGTCCCCAGGGATGGGAGTCGGGGTCCGGACGTGGGGTGGATTGCAGGCAGGGAGTGAGTATGGGGAGAATTGCAGTAAGGAGAAGCCATCCTTTGAGGGTACGTACGCGCTCAGGAGGGAGGTGGGAGAGCAGCAGTGGTGGGAGCTGGGAGCGCGGTGCCCAGCAGCGGTGGGAGGGAGCTTGGGAGCCTCCTGCGGTGCCCAGCAGTGGTGGGAGCTGGGAGCTTCCTGCGATGCCCGGCAGTGGTAGGTGGGTCGGGGTGGAGCAGCTGAGCAGCGCAGGACAGGGCGCTGGTCTGTTCCATTTAGATTTGCTTTTCAAGGCAGAAATAGGTGTGTAAGAATGCAATACAACAGGTGTATATGATATGATTTCTGTGTCTGTCGCTTCCATTTTGCTCTACGCAAAGTGATGTGAGCCTGTAGTGTTGGCTCAAGTGAAGAACTGGGCTGCGTTGAAAGGTTGAAAGTAATTTGTCTCCTCTTTTTTCTTTTATTAATATTAGGCACCATGAGTGGAATGGGAGAGTTCTCCTTGTTGGGTGATAGTAATAAAGAGCTTTCCCGAAGTCGAATGAAAGGTGTGAGGTATGTGGTGGCTTTAATATTATCAAGCTCTGACAGTGCAATTACCAAGAAACAGAATTAAGAAAATGTAGAAAGTTTGTGTTCTGCAGTGTTGTGAGACCGTCATGTGAGTGAAATACTCAGTTTCTGTAAAGTTTCAGTATTTGGAGTAGGTTCGTGGTAAGAGACATTTTTAATGCAATTTGGTACGCTGTCAAATACTGTATCATACTGGTCTGTATGTATTTTTTACAAATTAGCTGTGTTGATTTATTCTGTATGTTTTAAATAACTACAATGAATCTAATTAAAACTGATTGCATAACAATTTATTTGTGCTGGTTCTAGTTACCTGAAATAATGCATGCCTAGCAGCTGTAGTATCACCTTTTTGTATGATGAATTCAGTGTCACAGAGCTAAAGTACTTCCCCAGTTAAGAGAGGGTAACAAATTTTTTGTGATGTGTTTTGTTAACTGCAGCTTCTTCATAAAGTCATTTGGTAAAAGTGGATGAGTTTAGCTCTGAAACAGCTGGAAGTCAGAATTAGTTTGTTACTAATATTCTTGATGATCCTAAATCTTTACTTTTACCTCTGAAGGCAGTGTCCTAAGCTACTAGAGGAGCATTTTACAGAACCATATCAGAGAAATGGTAATTTGTGTCATATGTCAAAAGCTGTCACTGCAGAAGGTAAGGCTTTGGGATCTTTTTCTTTCCAGCAGTTTTATTGTGTGCACTACTCACTGTTTTCATTTTACATGATCTGTGAAGGACAGTAGATGGGCTGCTGGATTTGATTAACACATTGTTTATTTGCTGCTTACCAGTAGTTAGCAAGAACAATCAATTCCTTTTGATTCCTCTCCAGCTCCTTTTCTTGATGAAGTGATTGTCAAGTTTGTTCTAAGAGAAACCTAATTTCTCTGTGTCTTTCTGCATGAGTAACTTTTTTCTAAGAGTTGAATAATTGTATGGGATGTGCATTATTTATGGGTGTTTATGAAGCAATTTTTTCCCTGTACTTAACTGTGCTTTTTGAAGGTATGGGTTTTTTTCCTTTTTTCCTTTCATATGGTTATCCTGTACTGAATGTAGTAACAATATATATACACCTAAAGATAACAGATAATGCCCTAATCAGTACATGCAAGTCAGTCTTTGTAATTCTCAGCTAAGTTTATATCTATCCATCTGGATTTCTATTCCTAGCTCTTAAATTATTTAAAAAAGTAAGAGTTCTAATTCCTGTTGACTTGCTGAATACTGTTTATAAGACTGTGCTGATGATAGTATATTCGCATTGTGTCATAGATTGGGATACCCTACAGGAGTGGGTTTGTCTGTGCTTGCTTTTACAGTGTGGCACGGTGATGGGAAGGATGAAGACACTGATTTGTTTTGTTTCTCTTCTGCAGAAGTAAGTTGATCTGAAGCTTTCAGTTCAGTAGTCACTGTGATGGTGCAAAGTAGCAATTTTATAGGACCTTGTGAATTTTCATTGAGAGTGATTAAAGCAGGCTCAGGCCCCCTCTGAGTTCAGGATCTGTGCTTTATGACCACCTACATCCCCAGCAGGTGCTTGCTTGCATTTCTCATTACACAGTGTTGCTGTATATAGTGAACATCAGATGTCCAGAGCCTGGGGGTAGGAAGGTGTGTTTTTACAATTGTCATTAGTGCCCCCTGTTGCCAGATCTGTCCCACCCTCTAGTGTGCAAGAAAGCAGCTCATTAATATGTACATTTTCTGTACATAAAGATCCTACAAAAAACAACTTCACTTTGCGCAGTAGTGCGTAAGTTTTGAGGTTTTCTGCTTCTGCATCTTAAAAAAAATTGCCTTGTGTATGACTCTTGTGTGTTATGACATGTTAATGCCGTTGTTTTGTTGAAATTTATATTTTGGACAAACATGAAGTGCCTTTTTTTCCTCTTATGAAATTCAGGTTTAGTGTTTATTGCAAAATACAAATGAGTCAGATCTTTGGCATTTAAGCCCTGAGATTTAAGTCTTATTGAAAAAGTACATTGTAGAATCTGGTTCAGGAATCCAGTATGTTATGAGTTTTGCATATTATAATGGAAAAAATACTGAGTGCCAACAGGAAGTCAGGATTCCTTTTACTTGGAACACTTTTTATTTATCACAAAGGTGCACTGATGGCTACAGATGTTCTACTTTGGAGCTCTTTCCTTAGACCTCCCCTTGTACAATTCAACAGCACTTACTTTGAAGCTTGATCTAATTGAAATGGGTGGGCAGGGGTGGATACTGAAGGTGAAAACAGGTTTATAGAATACCTTTTCCTGAGATTTGGCTGTAAGCCTGTGGTTTAACTTCTTTTTTCTTTTCCCCCCTGAATTTAGAACGGAATGGACTTTAAATTTGGGCTGTGTGGCAGCAGCTCAGAAAGACAAGCAAGGTAAACCTTTATTAAATCTTTTCATGTATTTAAATGCCAGCCTGGGGGAAGACTTGACCAAGTAAATGATTCCAGACATTTTCCTTGAGCTGATTTTTTTTTAGTGTGTTCTTTAAACTTCACTGATGTCTTGTTGGTATGAGTGTCTGATACTGTGAGAACACATTGAGTACAAGTATCATTTCATCGAGAGCCAGCAAAAAACAAATTGGTTTGGCTTGAAAATGTGTGAAACTGAAAGTTTTAAGCACTGTGGTAGATGGCTGATAAGGGTTCAGAGGGAGAGAGATCTGCTGAATTGCCAGGCTGTGGTGGGAAGGACTCTGCCTCCTTCCCCTCAGCACCTGTTGATCCCATTGCTCCTTCTGTTTCAATAACCAGTCACAGCTATATGAAGATTATGCCAGCAATATTCTGTGGTCTTTTCAAATCTAAAGTACATTCACTTGTTTATTTGCCCAGTCAGTGTGAACCTGAAGGAAGTCTTAAAGTGCTTATATTCCCCCTGCAGTGTTATTGCTGTGGATATCAATGTTTATGCAAATAAGGATAGTCCCCGAAAATTCTTTCAGGTCTGTTGCATAAGGAGCCTGTTCTGAAAGGAAGATGCAGGAAATTTATCTTGTGAGTTTGGTGCATTTAACATGTGCTGCTAGCCTTGCCCAAAGTGAAAGGTTTCATGTATGGCTGTCAGTCTGTGCAGCTGTGTTCTCCGGATGCTCTCACCGTTGGTCAGACGCAACAAACTGGAAGCCCAGGAAGACCACAAGGCTTCCTTCCTGGAATAAGGCTGGTTTATGCAGACTGCTTTTGTTGGAGTGTTGTCAGCTGTTGCAGAAGAGCAGCTGGAGGTCATCATACAATAAAATTTAGGAGCCTTCCTATCAGGTTGCCAGTAAATGGTTTTGGTGTCATTGGTGATGTATTCTAAAGATTTTAACAGTAACAAATGAAAAATGAATCCTGGAATATTCATAGTCATGCATTTACTCTCACTGAGGATAAGAATCACTACCAGCTACTAAGGTTTTGTTCAGCCTTGCCAAAATTGTCGAATGAAAAATAGCTGTGTTTAAGGGGATTATAGTAAAAAGGAGAATTTTTTTAATGGGTATCTGCTTTATATCTGCTTTATGTGTGAATTAATCTGTTACATAAATAGATCTGTATATGTATTTAATGATAGATTTTGAAATACTCTTGTAAAGTATTTGTAGGAAGTTTGGTACTTTATTTAAAATGCATAGGTCTTTTATTTAATTTTTTTTTGTTCGCAGGCCCTTCTGTCACAATATCAAAGAGAAAAATGTTCAGTACCCATTTTCTCCCAATGGTGGGCTGAGTGATGGATCAGCTCTAGCTCCATCATCTGACATGGTGTGTTAACATGGAATTTCCTTATAATCTCACTTGGTTTGTATATGCATAGTTCATAGTGTGCACTTTGTAAAACAAAAAGCCCTGCAGCCTTAACGGTTACTTGCTACTGTTCTGTATTATTGTAGAAGGGATGTGCAGCTACAGTGTTCATAAAATAACTTGACAAAATGAGTGCAGCTCAGACCCCCCCCAATGAGATCATAGCTGAAGACTGTTAGTTCTATCCAGCTGCTGTGAAACGACATATTTTGAATTTAGCTTTTCTTAAAAGATACCCCAGACTTAACAACATTTGCATTGGGGACTTCTTTATTTGTTTTTAAACTTGGGGCATCTGCAAGGCTCATGTTCACATCCTTAAAACAGTAATTCAGGGCAACAAGGTTGGTGGACAAATGCACCTCTTTAAACATTCTGTTAAATTTCCTAACCTCATCTTTCTGAATAGGTTTGTGAGGTTTTAGACCAGAAAATGTAAGTTGTGGATTTTTTGAAGTGACTGTAAAGGAACTGTCTATCCAGTGCCAGTCATGTTTTCTGTGGAGATTGTCCTGTACAGACAGATTGCAAATGTCTGATGTGATCTCTTCGGTAGTTTTGTTACAGTGCCTGTTAAAGTTTGAAAATGGTTTCCTTGTATTAGCAAAGTACTGGGAGCTAGCTATGGTTTTTTGAGGGGTTTTGCCCAAGTGATATTCCTAAATATTTTACTTCTGTTCTAGGTTGCAGTATTCTAATTCTTCAATCTTCCATGTTTTCTTTTCTCTGTATTAGTAACTTTATTTTGCTTTTTTTTTTCATTTACTGTTTTAATTTGGCTTTTGTGTGTGAGTATGCAATTAAAGTGTTTTAAGAAACAAATTTAGCTCTGTTTGAGAAATACTCCAGTGGAAATGTTCTCAGTGGAATTCAGGTGAGCCAAGTATTTTGTGCATGATGGCCATTATGGAGCTGCTCAGAGTCTTCACATAGCTCATCAGTCATCCACATCTAATGCCTCTGTCAAAATGGCAGATGGTTGTAGACCATTTTGTCTTTTAGTTGTGCAAGCAGCTTTTATATTCATTGACAAACTTTTCCTCAGGAGAACAGCACTGGGCAGGAGATTGATGAAGCTTTGGGCGTAGCTGTTAGTAATCTTGGCCACTTCCACGATGCAAGCAAGGTAGGTGAAATTTAGTTAAATCATTAAATAATCAGTCCTCTCCTAGACTTGAGTTTTTTTGTTGCGGGTAGTCACACATTAACACACTATTTAAATTTGCTTTTCCTGTCTTTGTTTTGTTACCTGTTTTGTCTTTCAACTGTTCATGTTATTTCTGTGAGTACAGAGCCTTAAAGTCCAGACTACAGCCTGAGAAGTAGTCTGCAAAGGAGTACACAAGCCTGTGCTCAATTTAAAGTTAATAGGTCAATACATAAGTTTAGCAGAACCATATGCAAGCCAGTCTTTAAGTACTAAGTTTGTGTTTCCTTGGATCAGGGAAAAAATTCAGCTTTTGTTTTTACTCTAGCAGCTAGACTGACTACTTAATTCTAGCGTGCTTCTTTCTGCATTTAAAGGTGGAAGAAATGTTATGAGGACAGGAGAAGTAAAAAATGCAACAGAATGTGCAGAAAAATGTAAATCAAGTAATTTATATGCACAGTATAAAACATAGGAAGAATCCTAAAACACCAGCTATGCTGCTGTTAATAGGTTTTATTAATTAACTTTTTAACTTTATCAATGATAAATAATTTATTTAAATTTTATCTATTCTTAAATATGCTGTAGAAAAGCTTGCAGTTCTGTCTTTGCCATCTATTTGCATTTTACTTGTAAGATACACAGCATAGAAGTATTTCATGTGTCAAAAACTTAGTTATGGGAAGTGTCAGTGAGGCCTGTTCTCCAATCCCTTTCTAATGGCCAATCTTTATGTTAAGCAAAGCTATGTTGAATTCCTAATTCATACACTGATAGCATATTGTAAAAACTTGCATTTCAGCAGCTGTAATATAATAACCCATGGGTATTACAGTATAATACCAAGACTGTGGTCTTGCAACAGTTTTCAACAGAGACTGAGAAATTGCCAAAGCAGTATTGCACTATTGAGGTTGTTTTTCCCATGGTCTCTTCATTAAATGTAACTGTAGTGGCAAAACTGATGTTTAGTCAGAGGAAGAATTTTTTTTAATTTTCCCTTTATGCTCAGAATGAGTTTTAACAAACAGTAGAAATCTCAGCATGCTGTTATTTGTGTATGGTGCGGTGTTTGAGTGTCAGGTAAGGAAAGTGAGGCATTGAGCCCAAGATCTGTCCGTTTCTTCATAGAACTAAAAGATTCAGTGGGAGATTCAAACAGTGCCAGCTGACTCCAAGTTAGAGAAACGAGAGGATTGTAATGAGCTATAAGTGGTTTAATGTAGCTCTGTCTGCTGGGGTATCCATCGCTGTCTTACTGTTCATTGCTTCTGTTCTGAATTTTAAAAGTAGTAGTAATAGTATTGTGAGAGTAATAAAATAATAATGAAATAATGCATGTTTATTCATACTGAACAAAATAGGTGCTGGAATACTTGGAGTTGAAAGTAAAGCATAAAAAAGACAAAGTTACAGAAGCTGCAGATAGAACACTTGATGAACTTATTACTCTTCTGTCAAGGTAGTAATCTAGTTTTGTAGTATGGCACGGGTGAGTTACTTTTACCACAAACCTCGTCCTAATTCAGGTGAAAGAGTAAAATTTTGTTTAGAATTTTCTCATAGCAGTATTTCGTAGTACCTGTCTTTTATTTTTACCCTTTCATTGTGGCATTTTGGAGCTGGTTTGCATGGTTGGGAAACACTAGCTTATGCTACCTCTGCTCTTAAAAAGTTAAGAAAAACTACTCATAATGTTAATTTTCTGAAAAAGCTCAATTTTGAGGTTTTGTAATACTCTTATTGTGGATAATAAATTTTAACAGCAGGGATAGCAGGGTTTTTTTTATTTACTTCCTGCACATTTTCAAGCTGATAGAAGTGCAAGGACACTTCATTTCTGGATTTTCACAAATATTTATGTCTTCAGATTGGGGGGAGAGAGAGGTGTTAAAGCTCCGGTTTCCAGAAGAGCCTCTGAGGGGGATGGTCTTTAATTCTACCTTAGTGGAATTAATTACAAGATTCAACTGTTTATTTTTCAGTTGGATGTGTTTGGAAATATCAGGAGGCTGAAATGGAAGAGTGCTCCTAATATTTAATTAATAAATATCTTTTCAGTGTGACCTCCTTAACTTCTGTGGTTCCTCCAATTACAGACTGCATTTCCCATGCCTGTACTTCTCCCTGTTTGGGGGAGATGATCCTTGTGTGTGAGATGTATTGACTTTGCATTGTGTGGCTGGCTGCTGTGTGTAACAGTTCAGATTTGAGTCTGTGCAGCTGAGTGCATATTAAATTCTGGGAAAAGTAATGTTTTTAACACAGGAAAAGGAAATCATTCGCAGAATTAAAGGAGAATATCAACAACTACAGTTCAAGTATTGCAAAAACAAAGGAAATCATCGAAGAGAAGAAGAAGCACTTGATTGGTGCCATTAGGACGGCCAAGGAATTAAAATTTTCACATTCTCTAAGAAACTGTTGTGATCTCACTCAGGTAGTAACATTCTTGCACTGTGAAATAATTTATTTTTAAGGAATATATTCAAATTTGGATTAGAAGTTTGTGGTCCCAGTTTGCTGACTTCAGTGCTGACATTTTGGGGCTGTTATATTCTTACCCTGCTTCTTCACAGACACAGAACTTTTATTTGGTCTTAGTCACAAGTTACAGTCTGGTGACTGATAGGAAGGAAAAAAAGGTGGTTCTTAACCTTGAAGAGTTTGGCATTTGAAACAGGAAATGGAGGGGAGGATAGGAAAACTGGCACAGTGCTGATCAGTGAAAAGGTGGTGTTTGGATCAGTTCAGTTTCTTAAGCCTTTTCTATTCCAGAGCTCTTCATCCTTCTCACTGAACTAGTCTAGAATTCATAGCCATGCTCACTGAATCCTCTTGTTCCCAGGCCTTTACTTTTGTTCTTTCTCCCCATCATATCTGCTGTTCATAGAAATCTGTGCTACCTGCCCTGCTGTATCAGAGCAGAGGTCCATCCTCTGAAGTCTCTGGCCACAGACAGGAAAGATGCTTGGAGGAAGCATCTAAGAAACTGGGGAAGTGGAAGGTTAAGGGTTTTAGTATCAATAGGATACATCAGGCTCATTACACTGAATAAACATTACCTTATTCTGTCATAAGATTGTGGAACATCTTCTTTAATGTCATTGTAAAGCTTGTGGCAATGCGTGTGGGTGTGTACATAGGTGCATTATATGTAGGTTGTGTCAGTGAGTTCCACCTTTTACTATTTAAAATAAGGTTTATGTAAAATAGCTTCCTCTGTTATTTCAAAATGTGCCACTCAATTATTTCATTTGGAGCCTTTGTAGTCCTTGTGTTGAGAAAGGAATGAATAATTGGTCTTGTCATTCTTTGAAGAAATGTGCTTTTCAGAATCATCTACCCTGCATCCATTTGTCACTTTCCAGCTGAAGATACTGGGTCTTCTGACCCAGAAAAGACATCTAGTCCTTCCTTTTTTTCTGTCATTTACTTCTATCTCACCACTGTGATTTTTTTGGGAACTGGCAGCCACCACTCTCCTCTCATAGGTCTGCCTTTTTTCTTAGAGATCACTTTCTCATTAGATATTGAAACAAAAGGAGTATCTGACTTTTGCTTCTGTTTATATGCTTAGATTACAGATTCCCAATTATTAAGTCTTAATAAGGCAAGAAGTCATATTTGAGAATTGGCTGTTGGCTGAACTCTTGGGGTTTTTACATAAAATTTAAGGTCTCATGCTATAGATAACAGGTGCTTGTATAACTTCCTGTTTAATGGAAGCTAGGATTGTACTTCTTCATTTCAGATTATTTATGACTTGAAGTTGCCAGTGGAGGCTGAGCTCTCAAGAGTGAAGAATTTAAAGGACAAAATACTTTCAAGGTAAATGACTGGAGTGGAAGATACACCGGGAGGTAAAAAGAGGCACGAGTTATCTTAATTACAACAACTGTTCATGGGACAGTTAAACAGCAGAAGTTGAGCAGCTTCACTTGCAGTTGACTGAAAAACTACTTCAGGCATAAGTATAAACTCTTCGCTAAAAGTAGGCAATAGCCTTCATGTGAGGAATGGGGGAGAAAGCACATAAAATTTGCTGAAATATAGGCAAATACATAGACATTTTAAAAACCCTTGACGGACTTCTGCCACTTGTGAAATTCCCCTTTTGTTACGAATAGAAATAAATTGGGAGAATAAGGGCTTCATTACTTTTTTTAGTGAATCAGTTTCTGACCCTCAGGAAGCATAAAAGGCTTTTTGGGCTGCTGATGTCTAAAGAAAGTTGTGGAAAATCCCAGTTGCCGTGCTGTTATCACTGGAAGCGACTGATGATTTCTGTAGCAGAAGTGAGATAGAAAGTAGGTCACAGCTGAGGTACACCTGACCCTGTGCAGCTTGGTCATAAGGCTGGTCAAGAGTGCTGCAGTTCCTGGTGCATAAAGGCCACGCTGGAAAATGATGAAGGGACAGAACAAAGATGGTGCTCCTTTGGAACATCTTGGGGAGGGCCCCTGTTTTATTTCAGGATGTGGAACCACTCTGGGAATAGACTGAGGGCTGTGATTCTGACTGACACAGAGAAATGAAGCTTAGCAAGTTGATTATTTACATGCTAAATGCAAACAATTTTTGTAGGATCACAGAATCGTTTAGGTTGGAAAAGGCTATTAGGATCACTGAGTCCAACCATTACCCTAACACTACCAGCTCCACCTTTACCATATACTTTAGTGTCTAGATGTCTTAAATCACAAAGTCTCAGAATGGTATGGTTTGGTTTGAGTGGGACCTTCAAAGGTTGTGTAGTCCAAGTGTCCTCCAGTGGGCAAAGGCATCTTCAGCTAGATCAGGTTGCTCAGTCCCATCCAGTCTGACCTTAAACCTTTCCAGGGATGGGGCATTTACCACCTCTCCAGGCCATTTGTTCTGCTGTTTCACCACTCTTAGTGTAAGAAACTCCTTTGATTTACTCTGAATCAACATTCCCTTAGGTCAAGGGATAATGGTTTTAAACTGTTGCAGGAGGCTCTAGCAGAAAATTTGTGCCTGTCTTTCTGGAAGGTGCTCTAAGGTCTCCCTGGTGCCTTATCTTCTCCAGGCAGAGCAGCCCCAGCTCTGTTAGCCCCATTCCTCCAGGGATGGCGACTCAGCCAGTCCCTGGGTGGGCTGTTCCAACGCTAGACAAAAGTTAGGACCCCTCCTGTCACATTAATTGAGTTCTTGAGTTAGAAAAAGGATAAAACAATCTATAAAATCCTCTTTTAGAAAACTTAGGCCCTACCTACCAAGTCCCTGTTTTGAAGATACTGTCAGTGATGAATGGCAATTTCAGAGAAGCCTGTTTAAATGCATAATGGTAAAATCTCCCAACTTAAAAGAAAGCTGAAACATAACAAAACCCAATTTTTTTTTCCATTCGAAAACTTTTTGAGAACTTCAGCTGAACAGAGGACAAAGGAGATCTGATGAAGGATAACTCTGAAGGTGTTACGTACCTTGTGCCGCTTCAAAATTACACCAAAGGTGAAAAAAACCACAGATAGGAGGTGCATACAAGTTGAGACACATGCTGTAGACATAAAATGTAGAAAAAAGAGTGATACTTTCCTGAAGGGACAGTGGGAGAGAAGCCCAGACAACTGTTCAATACTACTTACATTTTGGTTTTCATTAATTAAAACTGGATAGAAAAGCTAAGGCATTTATTTAAGTTACATCACAGTTCCATTATTTTAAATGTAAAAGTGCTTAAAAGATTTTGCTGGTTCTCATTGGTAAAGAAAATAGTTAATAGTGTTGTAGCAATGAACAGTAGTATATATTTTGGACTTGAGTTACAGTTTTGTTCTTTACAAAGGAAAGAAAATTCTTTGTCTCTGTGCAGAATAATATATTGAACTAAACTGAGTATAGATGAGGAAACTGTGTGAATGCTGCAGTACTTTGTGCATGAGGGAGAAAGCATAAGACAAGAGTTTTTAAATATGAACATGAAGATAAATGAACAGCCAAATGTGGTTTTGTAGGAAGAAATAAACTGGAGTAGGTAATTAATCTTACTTTGCCCCTCCATGAATATTGTGCTGAAAAACACCATAGGTCTCAAACTGTCATAGTGATTTAGGTATTCTTGTAACCCTCTATAATATTTGTTCTCTTCTCTTGAGATTGTTCCTGAACGCTTTTGAGATTACATCTTCATTAGAAAATTTGGGAGAGATTAAACAGGGAATGACAAGGAAGTAAGTATTTTTTCATGAAAGAGAATAGGTGTAGTAATTTACCTGCTCTAGTGGTTAAGTACTTATTGGAGACCAAATCAAAAAAAAACTGTAGGTGCTATGGAATTCTAAGAGTTTATCAAAGCAAAGCAAATCTTTCTATGCTGGTATTTCAATCAGCATTCCAGTCAGTCCAGTTTGTGTTTCAGTCCTGACATTTTGGTTTTACTTGTGTTTTGCCCTGGTATATTTTGCTAAATCACTTAAGTTATCCAGATTTCATTTATGCTGTTTACTTTTCAACTTTGATTGGCACTTAATGATTTGACCATGGAACCAGTTAGGCTGGAGAAGGTCATAGAGTCCAACTGTAAACCTAACACTGCCAAGGCAACCACTAAACTGTCTCCCTGGGTGCTGTGTCTACCATGTTTGTACCACATGTAATAGAGATGTTAATCATTTCAGCACACGAAAATGCATGCAAATGAATCGCTAATGAACAGCGAGTACTGAAATTGGTAGTGTTTCCAGTTCACAGTCTAAATACAGATTGTGTCAAATGCCAAAAGAAGCTTAAGACTAACAAAGAAAACGCTTTTATTTTTAAAATTACAATTGCTTTTATTTTATTTGGGGACTTTTTGTTTGTTGTTTTTTGTTGTTGTTTGTTTTTTCTGTGGTCTTTGACTAATACTTGAAAAAATGGAATGGAGTTGCTGTTAGGGCTGTTGTAGTTAACACTGAATATGCTAAAAAATTTATTGCATACTGTAATATTTGAAAATCCTACGTATGACAGTAAGTACTATCTGTTAGTACAAATGCATCTCATGTGCCCTTTTTTCAGCATGAGCTATCTTATCACATTATGAACTTTGTTTTCAAATAGTTAGTATTTGTACTTGGGGTCTCTGATCATCTAGGTGCCCAGTTATATGTACTGTGTCTGTGACAATTCTTTCTAGGATTCAGAAATACATTACTGTTTTTTGTTGTCTTGGTATTAAAAAATGTAATTCAGTTTATTTCTAGCAGGTCTTGTGAGGCATTTTTTTGACATAGTGATGCATTCTTAATAAAAGCTCTGCTTTGACTTATGCTTTTCTAGAAACAGACTGAATTATGTTAATTTGTTTCCAAATAAAATTTTTCCCAAACACAGTGAAGATAATGGACAAGACACTCTTATCCTTGATGACCAGGAAGAAACACCTGATGTCATAATAGAAGAAATACTTGAAAATGACTTGGAAGGCAAGTGTCTTAGTACCTCATGCTTTCAGTGTTCTATTGTTGAGTGTGATCCTGGTTTTGAGTCTTGTATTATGCTGTGTGTTTGGCTCATGCAAGTTCTTTAATGGTGTCTGTTTCAATTCTTTTGAGGTTTTTTTTTGTTCTCCTGTTTAGCTTATTGAAAACTTTATCACAAGCTCTCCAAAGAGGGTCAAAAGTGCTATCTGCTATACAATGATTTACTTTGACTTGTAAGAGTTTCTGTCATTGGCTCCTGGAGAATTCTTTTCTGTCAGTTACCTCAAGTTCTTGAATCTTTTCTCAGGCCATTGTCCTATGATATTTGGCAGGAACAGCTAGATTCCTCAGCTTGTCAGGTTTTCCCTGGATTGTACTACTAAGAGTTTAGCTGACAAGTCCATGAAGGGATCCTTCCCCTCTGTCAGAAGACTGAATCTGGAGTACTGTGTCCAGTATTGGACCCTGTGGTACTGAACATCACTGTCACACAGGAGGGAGTCCAGCAGAGCCTGCCAGTCTGGTGTGCAGGAGATACTCAGGGTCTTAGAGGTGTTTTCCAGCCTTAATAATTCTGTGGTTCTGTATCTAAGACAAGATAGATGACTCCTCACTCTTGGAGATGATGACCAGGGTGATCCAAAAGAGGCTGTGTCCCTGTAGGGGAAATCTTCCAAGTCATTCAGATTTCTTGTTCAGATGCCATCTTTTATGCTGGAAATGGCCAAGAGATATCTTGCATCTCTTCTGGCTGTGGCATTTCCTAAACTTGGAAGCACAGTCCTGGATACCTGCTCAGATTGTTCAGATGCTGGATTCTGTGTAGTCTTTCACCCATGATGTGTTGCAGTTCAGAGGTGGCAGTGCTCCAGGATGTTGGAAATCTGTCTGGTTGACGTGCCCTGATCAGTCATGCAGATGCCACTCACTCTAGATTATGTTGTCCCCTCTTTGCAGAAAGCTTTGTGATATAAAATACTCTTGTAAGAATTGGGTTGTGGGGCTTCTAAAACCCTCTGGCCCATTAACAACCTTTGTTGAGTGGCTTCAGAAAGAGAAACCTGTCTTTTGCATCCCTAATGGAGGGAGGTGCCTGCAGTACAAAGGATTTGGATGCTTAGTCACAAATCCTGTCTTACATAGGGTCATTTCTTGGCTAGTTTCTTGGTCTTTGTGCACTAACACTGAGTAACTGTAGGAAAGTGCTTAGCATACCTGTTCTTAAAGGTAGGAGTCTTAAGCTCTAATTTGCTTTCTATGTCTTTGTTAGAGGGAATGAAAACACTGAATTACCCCCCTAAATTCAGGCTACCACTTTGTGAGACAGCGTTTTGTTTTGGAGGGTAGCATAAGGGAGGTAAATCAAAAGACAACTTCATCAGGAAGCAAACATGGTAATAGTTTGAAACAAGTATGAACAGACTTGTCAGATTAAAGTCGGTTTGAGGTAATATTATCATGATTAATGCAACATAGGATTGAGTTTATGCCTGATAGTATCTCTTGGAGTCACTTGGAGGGTGTTTGATAATTTGTTATGTTTTACTCAGGTTTGACAGAATTGGTGTTGGTAAGCCATGTTATAAATCCGTGCCATTTCTATATTCGGAGATATTCACAGAAGAAAGAAGCATTTGCTTTGCAGATGAAATTAGAAAACTTCTGCTGTAGTAAGAGTTCCTATCTCTTGCCTTCAGACATTTTGGAACTAGGTAAATTGTTAATTTTTAAAAGTCTACACAATTTAAAATACTACCTTGCAATATATCTTCCTTAGTATTGTATTCTTTCTTTTTTCTCTCCTCCCTTCCACTCCTTTATGTAGTAAAGAAGTCCTTTTAAAGTTCAGTGACTGAATAGAAACCATTCTAGAAAGGAAAATGAAAGACAGTAATACATTATTAAATCATTAAAATTGTTTCTTAGCCCATATGTTGATGATGTTACCCACTTCCATAGTGTGTTCAGAAGACTGATGAATAGTATGTAATAACTTTATTATGTCAGTGGGGTTTTTGCCACTTTACTCAGAACAGTAGAAAGTTTACCAGAAATGACTTCTTGATACAAGCCAAGCACCTGCCAGCCTTAAAGAAACTGTGTAAATGAATGTGAAGGGAACTTCTGGTGGCTACAGAGACAAGATTTACAGTCTTTGTGTCTTCATTGTAGCAGTAGCACTTTTATTACCTGTGTGGAGGATGGGAACAGGGGAGCATTATGCAGAACTGTAATAATAGTTTCAGTGTGAAATACTTGAAAATACTGAATTTAGTCCTTTTGTATTTGCTTCCATATAGGTGCTAGAACTTTCATTAAGAGTAAGGAAACTGGAATGTGGTGCCGTGGAACTATCACTGAACTAATTCCTGTAGAAAGTAAAAATCAAAGGAAGAAGCTATGTGGCCCAATAAGATACAAAGTGTGTGATATTGCATTGCTGAAAGTGTTCCTGATTGATTTTGGAAGCTCTGTAGTTCTGATTTTTTCAGGGTATGTTTATGGAGAGAGGAGTTTTTGTCTGCGGTCTTTGTCTTTACTGTTGTTATTCAGGGTCTCTTCTGAGAAACAAGTCCTTCCTCAACTTCACACAGGTGGAAAACCAGATACCCAAATGGCTCTGGTATTCTCTTCATACACATTCCCCTCAAAAAAAAAAAAAGTAGCACTGTGTTTAAGTGCACAAGTGTACAAGCCTGCATACATTAAAATATTTAACTGAGACATGAATTGCAAAAGCAGACTCATGAGCATGTCAGTACTAAATGCTTTAAAAAAATGCGTTTCACTGAGACTTTAAAATTCTGTTTTATTGACATGACATTAAGTTATTATTGCAGTAATTGGTATAGAGTAAAAGTCTGGGGTTTGGTTTGGGCGTTTTAGGCATTGGATTTGGAGTATTTTGCTTTTAAGCTAGTTCTGCATTTATTCCCATTGACATTAGATGTGATCCCACTGAAAGGCCTGATCCTGCTACTCTGCAAACTATTGAAACCCATGACATTTGCCTGTTTGTGAGGAAGCCTGACCAGCACATTGAGGCAGAGCTTGCAGCCATTCCTCCTCTGGCAGTACGGTGTTCACTGAAGGATGTTGTTCCCAAAAATGAAGTAAGTACAAACTGCTTCAAGTATTTCAGGACCTTCTTCATAAGATTTCTGTTTAAGAATGTAAATATGGAATTTAAAATTCTTATTCCAGTACAAACAGAAGGAAACTCAAGAGTACAGGGTGTATTTTTATATTTTTTAAAGTTAAATTCTCTTGAAAAAAGATGTGTTGCATTGCTTTCATTGGAAAAGAAATGAACGCTTATAGCAGTTGTCTTAAAACCCCTGTGAGACTTCAAATGCATATTTGAGGCATAAATCTCACTGCTCATACTTTAGTCGTGTTCTTTTGTGAAGTCTAAAAAGTAATTGCAGAATTGATCTCCTTTTTGTATGTGTCTGATAACTATGTAAGTAGTACTTTCAGAAGTCATCCAAACAAAGAATAAATGGCTTCTTAAAAAAATTTAAGATAATCCGTTCAGGGATTGTACTTGTTACTTAAAATTTTTTGCCACTGTTGTAATGGCAATAACATAATAAATAACACTTTATTTATTCTCTTTCAGTACAATCACAAATAAAGTACTGTCAACCTTTATTCCATTACCAAAAAAAGGCATATATATTGCAGTATTATTTCCTTCAGTATTCACTTTTTATTAGGCTTGCTTTATTCTTGCCACATTCACATGGAAATGAACTAAGTCCAGTACAGCTGTGCATTTCTGACAGTATTAACTGTTGGTCAGTTTTGAGGAGTTTTTAACAGTCTGATGTTTGCTGGAGTAACTTTAAATAGGAAAGTTCTGGAACAATTTTCTCAAGTGTAGATAAAATGCCTTTCTTATATGTATTTTCACTTTTTTCTGTGCCTAAAAGGCACAGATTTGTAGTATCAAATGAGAAATGCATTAACTTGATCCCAGAGAAACAAATTCAGACAGACTTTTTCAAGGTAGATAAAATGTTATACAGGGTGCTGTGGAGAGCAGCAGCATGTAAATTGACCAAATCAGGTTTGTGCATTTGTGTAAACAAGAAGATAAACTTATATTTCTGCTCTCTCAGTTCATGGGAAAGTCATGAAATGAAACAGGTGAGATGATTCTGGTTAATGTATCAAAAGAATCAGAGAGGATCTTCAGAAGAAACATGGTTGAAACTACAATCCTTTGGCCTGACTCAGTTTTATACAGCTTAATACACATACAAATTCTTAAGGAAAGAATTCTACTCAGTGCTGTCCTGGCTGTAGACTAGACAAGTCTGACCATGTTCAGTATTTAATCTGTTCAGATGCATCTGTGCTTTCTTCCTTGCATTTATTTTATCTATCTTTTAATTATTTTGTTTGTATTTTTGTTTTAACATTCTCTGACATCCTCAGTAACTTTTTCTTTCTAATACAGGATGAAGGTTGGGGAGAGGAGGCAAAGACAAAATTTTTAGAAATGGTAAATAACAAAGTTGTTTCAATGATGGTATTTAGAGAAGAGGATGGTGTTCTCATTGTGGATCTGAGAAAACCTCCATTTAATGAAGTAAGCAGTAATACACCACTGTCTCTCAAGGATGCATTGGTTTTCTTAGATTTGGCAAGGTATGTGTCTTCCTTTGGTTCCTGCTCCTCTATGCCATAACTGATAACAGAATAATGCTTACCAAGGGAAGTTTACTGAGCTGGTTGCTTTTGCAGTGATCTCTATATTAATGTGTGATGTATTAACCTTCAGCACTGTCTGCTGATTTCCTTTTTTCATCTTCACCAATGAGCACCATATTATACTTGTTTGCACTAGTCAGGCTTCATTTAGGTAGGGAACTTTGTTTTAGAAAATGGCAAAATATATATAATCTCTACAAATTTTAAATAACAGGGGAGGCTCTCTAAATGAGAAGCCCTTGATGTCTATCACAGACAGAAAACCACACAGAAATGAGCCTGAGATCTGTTTGATTTGGCTGGTAGGCAGTGGGAGAAGCATTACAGATAATTGGTGCACCACCTGCAAGAAGGAAAGTTTAAGCTATATGTATAAGTATGAATCAAGTATTTTTTTTAAGATAATTTTGTGCTTTTTAATAGGAAATTTGACATTTGAAAATAAAAGGGTTCGTTTGTGGTTCATTTTGACTGACTTTATTCAAAATTTCACTTTGTTTACCTTAGGTTTAAATTACAGCTTCCCAGCCAGTTGGAAAACTGCACTGTCTTGCAGTACAGTCCACCAAATATTCCACAGGAAGGAGAAGAGGTCTTTGTTGTGGTTTGTCACATTAATAGTCCAAGTGATTTCTATCTTCGCTTGGTAAGTTAGAAATAAAACCTGTTCAGATTAAACTATGAATAAACAATTTAATGTTGAGTTATTTGTAGCCCACACTAAATAAGCTACAACTTCTATTAAGTTCTGTCACTTCTTACCAGTGGTTGGATTCCTAGAATTAGTAGGTGAAATGAATTTCAACAGTCATTGATTCAGCCTAGTTAAAATTCAGGAATTCTTAAAATCCCAGAAAGGTTTTGTCAGTTCTGTAGCATGATTCATTCCTTTGTGGGTGTGCAGTATTTTGCTGGTTAGAATTGATTGAACAGGGCACTATTCAATAGTTATTAGGCTCTTTAATTTCATTTTCTATTCATGACCGCTTTAATTTTGGAGGGAAGACTGGAAAGTACAGTACTATTAAAAGAATTATCCCTTAGAAGAGTAAAAATGTCATTAAAAAGAACATCTGTGTATGTGTGGTTTGTTGTTTTTATTTCAGAGAGAGAGTGTGGAATCTTTAGCTCTTCCAGAGAAAATTCAGGAGATATATAAACAAGACAATGGTAAAAACTTTGAAATTTTCTGCCCAGTTGAAGGCCAAGCATGCATTGCAAAGCAGGAGGATGGGAATTGGTACAGAGCACAGATTATAGGTGAAGTATTGATTCTTTTACTCTAATGCTCGGTTGCAAAATCATATGTGCTGCTAGGTCAGAGTCGCATGCTGGATATGAGCAGTAACATCCAGCTAGTATTCTTACTGGAAATTATGGTGCTACCAGGATGCTTCATAAAGTCAATAGTACTAATTCATATTCTTTTGCTATTAACAGACTGATTTATACACCTGTTCTTTCTAAACAGAGATGCAACATATTCCATTCTCTAGAGATTATTGAAATTCTATTACGTAATTATTTTAAGTAGCATTTCTCTTGCTGCTACAGTGTGAACCCCAGCTTTGGCTATTCCAGCCAACCTGTGAGTGTATCTGGAGTTGATTCATAATTCTCCATAGTAATTCCAAAGGGAGTGGGGGGCTGTGCTTGTGCTGAGTCTGTGTTGCCTTTTATGTAGGCAGTGTAGTATGTCTGCTTACATGTTTACTTGGCATGTGTTCAGTGTGCCAGTGTCTTACAGAGGGGGCCAAAATGCCAGGGCTGTCATTTCAGGAACCTGAAAGAGCTGGCTTCTAAAGCATACTCATTTTGGCTGGGGTATAAAAATTTTTTAAAAAATTATACTAAGCGGTCATACGGCATGAATGTGGGGTCTTCTCTGAAATTCTGGTGCTTTAACCTGTATCAGATACTAATTTCTTGTTAAAATATCTTGGGTTGCTTTCCTTGGAGGGCTGCCAAGTTGTCGGGAAGTTCTGGTAAAATACGTTGACTACGGCAACATTGCAAACTTAACTCATAAAGACATACGCAAAGTGAAGCAGGAGTTCCTGAGCTTTCCAGAAAAGGTAAATGCCTGGATTAAACACTCAAAATTAACAGCATCTCAGTGAAAAGGGAAAGAATTGTTCACCTTCTGGAATACATTAAATAAATAAAATGTTAAGGAAATTTATTTTTGCCCACCATTATGAAGTGTCTCACTTGATGTTTTGGGTGTATCTTGAAAACTCCTAATTTTTTTTTGTATCTTTCAGGTGTAAATTAAATCTAATGTTGCTCTGCAGTATACATACTGCAGGAGAGGTATATATACAATGTGTATTTAATTCACTTAAATTTATTTCCATAATAAGCCAAATGGATTTTTGCATTTTTTCCTTTTTAAGTGATAATCTCATAGTAAGAGGGGATTTTTATATATATATTTTTGTTTGCATTTAAAATTTAGTGTGTTTCTAACTTGAGGAATGGTTGGAGTGTCCCTCTTTTGACAAGGAGGAAAACTGACTGGGAAAGATGGCAAAGTATTTCTGTCAAATTAAAAAAATGCCCATAGATAGAAATTATTTTTTTCTTTGCTATTCATTTGATAGTTTTGGTTACCAATCACAATTATGCTGAACTTTGAAATTTCGTATGTTGGTGGGGATTTTCTTAACTCCTTGAAGGTACCAGTAGGCTTTTTTTATCACTTCTGTGCAATAATCTTTACTGATCTCTGCACCAGTTCTGTGTCTTACCATAAAGGGAGAAAAATATTTAGGCTCTCTGTATTTCAGCAAGGTCTCTGAATGTGAGGTTCATGCTCAGCTACTGGGAGAGGAGGGATCATTTTGAACTAAATCAGATTATGGTAATATGGAACCAGAAGCCAAGGTCATGCTATCTTGGATGAGTGCCAAGCAAAGCCTGTGATTGAGTCATAATGAGATGATTTTGATCTGTATGTGATGTTGGTTGCATAATCTTGGGTATTTCTTCAGGCAATCAGGTGTAGGCTGGCTTGCATTGAGCCATTCAAAGGGGCAAATGAGTGGAACAGAGAAGCCAAGGAAAGATTTGAAGAAATGACTGAAGATAAGCTTATGTTGTGTTCAGTTATTGGTAAGTTATCTGGAGTGTATTAATTTCTATTTATATATTGTTAAGTTGTCTCAAATATAGAAAACAATCACTTTGATATTTAAGATAGTATTTATTTGAAATGCTTGTGTTCATACCTGCTAGAGTGAGAATATCTAAATTATACATGATAGAAGTATTCTGATTATTCAGGTGGGCTTGTTTCCAAAAGTACTAGCTAACTGTGATGTTTCCTGACTTTATTGGTAGTGTGATTGCTGCTGCTCTAAAATACTGCCAAAAAAGAAAACTAATTTCAGATAACACATACACCTTAGCAGAATTTTTCTCAATACCATATGTTGTTCATATGTAGCTATTTACTTTTCAGCCCTTGTGGAATGATGATTGGGAGCCCATTTGATAAATGGAATTAAGCATAGCAGTTGGAGTTTTTGTACAAAAGCATTTTGTGATTACTGATATATTTGAAGTTAATTTTATGGATATGTTCAAAGCTAAGTGTCTGCATATTGTTGATGTTCAGAATCAATTATTTTGTACATCAAATGTAATTTTGGAGAATTCTGTCTTTTGGCACTATTTGTCATTGCTCTCAAATCAGAGTCTTCATACTGTCAGTGATTGGCACTAATTATGTTGATATTATTCATTCACAGAAATTTTAGATAATAACGTCTTATCTATTGAGCTCTTCAATGCCTCTGCTGATAATGGGAAGAAATTTAGTATTAACTGCCAGCTAGTTGAGGAAGACTTAGCATCCTACATACCTGGGTAAATACATTGTGCATTACTTTTAAAGTATTTGGAAATATAGAATTTGTGTATTGAAACGGCTGGTGTTGGTGTGCCACCTCCATTGGCTGCATTTTACCACATCTGCCATAAATTGATTTTAAGATCACATCCATCAGCTGGTGTAATTTAGAGTGTAACTGCAGTTCAATAGTTAAATCCTCAAACTAAATCTTAACTAATATATTGAAGTTGTACCAGTGAAAAAATTTGAAATCAAATGTGCCTTGTACTTCTAGTGTCCCTAAGTGCCAGATCTTCCCAAAGTGTTCACTGTTAAGGTTCCCATTCCCATGTAATAAGAAAAAGAATTTGTCTTAAACCTGCACATATGGTGAGTCACCCCTTTGGGAGGTCTGTTACTAGAAAACACTTGGGTTACCAGCTATGACAGCAACAGAAGGGTTGGGAAGGCAGCAGAGTTGGGAAGTCTGGTGGGGGAGACGAGGCTGATGAGGATATAACACTGCTGCATTTAATTTGCTGGCTTTTTACCAAGATAATCCATGGACTGTATTCATGAAAATCTGTAGTTACTCTTTCATTAATAATTTTTGAATACTGATGGAAATATATCATTAAATGGGAAGTTTTCATCCCAAGAGGAAATTCCTGAATTTGCTTTTTTTAGGAGGAAGCATGTAAGTGGATTTTCTCTCCTAGGTCAGAAATGTTGCTAAGTCTTAGTAACACTCTAATGCTGTCATAGTCACAATTTTTAGTAAGATTTTTGTAAGTTATGCAGCCTGAACAGCTGAGTTGTTTTTTCCCCTGTGACAAAGGTATTTTGTTGTGTCCCATCTGTACTTAGATGCCTGCTTCCAGCCTTCACTCAAGGGGGTATATTCCTTTGCCCTAAGTTCTTGTGTAACGCTGATCCCTTGATTAAGGTGGATTTTATGATCCCTTACTCACTCCCCTTCTTTAGTTGGACTGGGGAGAAAATAAACTCAAGCAAGAAACTTGTGGGTCAAAATAAAGACAGAGGAGTCACTTACCAAGTACTGTTGCAGGCAAAACAGACTTAATTTTACTTTGTTATTACTAATTAGCATAAACACTGAATTACTAATTTGGGCATTGGTACACAGAAGACAAAGATTTATAGCACCGACCCTCCCCGTTTCCCAGGGTCAAGTTTATTCCAAGCAGCTCTCATTCCTCTCCTGCCCTTGAGTTACACTCAGTCCATTCAGAGAGGCGGGGAGTTGGGGTCAGGGCACAGCAGTTTATCCATGCTGCCCCTTCCTTCTTTTCTTCCTGTGCTTTAGAATGGACCTCCCACAGGCCTTTGTCCCTTATTCTGTGGAGCAAGAGGCCCACTCCAGATCTTCTGTTCTTACGAGCTTGGTGTTCCCTGTGCTATCTCTTCTCTTTCCTGAATGTGTAAGGATACCTTCTGAAGAAGAATAAAATGTTACTATCATAAGTGTTTCAGAAGTAACACTTATGAATGTTTTTGTCTAAGCTACAACTCACTTTTTTCATATTGAATAATTCCTGTTATTTTGTTATTGAGCCTTTTTCACTTCATTTAAAATCTGTTTAAACTTTCCATTCTGACTATTTTGTGCTTTTTACAGGTACACTGAAAGAACTGAAGTAAAGCCTAATGAAATATGGGATGATCCTCTAGAAGAAATTTCTAAAACCTCAGAAGCTTTTATTCCTACAGACATAGAATCTGTGGATGAAGGAGATTTCAAATCACTTTGTAACAAGGAGTTACATGGAAGAATTAGTCATGTTGTGTCTCCTAGTAAAATTTTTGTACAATTGCTGGCATCAGAAGGTATACTGAAAAGGTACTGAAATTCAAAGAACTTCCCTTTAGTTAAAGTATCCTTATACAAAGTGGTGAAGTATAGTTAGAACTCTGATGAGAGTTGCAATTGATACTGTGTGCTTCTTGAAGGCTGCTGACTTACTTACTTGCCTTTGTTGAGGAGAGTATAGGAGCAGAAGAGAGGTTGGCACTATATTGTGGCTTATTAAATAGTTCTGATTCCAGATTAAGTATATCATCTCACTTGTATTTCAAATCAGTTTTATTGCAGTAAGTATTGGAGCCTGATGAATGCAACAGTGTCCAAAAAGATTAAATCTTCCTGCTCTTTCTTTTCTCCTTCCCATTCCCTCATTAGAAATATGGTTAAATAAAACCTGTATCCCAAGTCATAGCACTTATTATTAGTGGTAGTAGCAGGGTTTTTTGGTTTTGGGGTTTTTTTTGTGTTTTTTTTTTCCAAAGTGTTTCCAGTACCCATTTAGGAAGTTTGAACACAATTTCTAGACACAGTGTATATCAGCCTGCCTTTGGTAAATATTTAGGTAACATTTAAGTAGTCATGCCTACTCTTTGGAAATAGTTAAGAGTGTGTTGTGGTTTAGTGCAAGTTGCTTATGTATTCATTTATCTTTTCATCTTCTTGGCTGTGACTGCCTAGAATTCCATTTATGTAGTCATGATATTGAGGACCACGCTCCCAAGCTGTCAAGAGAAAACTAGTTTTCAAATAGTGCCATACAAAGCACTTAGGATTGCTCAGATTAATTCCAGTGTCTTAAGTTAACATGATAGGTTTACAGACTTCTAGTCACCATGCATTTGTTTTGTAACTCCCATTTCATGTATTTCTAACATGTCATGAAGAAAAACTTGCAGCACTGTGCATCTGTTACAGCAGTACAACTTCACTGTATGCTAGTTAAACACTGACTGAAAAAGCCTTTTATTTACTGCAGTACATTTTATCTCTGGAAAAACGTTTTTTTGGATGTCAGATTACAGGAGGAGATGGCTTCCATCTACAGAGAATCCCAGCCACAGTCTGTGAAGTGGGAGAGGGAAATGCACTGTGCTGTTTATGTACACGATGTGGGACAGTGGCAGAGAGGTCAGATAAGCAGGATTGTCTCTGAAACAAGTGCAGAGGTAAAGCTCTTATCATAACAGGGTTCATACTTTTATTTCTAAACTTGAAAGCGTTCACTGATTAAAGTAAGGTCAAATCTTTGTTTCTTCTGTGTTCATATTTTCTCACAGCCTTTTGCTTTTGTTGAGAGTTTAAGTAAAGCTGTACATTGCTGCAAATCAGTTGACAGTCTTGTCAAAACTCAGGTGCCTTTAGCAGGGAATCTGGTAGTTGAGGAAGGCTCATGAGGTTGACTCTTTATTTACACTGCCCTTTGGAACACGGCAGAGATTCCCGAGCTATAGTCTTAACAATTCATTTTAGATTCCAGCAGGTGTGTGAAACTGAGGGTCACAGTAATTCAAACTTAATGATCCTTGTTAAAAGAGGGAGCCAATTGAACCAAGTGCAGCACCACAGGATCTCATGTAGTCAGGCAGTTGCATGAACCCTAAACTGATGCTGATGCACTGTGCCATGTAGCTATAACATTTTCCACAGTAACCTCACACAGCACTGCTTGAAACATGTGTTCTGTTGTACCAATTTGAAAATAATGGGCACCAGAAAAAGCATTTTGTGATTGGATACTTATGTATCTCTAAAGTAAGAATGGGTTTTTGATCATACAGGTAATCCAGCACTGGATTGCTATTATTTGTTTTTCATCCATCATCAGATTGTGCCCAGGGGTCTTTTTAGTAGGAAGCAGAAATGGGACTTTGTGTACTTCAGTTTGCATCATCTGCTTTCTGAGCCCAAGAGCCTTCAAACAGCTATTTAACCCCATCAGAATAAAAAGCAAGGGGTGAAGGAGAGCTATTTCAGTGTATTTGGTTACCAAAAAGTCAATAAAATTGCTTAAACCCCCTTTGAGCACATTTGTATGGTTTGTCCCTTTGCTATGCTGTGGTAGCTGCTTGAGTTGTGGTGAAGTATTTCAGTGCAAAAGGCATTTGTTAAATCCCAGTAATGTTTGAAATTTTTTAACCTCCTCAGGGATGCTTTGAATTATCATTTCTTACAGATAACAGTAAGAGAGGGTTTTTTTTTCTGTTATGTGTTTTCTTGCCTGTAACAGGTACTACTTTATGATTCTGGAGCTGAAAAAACAGTGGAGGTCAGCTGTCTAAGAAAACTTGAGGAAAACATGAAGACCATCAAAATGTTAGCAATAGAATGTTCACTGACAGAAATAAGGTAGCCTTTCTTTTGTACTGAGTGGCAGCATTAGAAACGAACAATGACATAGCTTTGTTAGCACTGATTTTGTTAGCACTGATTATGTAAGATTTGGATGTGGTTTGCTTTTTGAATAAAGAAATGGAGTGCTGGCTATGATTTATTTAATAAAGGTTTGGAGTTTTTTTCTAAGGGTTATACTGTATTGTAGTAAAGCAGAAACTGTTCTGTAGAAATAAATAATATTTAAAGGTTGAGTTACAAAATAGTGAACAGATTTATTTCATTGAATACTTTCTTTCCTTGGCTCAGAATTTGAGATGAATTGGATCTCCTGAAACTGTACAGAAGGTCTCTTTTCTACACTGTTATGACAGGTGTCATAACTACTAGAACTCATGATCCTCCTCATTTTGAAGTTCTGGGCTTGTATTTTTTAATTTTTCTGGTTGTAGAGATCCAGAAACTAATAATGATTTCATGTTACTCTTGACTGTAGTAGAGATTCTTTTTTCCTGTAACAGTTCAGGCAGTGTAGAAAAAAGCCAAGTTTTTAGGAGAGGGAAGAATTAGTGGTTATACTCCGTAGATGCCAACTTATTTTGTACCTAGAGGATATCATTTGTTCTATGTTAGACCCACAGGTGGAAGCACACAGTGGACAGCAACAGTGTGTGAATGTTTGTCCTATTACCTAACTGGAGCACAAGTGAAGATTGTCATACAGGTTTGTAATCAAAACCAGTGGTATTTATAAAATCCCTGTCAAGCTGTCTGCTAATTTGGGATTTTTTTCTTAATATTTTACCTTTCAAATAGTCATAAATAGAACTTGTATAGCTGTTTGCTCTAGGGGAAAAGGTGCTTTCTTCTTTCTGCTTTACTCTTATTCACTGGAGCATTAGAGCAGTTGGCTACCCAGTGTGGAGAGAACTTCATCTTTGTTATATTTGGTTACTGAAGAATAGCAAATGTATCTTTGGGATCACTGGGTGCTGACAGCCTTTATGGACAGATGAGCAAGCTGCTCATGTTTTTTATGAGAATTATTTCAGCAGCTACTTTATTAGTTTTCAAGCCTCAGAGACTGGAAGAATTAATCCAGTGCTGTATCAATATCATTCGTAATTTATCTCTTCCATGGTTTAAAAAAAAAGATTATTGGAAGGGTTTGATTTGTTCAGCATCTGTTGTCAGCTGCCAGTGATGTTTTACAGTGTGTGTGGAAATAAAAGCAGTGATGAGTGGAGTTATTTATGTATGGGTTTAAAATCTCCTGCTGGAAAAAAACATGCTTGGCACTTGCTTTTCCCCTCAGCTTTTTAAATAGAATCAAGCTTTTACTCTACAACCCTTTTTTAATGTCATGTGTAGCATACAACAGTTGGTAAAATCATTGGAACTGTCACATGGGTCAAATAAATTTGTGTCTTCTCATGTGGGCACCAGTTGTTCAAGAATGTCTGATTGACAGTACCAATAAAATGAAAAATATGCCTGTAGTTTAGAGGAAATGCATATTTGTAGGATGTTGTCCAGCTCTCCCATTTTTTTTCCAGGAAAATGTTGTGGGTTGTGCATTGCCTGTGAAAATTCTTTACAAAGATGAAACAGGAAAAATGACTGATACTTCTGAATACCTTATTGAACAGGGTTTGGCTCTTAGAAACAGAAGGTTTGGACACTTTTCTTTTATATTCTCTCAGACTCTGATGTTCATATTTGACAAAACTAATAAAATAAAAAAAATCGATTGTGTTCTACAGTTCTAGCAACAGAACTCCATCTTCAGTGAACTTACTTAAAATGTTATATAATGAGTATAATCTTATTTATTGTATCCATGGCACATTGCAGTTCTCTAAGTTTGTAGATGAGATGCTTGACAGTATTTTGAGCTACTTTTGCCACTTCTCTGTGTTACTTGTATTATTTTGTAGTTTTGCACTTTTGAAGTTCTCTGTCAGTTAATATATTGATATTTGATTGATTGAATCTTCTAGAACTGGTAAAGCCAATGGGGCTTGTTTAATCTCAAAGGAACACCTTGAAGTTCATTTCGAGCAGGAGAACACACAGCTGGATGGTTGTAATTCCAAAATTGCATATCAAAGAAATGGGACTGTTCCAGAGGAAAACACTTCTGTTTCAGAGAGTGAACAGAAATCACTCAAAATACATGAGCCACTGCCTCATTCAGAAATGGATGAAGTATATAAATCTCCCATTGTTCCTGAAGCAAAAGTTTTCCAGGCTGTAGTGAGTTGTATTGGAGGTGATGGAACTATTTATATAATACCAAAATCATTTGGTGAGTTTACATAGAAGAAAATACATTTATGAATCTGAGTGCCCTTGGGTATCAGAATGTATACTAGAACACTATCTGATAGATGTTCACTGGTCTGGAATATTCCTCTTGGAAGGTGATGTCCTTTGGTGTGAGGGTCAGGGATTCTCTCTCTCTCCTTAATTCAGCTTTCCTGTCCTCCCACCCTCCCAAGAAATCCAAAAACCCAAAGCACTTGGATAGGCAGGTTACTTGCCTTTCTTCTTTAGGCTGTAATGGGTAAAGCAGCAAGTGCTTTATTTTGTAATGTTAGCTGATGAAGTGAGTGTAGTAATTTTCTTCAAAGTGATGCAGATACAGTCATAAAGATTATTAGAAGTTAGCTTTGTTCTCAGATACTGCTGTATTTTTTTCCTTCAGTTTAAGCTCAGTACAGTTTCTTCAGGCTCTTTATTTGCATTGTGATACATTCCATATCTCACAGTGTTTCCTGTTTATGTAGCTTGAAAGAGGTTCATTTTCTTCTGACTGGTGCAGTGTCACTCCTCAGTTCCATGTTAGTTTGTTGTGCTTTAGAGAAATATTTACATATGAGAACATTAATCCTATCTTTTTTGCTCCTTACAAGTGCATGTAACTACTAGATTACATAACTGTTTTTGTTCCTAAAACTTTGAAATTCAAAGTACGGTAACCCCACTTGCACAAGATTGTTCTTCCTGCAGTTCTTGCTGTAGGCTGTGCCATAGCAGGAGAGGTTCTTCTGGGCACATGTTGTTTCATGGTGTTGTACCACTAAAACAGTGTTTTGAGAGATGTTGCCTTGTTCATGCTTTGTTTTGCTCTGATATAGTGCTGCCTAGGTGTCACTTCCAAAATTTATAGACTCTTCTACAAGTTCTTCTGAGATTGGAATTCAGAATTTCTAATGGCTTCAGAATGTGAAATGCAGTTTACTGTTAGTAACTCTTCTGCATATACTAGATATTGAACATACATATTGTATCAGTGTTGGAAAATGTATTTTAAAGCTGCACATGTGTTTGTTAATGCATGTCATCTGCATCTCATGGGGTTTAGTGATGGAAGTATTTTGCATGAACATTAGAGACTATTCCTAATTTTTTTTATTTCACCTCCTCTCTCAAGAAACTGCACTAAACAAGTTGATGGCTGAAATACAAAATACCTTCAAAGGCCTTGGTCTCCTGATACCCTACTGCTGGAAGAAGGGAGAAGCTTGTGTTGTAAGAGGCTCAGATACTGTGTGGTATCGAGCTAAAATTGTAGAAGTCAGCAGTAGTACTCTGCAGGTAAGTTTGATTGGATGAGGTAAGGGGGGAGGGTGTATGTATATATGCATATGTGTGTTTGAAAAAGGCATGTAATCCAATCCTCTAAAATAAATAATGGATTTAACATTTTTTCCTTCGGCTGACCTGTGCAGTGGTTCATTCTGCTTAAAGATGTGGATTACTGTCCTCATTTTTACATTTATTTTAAAGATCATTTTTACCTATTTCAGTTGTCACAATTTTTCCTGTAGTTTCCCTAGTAATGATTAATTTTCTTAAGTAAAAAGCTGCTCTTGATTTCCTGTAAGTAATCCCTTTTAGGTTTTTTATTTTGCTGTTCTTACCATATGTAGAATGCTTTGAAAACAATTAGGTTTAGAATCCCACACCTGCCCTAATCCCCACCCAAAAAGTATTGGCTGTCTGTTTTGAATTCTTTCTCCTGCACAGGTATAGAGCCTTCTTCTCGTTAGCAGTTCATCTTACCTAAGCTCTTGAGTCTGCTCATGACTTTTAAATGCAGATTTGAAAAATCTATCCTAGTTCACAAAATTTTTTCCTTTCAATTTTAAACTGATGTTGGTTATTCCACAAAAGGTAGGAATTCTTGCAAGAATAGTTTATAAACTGAATTTCTAATCTGCCACACCATTTTATTTAATCCTTTCTTGCTTTTTCACTTTGTCACATCACCTGCTTACCGTCAAACCATTCTTTTTTTTCTCCATAAAAGTAATGCTGTAAATGAACACATTCCTTTACTAAAATTAAGTATTTCAGAAAAGCTTTGCATTTCCTGTAGGTACAGTACGTAGATCATGGTTACATAGAGAGCATTCCTCAGTGTCACCTGTATCCAACTACATTCTACACTGGCATTCCTCCCTTTTGCATCCCATGCCAGCTCTACAAGACGCTGCCGGTGAGTAGTGGCACATCCATGTGTTGGTGGGTGCTTCTCAAATCAATACCCTGCCTAGTCAGGCTGCGAGTAGTGCTGGTATCTTCTCTTGCCTGCAAGGATTCAGAGGAGAGATGATGAGGATTGTTTCAGCAGGTCCTTGTCAGGAACCAGCAGGTTTGCTTGAAGAGGGGACCATGCTTGGAGGGTAGCTGTCAGTGGAGTTAAACCTTTGTGAGACAGGACACTGCAGGCTTGGCAGGGGATACTCTGAAATGATAATTCAGTTTGCAATAGCAGCAACAAAAAGTAAGTACTGGATTTCTTAATGCAGAATGGCCAGACCATCTGAAATTGTCAAGTCCTGCAAAACTGTGTTTCTAACATTCTGATCTTGGCTATGTAAGAAGCAATCTAAACTAATACAGGTGAATTGTTTTAGGGGTTTTTGTCAGTAAGTAATTGGTGTGTAAATAACATCTTCACATACCATCACACCTTGCTTACTCTGAATGGTGCACTTAGTAAAAGTAAAATACTGAAATTACCAGTTTACTTTAATTGCTGGAAATAGTTAAACTGATAGAGTAAGGAAGGCTGCAGGGGTGGTGGGGCAGGGACAGGCAGCAGACCTGCCAGGGAAAGGTAGCATGCCCAAGTAAGAAAGGTGGTGAGAGGGCTGTGCAGCATCAGGGAGGCTGAGGAGGGCTTGGAGAGCTGATTCCAAGTGCAGTCTGCAGTGGACCCACAGCCAAACAGCCAGAAACCCTCCCAGCAGCACGTGTAGAACAGAGAAGGGACAATAATGCAGAAGAGTGGAAGCTTGCAATGGACAGGGCCTGCAAGAAGAAGAGATTTCCCCCAGAGTGTGAGGTGCTCTTGCAGCACTGCTTCCTCACTCTGCAGGCTGATGAGGACAGAGCCCTGACATCAGGAGAGGCCAGGGCTGAGGAGGGCAGCACCCTCTGCTCCCCATGTAACCCCCAGGGCAGCTTACAAAAGGCAGGGGGAGATGGGAGACAGGAGTGGGTGCTCCCTCCAGAGAGGTTCAGAGGAGCCCACGTGCTGACCCAGCACTCTAGAGAGGGATGGTGCTCCTGCCTGTTTGTGCTGGGGACATTGAGAGGCTGCCAGGCCCTGTACAGTCCTCTCGCTGTTACCCAGTGCCAGGAGTTAGTTATCTAGTCCTGCTGACACCAGTGATACCCCTCACACTGCTCCTGGCTGTGTCTGCAGGAGTTATCTGCAGATCCCAAGAGTGCTTGTAAGGATCTGTGGCCTGCCAGTAGTTTTTTCATCAGTCCTGTCTGGTAGAAGGAGGGGGTTTGAAAAGTTCACTCTAGTCTGGTGAGTTTAGAAATCATTCCAGGACTGCTGCCACAGCCAGTGTTTGGGGCTGCTTGGATGATGGCTCTCACTTAGAGGAGCCTCCTCTGGTGGGATCCTGTGGGGCCCATGTCCCAGAGAAGAAGAGCATCTTTGGTCCATAAGTGTGCCAAGCCTGGAGAGGGATGGCGGGTCAGAAGAGCACCTGAAGGGCAGCGCCTGTGGGAGCAAGTGCAGGGAAGGGCAATGGAGAGGGCTGGAGCGCCTCTCCTGTGACAGGCTGAGAGAGCTGGGCCTGTTCATCCTGGAGGAGGCTCCAGGGAGATCTTCAGCACCTTCCAGTACCTAAAGGGGGCTACAGGAGAACTGGGGAGGGACTCCTTACAAGTTTATGGAGTGATAGGACCAGGGGGAATATCTTCAAACTGACAAGAGGGCAGGTTTAGATTTGGTACGAGGAAGAAAATCTTCACTACAAGGATAGCAAGACATGGGAACAGGCTGCCCAGGGATGTTGTTGATGCCCCATCCCTAAAGTGTTCAAGGCCAGGTTGGAGGGGACTTGGAGCAACCTGGTCTAGTGGAAGGTGCCCCTGCCCAGAGCAGAGGGTTCAAATTTGATCTTTAGGGTCCTTTCCAACCCAAACTAGTCCATGATTCTGTGAAAGACAGGCTTGTAAGCATACAGGTTGGACAGCAAACAGATACATCAGAGAATAAGAGTATTTAAGGTACTCTGTTCTGTTGGGTGTTAATTTGAGTATGCTTGGGACAATTTTGCACGCGTACATTATTGCATACGTAGTATTGGTTAGATTTGGCAAGCAGCATCGCTTTCTAAGCCGTTTCAGGATCTGAAAATTGTGGGTTGCATTGTCACTTAAATTATAATGCACCAAATAGAAGATAATATTTAAATGATTGTAGACAAATCAAAATAATGTGTCTTCTAGTCAGATTTCTTTTTAATGGTATTTGTGTATTTCTATTTACCCTAAAAATAGGAAGACTGTTATTTGTTAGCATCTTAATGTGTTGGTTTCTTGCTTTTCTCCAAATAGATTGGAAATTTTTGGCAGCAGGAGGCAGTAGAATACCTTCAAGAACTTCTCAAAAATGAAGAGGTTGAAATTCATGTTAAGGTAGCCTAATTTATTCATAGATGTGGAATGAAACAAAGATTTGTTGTCTTTTCCTTTTAACTGGCATTAGGAATGGTATATGAGGGAGAGTAGCAGTAAATGCATTTCTTAGGCAAAAGAAACTTACTTTTCCTGTGACTTTACCTTTATTATAGTTTTCAGGCTTAAATATGTCCGTTGGAGTTAGTGCTGGTTTTTCACCCTGTTCATGTTGAGTTGTCATTCTGACAAGTAACCTACCTATTGGCAGCATAAATTGTTCTAAATTCTATTCTAAGTGATAAAATTCTAACCTAATTTATTAAAATTATAAGGAAGCACATCATCTGTGTTGTCTGAAAACAAGCTATTTCAGACAGCTTAATGATAAATTGTGAAGGGGAAGGGTTTGAGCAAACATGGGATATTTCAGTGTTAGGATGAGCAATTGATGCTTCCATATCAGAGAGAGAGATATTCCCATTTATGTTACAACTGATGTTAATAGGCATCTTGGTCTTGTGTCTTGGAGCGTTATGCTTATCAACATGAGAAGTTTGAATTTCTTGGTCACTATTTGTAACACTTCAGTCCCAGTATTACTATTACAGTCCTGTTTTGTCCTTTGTACATAGGAGTTACCAGATAACCCATGGGGCAAGCTGTCCATCAGCCTGTATTTTGGGGGTATGTCACTTTCATCCTTCATGGCATACCAGAGGTACTGTGTTGCTGAAGATTGCCAAGACATACAAAAGCTGGTGAGATTTTTGTGTGTCTGTATGTGTGTGTGTCCCTTCTGCTGTTGTTGTTCTAACTTCGGAAAGATTATTCAGTTGCTTGTTGTGACCTAGAAGGATTTGTTACTTTTTTTAATATTTCTGTGTGGTTTTGTGCTGTAAGCAGCAGTAGAACTGAGCACACAAGTCTGCAGCACAATATGGGGAGCTACAATGTGCTGGTAAGACTCTGTGGAATAGCAAATTCCCAGGAGTTTGTTCATGGAGTCCATAGTGAAAAGAGATTTTTGCACTTCTGTTTGAAGTCCAGCTAGTGTTCCTCTAGAACACTACAAATAGGGTAATACTTTTAGCACTTGAAGGGATTAGTAATTCATAGAAATATATCCAAGGATGGTGTAAATTGAATCAAGTATTTCATCATAAAGCCAGTGATTTATAGGGGACTTACCTAGGTTCTTTATTCCAGTAGTCTGGGAAACTTACCTGATGATCTTTAGGGGAGGATTGAAGTTTCCACCTAACTTCATTTTCTTTACTTATGTATGGAGTTTTTGTGTTATTTCTCTGTATTTGTTTCCATTTTTTTTGTTCCTTGAAATCTGAGGATCAGGTTTATTTAAATTGCTAAGACTTTGTTATTGCATTTTTCTCTTAATTCTCTTTAAGTCTGCCAGCGTACTTTTCATTCCAACAAACATCTTTGCTTCAGAAAATAATTTTCCACTACAGAGTCTGCTGCTGTCACTGTGGTGCAAAGCTCGAGTTGTCTGCCACTGGGCTCATGATGCAGTTAGAAAAATCCCTCAGTGTATATTAGAGCTGAGTAACCATGGAAAACCTCATTGTAAATCAATCCCTTGTTGCATTTTCATAAAGTCAGCACGACACACAGCTTCAGCAAATTAAATATGGATCTGGAAATGAGATTGGTACCTTTAACACAAAAATTAAATTTGGAAAACAAAAAGAAAGCTGTGTAAGAAGGTTGCAGGCAAGAAGCATTCAGAAAGCCTGAAGTGCTTTACTTGAGGAATAATAGCATTAAGCAGATCCATTCCAGGAATAAGTGACTCAGAACAATTTGTAAGAAAACAGACATCAGAAGTGTTCAGTTGCAGACCAGAAAAAAAGCAAGGCATCCAGAACTCCAGCTGAATCTCAGGAAGAGCAGAAGTGGGAAGCAAGCAGCTCTGAACACATTCAGACATAATCAGCTCTGGTTTTAGCTGTCGAGGCTCAGCAGCCGTGCTCACAAGACAGCTAAAGTGCATTATTTTTACATAAGGTGTAACCATTATCTATTATTTTATTCTATAGTTTTGTAACTTTATTTTACAGCTTCAAATATGTGATGTGGGGTAAGTTAAGCTGATAAGGACTTCATTCTGTGTTGTGAGCCTTGCAGCTGCTAACAGTGGCTTATGCAGGGCTCACTGCACCCATTGCTGCAGTGTCTCTGTCTTTGAGATGCACTGGCCTTGCACTGCAGTGTGATGAGCTTAGGAGCTGGTCATATGACAATCCTAGCTTAGGCACCAGCCTGAGATTGCTGGTAGGGCAGTAGGATGTTGGAGAATGCATCAGAACCTCCAAGTCTGCTGAGCTTCACTGTAGTGACTTATTCCAGGTGTGTGTGTGTCCAAGTGTAGTTAGGTGCCTCCTGACTCACACTGCTCTTGATAGTTTTGCAGAAATCTGGCATTCAGTTTGTGTATCTGGGATTTAGTTAGACATCTTTTCTTTACTTGTAGGAGTATGTACTTTGAATGGAAAAAAATCTTTTTTTCCTAGCTAAGTTTGAGGAACATAATGATTTTTTTGTACTGCATCCTCTGTCGGATCCTGCAAGGGAAACAAAGGGTCATAAGTCATTGTTTCATTTTCCAGTTACATATGTTGCTTCTACTTTTCTCTTTTCTCGGGGCATAATGAAAAGTGTTCCTCAAGTAAATGTGTAAAAATGTATTTTGGAGAAATTGTACATTTTGTTACTAATCATGTTTTAAGTACAAGAGATAATACCAGCTCTTTTCATGACCTCAAGCTGAGCTGTGTGCCATATATCCTCCTAAAAGTGTCATTTAATGCACCAGGGTTTATTGTGGTGAACCAAATGCAGAAATGACATGTAGAATTCAAATACATGGTTTTAAAAGAAGATACACTGGACAATGCCACACTGCTGAGAAAAATCTTTATCTGTACATTGCAATGTCAGTTTTTTTCATCAAGGAGACACTGCTTACTGTTATTGTACACCTTCTTAGGTAACTCCTTTGAACCAGAAGTCATACCGAAGTTAGTTTATATTCTCTTATTCAGTATGATGCTCAGCTGAAGTCTGTCTTGATCTAGGGGGTATTTGAAGGAGACCTTTCGCCTTCGTACCTGCTGCAACCACTGCCTGTTCCAGGAGAAATCTTTCCTGTCACAGTTACCCACTTGGTGTCCCCCAAGGAGGTCAGTGTGTCTGGTCATCATCTCACATGCTGCACTCCCACTGAGCTGGTGAAAAGGAGAGCACAGCTGGCAATCTTAGAGCATTAGAGGCTGCAAAATGGTCCTGAGCTATTGGTGCAGGGGGTTGTGTGGGGCAGCTCTCTGGATGAACACTTAGTTGAAATAACCTCATAGGTGGGGGCAGTGAAACACTAATAATTTCTCTAGAAAAATGAATTGAAATAATTATGCTACTGCAGTCTGGT